>RJVU01062164.1:357028-447609 GCA_003731715.1 Anabarilius grahami | reverse complement strand
GATCGTCTATCGACATTTACCAACATTTTTATATATATATATATATATAATGTTGGTAAATGTTGATAGATGATCTAATTTAATGCTATGGCATTAAAAATTTAAAAATTAGCATTAAAAAGCATTAAATTAGATTTGATGAAACCTGTTGAAACCCTGTGTAAGAGCTTAAAAAAAACACAGTCCAAGTGTGCATTAAAATATTATCCATAAACTCTCTCTCTTATTATCATCAACATACACAGCGAAGTACACAGAAACACTTGTTACAACTAATAGTAAACAATATATAAAGACCTTATGCCTTTTCAGGTGGTGCTTAATAAACTGGTACATTTTATATCCGTTATCAACTCCGATGAACTGTAATAAAGTGCTCTCACCTTCATTACTGCCGTATCCAGTATCACTCTGGAGGCTGTAAGCTGGATCACGAAGTTTGTACTGATCTATCCTTGAGTAAAAGTTTGTCTCAGCAGCTTTGTGAATAGGTTTTAAGAGAAAACTCTTAGCTAAGAACTTTTACTGCTATTTAGGAGAACTCTTAGTGGTAAGATAAAATGTTTTGTGAATACGGCCCCAGATTTACGGAGTAAATGAAGAGAGCTATGTGAATTAATACTAACACCTAAAACGCTTGGGAGACATTCTCGTCAGTGCAGCAATGGCGGACTGTGTAAACTCGCTGTGAACGCGCTCAGGGCGGTTCTATGTTCAAACGTCAGTGTCTGTCAACATTCATGGGCGGGGCCTGTGGCTATTGTGACGTCACACTGCTAGGGATCTGGAAACGGCTTGTTCTGAGACACTTTTTTAAATCTTTATTTTAATATGGAAACATGACACCTCATTCTACAATATTTCTATGATTAAATCGCTGACTCCTCCCTCATCAGCCAATCACTGTGTGTATACTCCATAGCAACGAGGTCAACCCCGCCCTTACTCTTAGCTTAAGACTTCAGTCGATTCCTTAGTAAAAGTTTGTCCCAGCAGCTTTGTGAATAGGTTTTAAGAGAAAACTCTTAGCTAAGAACTTTTACTGCTATTTAGGAGAACTCTTAGTGGTAAAATAAAATGTTTTGTGAATACGGCCCCTGATGTATGTCGATTTGTGCCATTAAACTGCCACTAACATTTATTTGTCTTTTTGCTTTAGACCTGATGGCACTGATAGAAGAGGATCAAGAACTGAAAGAAATAGAAGAGAAAGAACAATATAAGAGACATGATTTCATGGATGTAGAGAAATCCATTCAGACTGAAACAACTCAGAAAACCGAGTCTACCTGCTCTCAATGTGGAAAAAGTTTCACTCAAAAACATAACCTTAAAATCCACATGAGAATTCACACTGAAGAGAAGCCTTATAAATGCCAACAGTGTGGAATGAGTTTCAAACAGAAAACAAACCTTAATTCCCACATGAAAATTCACACTGGAGAGAAGCCGTTCGCATGTCAACAGTGTGGAAAGAGTTTCACTAAAAAAGGAAACCTTAAAAAACACATGAACATCCACACTGGAGAGACGCCTTTCACATGTGATCAGTGTGGAACGAGTTTCAAATATAAAGAAACTCTTAATTCCCACATGAACATTCACACCGGAGAGAAGCCGTTTGGATGTGATCAGTGTGGAAAGAGTTTCCTACGTAAAGTAACTCTTAATGTCCACATAAAGAGAAAACACTCAGGTGAGAACTGTTATATTTGTCATTAGTGTGGAAAGAGTTTAAGACATAAAGCAACCCGTGATTCACACATGAAGTTAGAAAGGTAGAGTCCTTACACAGGCAAACTGTGTGGGACCTGCAGAGGACCTAATACTGAGCCCTGTTGCACTCCATACTTGTGTTTGATGAAACGTCCATTTGTTTACACAAATTATTGTCAGTTGGATAGATTTGACCTAAACAGTGCTAATGCTTATTGCAAATAACAACATAATTCTCAAACTTTCCAAAAGAATGTAGTGATCTGTTGTCAGAAGAGCTAATAGCACTAAACGCAGTCATTATTAGATGCCAAATGCAGGCCACAAATCATTTAAATAAATGATGGTGCTTAAATACTGACTGAAACTGTTCGCGTGTACCATTGCATAGTGAAGAGGACTCTATTTTTCTAATATTTTTGACCTGAATGGAAGATTCAGTATTGGTCTATAACAATGCAGTTGTGTTGCACAATGTTTGTTTTTATGCCTGTTGCTTTGAGTCTAAATATTAAATTTCAAATGTCATTAACTTTTATTTGCCAATTTTCGATTTAGACCTGATGGCACTAAAAGAGGACAATCAAGACAAGAAGGAAATAGAAGAGAAAGAACAATATAAGAGACATGATTTCATTGATGTAGAGAAATCCATTCAGACTGAAATGTCTTCACTTAATAATCCACAGGAGAACGAATCTAACAGGAACTTCACTTGCTCTCATCGTGGAAAGAGTTTCAATCAAAAACAAAACCTTAAGTGCCACATGAATATTCACACTGAAGAAAAACCTTTAACATGTCAGCAGTGTGGAAAGAGCTTCATTCACAGAGGAAACCTTAATTCCCACATGAGAGTTCACACTAGAGAGAAGCCATTCAAATGTGAATGGTGTGGAAAGAGTTTCAAAAATAGAGGATCCCTTAATTCCCACATGCAGAGAGAACACCCAGGAGAGAAAGGAATAAGCCTCAACATTCAAAAACCTTTCACCTGCAAACAGTGTGAGAAGAGCTTCACATATAAAGCACAACTTGATTCCCATATGAGACGTCACACTGGAGAGAAGCCTTTCACATGTGATCAGTGTGGGACTAGCTTCTCGCACAAAGGAACTCTTAAGACTCACATGACAATTCACACTGGGGAGAAGCCATTCAAATGTGATCAGTGTGGAAAGAGTTTCAGAATTAAATCAATCCTTAATTCACACATAAAAAGTCACAGTGTTAGGAGTACTTACACCTGCAAAGAGTGTGGGAGGAGCTTCTCATATAAGAAAACATTTAATGCCCACAAAAGAGTTCACAATCCTGAGAACCCATACACCTGCCAACAGTGTGGGAAGAGTTTCTCAAACAAAGGAAATCTTACGGCTCACATGAAAACTCACACAGGAGAGAAGCCATTCGTGTGTCTTGAGTGTGGAAAATGTTTTACACGTGAAATAACCCTTACTTACCACATGAGGCTTCACTCAAGAGAGAACTCTTTTAATTGTCAACAGTGTGGAATGAGTTTTCAAGACAAGAGACGCCTTAACTGGCACTTAAAAATTCACTCCCGAGAGACGTCTTTCAAGTGCCATGACTGTGGAAAGAGTTTCAGATTTAAAGGAAACCTCAAGACTCACATGAGAGTTCACACTGGAGAGAAACCTTACACCTGCACTCAATGTGGGAAGAGTTTCAGTCAGAAAGTAACACTTGACATTCACATGAGAGTTCACACCGGAGAGAAACCTTTCACATGTGTTCAGTGTAAGAAGAGTTTCACATATAAAAGAGACCTGAAACGTCATTTGCAAAAACGTTGTGGAAAGAAGTCGAAGTGCTCTGAGATTAGAAAAAGGAGCAATATCAAAAATGTTCAGTGCATTCAATCTGATCATTATAATAAAAAATTAATTTTGCCATCACACTTACAGATACACCAGAAAAGTCATGCAGATGTGAGAAAACATTTGTGTTCGCTGTGTGGAAAGAGATTTAAATGGCTCGGCGGTTTAAAATGGCACCAGAAAATTCGTATCTGTGTGAAATTAAGGTTACGTTCACACCGCAGCTGAATGTGGCCCAAATGTGATGGTGCACCTTAATGACAATTTGCATTCTTCACTTATTTTATAATTTAGGCTTTTGTATATTTTTGTCTTTATACATGCACTGTATTGCTAAACGTTTTGGGATGTCTGCCTTTTTGAACTTTAATGACATCCCATTCTTAATGGTATGGAGTTGGCTCACACTTTGCAGCTATAACAGCTTCATCTCTTCTGGGAAGGCTTTCCACAAGGTGTAGGAGTGTGTTTATGTGAATATTTAACCATTCTTCTAGAAGCGTGATTGTGAGGTCAGTCAGTGATGTTGGCAAGAAGGCCTGGCTCACAGTCTCCGCTCTAATTCATCCCAAAGGTGTTGTATCGGGTTGAGGTCAGGACTCTGTGCTGGCCAGTCAAGTTCCTCCACACCAAACTTGCTCATCCATGTCTTTATGGACCTTGCTTTGTGCACTGGTCCACAGTCATGTTGAAACAGGAAGGGGCCATTTCCTTACTGTTCCAAAATGTCCTTTCTTTGCTGAAGCATTAAGAATTCCTTTCACTGAGCAGTTAGGAAATTTCATGAATGGACTTATTGCACAGGTGGCAATCTATCACGGTACCACGCTTGAATGCACTGAGCTCCTGAGAGCGACCCATTCTTTCACAAATGTTTGTAGAAGCAGTCTGCATGCCTAGGTGCTTGAGTTTACACACTTGTGGCAATGGAAGTGATTGGAACACCTGAATTCAGTGATTTGGAGGTGTGTCCCAATACTTTTGGCAATATAGTGTATGAACTCCTGTGGTTGCACCTGACCATCTGCTTTTTTTTTTTTAGTTCAGTTGTTCGTTTTTTTCTCAAGGCACACATTTGTGAATTTATGAAATTCATCTTTGCTTTTTTTTCACAGATTTTTACATTCACAAATGGTTATATTTCACCCTTCAGTCTTTCTGTGATAAATGCTGCAATGTGAATGAATGATTATAAATAAAAGGACATGAGAGAAATAATGAATGTTGAAATGTGGATTATTTGATTAACTAACATGAATGCAGACATAAACACAAACTCTTCATCACAGCACCTGTTAGTGGGTGAGATATATTAGGCAGCGAGTGAACATTTTCTCCTCAAAGTTGATGTGTTAGGAGCAGGAAAAATGGGCAAGCGGAAGTATTTGAGCGAGTTTGACAAGGGCCAAATTGGGATGGCCAGATGACTGGATCATCTCCAAAACTGCAGCTCTTGTGGGGTGTTCCCGGTCTGCAGTGGTCAGTATCTATCAAAAGTGCTCCAAGGAAGGAACAGTGGTGAACCGGCGACAGGGTCATGGGCGGCCGAGGCTCATTGATGCACATTGAGAACGAAGGCTGGCCCGTGTTGTCCGATCCAACAGACGAGCTACCTAAGCATTGTTGCAGACCATGTACACCCTTTCATGGAAACTCTATTCCCTGGTGGCTGTGGCCTCTTTCAGCAGGATAATGCTCCTGCCACAAAGCAAAAATGGTTCAGGAATGGTTTGAGGAGCACAACAACGAGTTTGAGGTGTTGACTTGGCCTCCGAATTCTCCAGATCTCAATCCAATCGAGCATCTGTGGGATGTGCTGAACAGACAAGTCCAATCTGTAAGGAAAAGGAGCAAAATTAGCTCAAATAAAATAATTTATTTATAGGGAATTATAAAGAGTAATTTAGTTTATGACCGAGCAACTGAATCATCCAGGGTTCATCTGCTCGAGCCATAATAAGCTCCTGTAGCGGATATGAATATCCACTATCGTGAAAACACAGATTAGAGCCCGGTAACTTTAAGATCGACAGTTTAAGACATTAAATTTTACAAGCACATAATACAAGACGCTTTCTTTTAAAATTTACAAGAGACTTTATTTATTCTAACAAAAACTAAACTAACACAAACACACCCACACACACATTCATACGTGTTGCAGAAAGAAAGGAAATGAGAGAGATATGATGGAACAGGATTCCCAGCAAAAGAGCTTGCTTGAATCGACTTTAAATGTGAATCTCCTTGTCGGCGTGTAGAGAAAAGTTTTCCAAGTCAATGATTTGTTGCAGGGTCTTTCAGGTCCGGATTGTGTTAGGTAAAAACCAATCACATTTGAGGTTGCTGGCAAAATGAAAGGAAGTCTCTTGTCGTGGCTGGAGTGAAACTTTGCGGCAAAACTTAGAACACGAGACTCTCAACGGAAAAGAAAATTAAGTAAAAGAAAAGTGAGTGAAAGTTCGATGGCTTGAATGAGCTGATTGTCTGTTCTTCTTGTTACTCCATGGTTACTCTTTGTTCTGCTTACGCTGTTCACTCTTTTTTTTTTTTACTGTCTTGGGATATGACTATTTAAACTTAGGTGTATGTCCCACCTCTGAGAGGAGTTTTAGCCAATCAGATATCGTCCCTTTACAAAAGGTGGCTTTTCTCTGCCCCCATCATACATAAGTGTTACCTCCGTCTCTGGAATTGCCAGCTTCGGTAGAGAGTACCGTTTTAGACATAATTTCTATTAAATAGAATATGATACATTTTACACAGATTTCATTCAAGCCATGATTTAGAGGAGAGGAAGACAATTAAAAACATATCTGACACTACTTTCATTCAACCATTCAATAGTTGCAGATCAAAGACTCTTTATCTTCTTTGTGACCATTTGGTTTGTCACAAATAGCTAAGTTTGTCACCTCTCCTTCTGTCAGGAAGGATGGGGGTCATAAAAGTACCTAGCAGGGTTTTTTTCTGTAGAGGGACTGGAGTCGAAAATTAGATTCTCTGACTTTGGGTTTCCGGAATTATGTTTTGAAAGAATCATCTGAATGATTCATTTGTCTGGTTAGTCCACGGTTCCTACAGATCCATAGAGACTCCACCTCACAACTTACAGGACTTAAAGGATCTGCTGCTAACATCTTGGTCCAGATACCACAGCACACCTTCAGGGGTCTAGAGGAGTCCATGCCTAGACGGATCAGGGCTAGGGGGACCGACACAATATTAGGAAGGTGGTCATAATGTTATGCCTTGTCGGTGTGTATATATATATACACTGCGTTCCAAATTATTATGCAAGTGACATATCAGTAAGATTTCAGTACAAAAGTCATTTAAATACCCTCCATCTCACGTCCCAGTATTCCAGCCCAAATCATCACCCGCCAGCTCCTTGCTGACGTCGCAGTCTTGTTGGAACGTGGTGGCCATTCACCAACCATCCAGAAATCCATCCATTTAGACCATCCATTGTAGTACGGCATTTGTCAGTGAATAAAATTATTTAAAAATGAGTCTTCATGTATTTCTGCACCCACTGTAAATGTCTCTCTTTGTGAGGTTTGGTTTGGAGTGGCTGAAATGCATCTTTACGCACAACTGTCAGCCTGCATGGAGAGCTTCTTGAGACTCCAGAGACACCAGCAGCTCCAAATACCTGTTTGCTGCTCAACACTGGCTTTTTTTATAGCTGCCCTTTTAGTACAATTCATTTTTTTGACAGGAACTTTCATTAATGAGCCTTTATCTGACCAAGTTCTGCTGTGCTCTAAATCACTCACAAATCTTATGCTAATTTGATAATCTCCATTCAGTTTCACACAATATTAGTTGTTTTCATGCCTTTTGCACAACATTGCACCATTTCATGCTTTTCATCTTCAGAAAGATCTTTCTTCCTCCCCATATTGCATGAGAACTGTGACTTGCTTAATAATGTGGAACAACCTCTAAGTAGGGTTTCCATAGATCTGGCAAATTATTTTGTCTGAGATTGATACCAGTTATCTAAAAAGACATGAATAAATAAACAAACACACATTTTCTTAGAAAAACTAAAATCTGAATGTTTATTGTACTGAAATCTTACTGATATGTCACTTGCATAATAATTTGGAATGCAGTGTATTTATATTTATGTGGGATGAATAGAAGTCAGTCCAAAAGTGGTGTTGCTAAGAGTTGTTTAAAAAGTGTTTTGTTTGTGGAAGAAAGTTTTTTTTTTCAGCTAAGTGGTGTATACACATACATAAACACCATAATTTCTTGTACGGGACTGTTATGACCATCACAGCTTGTCACACTGCTTTACAGACACACCAGTTTTGTACACGTCACTTAAACACAGAACCAGGAAACAGGAAATGCATGACTTTAGAGAAACTGAAGTGTAGTTGAGCTGTTGTGCATTTGTGTCTCTGTATTCATGCAGTAAAATGTCAGAAACCAGAATTTCTCAGGATGAGTTAATGTGTTCGGTGTGTCAGGATCTCCTGAAGGATCCAGTGACCACTTTGTGTGGACACAGTTACTGTAAGAGCTGTATTACAGACTGCTGGGATCAGGAGGATCAGATGAGCGTCTACAGTTGCCCTCAGTGCAGACAGACCTTCAGTCCAAGACCTGCTTTAGCTTTAAACACCATGCTGGCTGAAGTGGTGGAGAAACTGAAGAAGATTAAACTTTCTGCTGACTGTTACGCTGGAGCTGGAGATGTGCAGTGTGACGTCTGTACTGGAAGAAAACACAAAGCCGTCAAGTCCTGTCTGGTGTGTCTGGAGTCTTACTGTCAGAATCACCTTGAACAACATGAGAGTTTGCTTAAAGGAAAGAGACACAATCTGACTGAAGCCACTGGACGACTGCAGGAGATGATCTGCCAGAAACACGACAAGATCCTTGAGGTTTTCTGCCGCACTGATCAGAAGTGTATATGTCTGCTGTGTATGATGGATGAACATAAAAACCACGACACTGTATCAACTGCAGCACAGAGGACAGAGAAACAGGTATGAATTTAAAGAGGTCTCATTATGATCATTTACAGGCTCATAATTTTGTTTATAGGGTCTACTAGAATATATTTCATAATTTTTTTGTATAATTTACATTGTTGCAGTGCTTGTTTTCACCCTCTCTGTCTGAACACTGTTTTAGTTTCAGTTTCTTTCAAACTGAGAAGGGTTGGCTGTAGACCATGATTGAGTGGAACTCCACTCTCGAACAGGAAATATGTCACCTCCACTTGTGTTTTACTAATGTCTACACCTACCACAACCCTAAACCTATGCTTACAATAATGCAAATACAGTAATTAAATGACATAATATTGATGTGCACATGCCCAGTGGCCATAGCTGTAGCTAGCTTCACTAGTGGAGGGGATGTATTTCCGCCCTTGAGTGGAGCTCCACTTGCCCCCTCAGGCAGCAGCCAGCCCCTATTGTTAAAACATGCCTTACAAAAATTCAGTCTGCGTTGACTGGTGAGCTGGTCCCAGTCCATTGTGATTGGTCTACTGCTTAGAGTGTGTGTGTGTTGAAAATGTAACACGCTTACCATAAATGGTGATGAGGAGGTGGAGGGATGCTGGAAGAATTGTCGTTGGGATGGTACAATGACTGGTGCCTATATAGGAGAGAGCGGGGCACAACCTAACGCTTTTTGACTTTCTCAATTTGTGTAAATCTACTTAGGGTTCAGGGGAATTTCTTTTGTTCCACCTTAATTTCACCCATGTCTGGCTTTGTTTCATTAATACAGTGTATACTTATTTACCCCTACAGAAGGGAAGTGAAATGTGACAACATGCCCCATAGGTGGGGCATATTGTAACATGACCATATGACAGCTAAAAAATTTATCTGAATTAATTTAAAAATACATACATGACAAACTAAAATATTTTGTCAATAAAAGACGATACTTTTTTCATATAAAATAATAGCATTTTTTTTAGAAATTCAAATTTAAATAATTTTGTGTTACAATACAGAAGGAGCGGAGACAACGGAATACAGGTAAGTGATGTTTATTGAACAACCAGCAGAGTGACACTGTGATGCAGGTGAGTAAATGGTAATTATAAGAATGGATGGAAGAGATCTGGATGTTAATACTGTCCTTTTTGTTGCAGGAGTGGAGATCATGGATGGTAGCAGTTTGGAGAACGTGGCAGAGATGAGATTATACTTGGAAACTCACACGGAGATAGGAACACGGAAGGAGACTAGGAACACGCTGGAGTAGAGACGGTGGGTATACAGGAGTCCTTGAGGTAAGCATAAAAGACGTCTATGTACAAACGAGACCGGACGCTGACTGAGGTGAGCCCTTTATGTCGTGGCTGACAGGTGTGTGTGCTCAGAACTCTGGTGAGGGAGTGCGCTGTGATTGGGTGATGGTGAAGCCTGGCGGGTCATTGGTTGCGGTGGAGCTGTAGTTCTGAATAAATCTACGGTAAAAGTTTGCAAATCCTAGGAATCTCTGGAGTTCTTTGATGGTGGATGGAGTTGGCCAGTTCTTAATGGCTTCAACCTTCCCCTCGTCCATCTGGATGCCACTGCTGTTGATGTTGTAGTCAAGGAACTGCACTGAGGGTTGATGAAAAGAGCATTTTTCAGCCTTGAGGAACAGATGGAACTCCCTTAGGCGTTTCAGGACCTTTGCAACAAGGTGGCGATGTTCGGCCATGCTCCGGGAGTATATCAGGATGTCATCAATGTAGACCAGAACGAACTTGTGAAGAAACTCCCGGAGCACCTCGTGGATGAAGTCCTGAAATACGGAGGGGGCGTTGACCAGGCCATACGGCATGACGCATTACTCAGTAAATGTCAACCGGGTATGGTCCAGCAGCATGGGTTCGTTGGCTGGTTCTGGAGGGCTGATGGATTCTGGCCGGTGGAGGGATGATGTTAGCAGCGACTGGCCCTGGTGCTCTTCAAGACACAACTGCATACAAGTGGTGAATCGAATGGAGTATTGGATGAATCGTTCTAGCCCGATGGAATCCTCGTATGCAGCGAGATGCAACCGCACTCGTGGATCCAGACCCTGACGGTAGGTGGTTAACAGAGACCGCTCGTTCCATCCACTAGCGGCAGCAAGGGTCCTGAACTTAAGGGCATATTCATTCACAGTCATAGTACCTTGTTTTAAATTATATAATTGCTCACCAATCGATGAATCCCCGGCTGGTCTACCGAATACTTCTTTGAAGTGGGTCACAAAACTGGTGAGAGACTGGGTGACTGTACCATTTTGAGACCAAATAGTTTCAGCCCATTGAAGCGCTCTGCCATTTAATTGTGAAATGATGAAAGCTACCTTTTTAAGATCATCAGGGTACAAGTGCAGGTGCATCTCAAGGACCAGCGAACATTGCAGGAGGAATCCGTTGCAGTCCTCCGCCGAACCAGAGAAGGGTGCCGGTTTGGCCATGGGACTGGCGTAAACAGGTGGTGAAGGTGGTGAAGGAGTGACGGTGGTGTTGGCAGAGGTGATTGCTGGTGGAGCTACAGGTGGATTGGAGGTGAGTGCTCGGCGTAAGACTGTACCATTTTGCGACCAAATAGTTTCAGCCCATTGAAGCGCTCTGCCATTTAATTGTGAAATGATGAAAGCTACCTTTTTAAGATCATCAGGGTACAAGTGCGGGTGCATCTCAAGGACCAGCGAACATTGCAGGAGGAATCCGTTGCAATCCTCCGCCGAACCAGAGAAGGGTGCCGGTTTGGTCATGGGACTGGCGTAAACAGGTGGTGAAGGTGGTGAAGTAGTGACGGTGGTGTTGGCAGAGGTGATTGCTGGTAGAGCTACAGGTGGATTGGAGGTGAGTGCTCGGCGTAAGACATCAACGAGCTCTTGAAACGGGTCTGGGGAACTGGGGATACTGGTGTTCTACGGTTTGGTCCGGACTTCTGCTACAGTACAGAAGGAGCAGAGACAACGGAATACAGGTAAGTGATGTTTATTGAACAACCAGCAGAGTGACACTGTGATGCAGGTGAGTAAATGGTAATTATAAGAATGGATGGAAGATAACTGGATGTTAATACTGTCCTTTTTGTTGCAGAAGTGGAGATCGTGGCAGAGAAGAGATGATACTTGGAAACTCACAAGGAGACAGGAACATGGAAGGAGACTAGGAACAAGCTGGAGTAGAGACGGTGGGTATACAGGAGTCCTTGAGGTAAGCATAAAAGACCGTCTATGTGCAAACGAGACCGGACGCTGACTGAGGTGAGCCCTTTATGTCGTGGCTGATTGGGGTGCTGATTGATGACAGGTGTGTGTGCTCAGAACTCTGGTGAGGGAGTGCGCTGTGATTGGGTGATGGTGGAGCCTGGCAGGTCTGTGACAATTTGTAGTTTGACAATAAACACTCTGCAAAACAATACATGCAAACAGATGAAGAAATATATTAGACATTCAGAAGAACACAGAGCTGAACAAAAACACACTCCTCCCTCCATTCACAGCTCTCACAGAACACAGGATAAATAGATGAGCCAGTACAAATGCTGAACATTTCTTGAAATAATATTTTTTTGGATGTTCAGGTTCTTCCTCTCAGTCTTTATTCACCTTTTTTCCATAGTTAATCAACAGAAATTCATAAAAGTTAATTATACCAGTTGTATCGTATATAGTATATAGTATAGTATAGAATTGTATTGTTCTAATACCAGGGTCCGGGGCACATTGTAACGCAGTGTTACAACGAACTCTATCTGCACTACTGGACTTTAAACCTGGTTAGTGTCTTCTGATAGTTAGTTAAGCATTAAAGAACTACCCAAACTGTTAAACAACAGATTGGAGATTAAAATAATATCAGATTTGTCTCATTTTAAATAAACACAAAAAATATAGATGAAAAATTATTTTAAGAAATTTACTTTTGTTATTGTTTAATAAATATTCAGTTATATCTTCCAAAGATTTTTAATTTTTGCACATTTTTTTCTCTATATATTGCTGGTATGGCAACTAGTAAACACGTTAAGTTTCTTCATGCTAGCATGTGTGGAAGTATTTAAATCATGCCTGTTACAACTAACCCCGCGTTAGTTTGTGCCCCACGCTCCCCTACACTTATCACGATGATCTACAGGACTGAATGATTAGACTGCTTAATATGACCTCTTAATCCAGTAGTTCACCAAAAAAAACAACAACAAAAAACAAACAAACAATAACATTCATCATTTACTAATGGTAAAACAACCTGGACTTTTTTCCTGAGGTACACAAATGGTATTTAAGAAATGTTTTATCTTTCCATATATTTGAGTCAATGGGGTCCATAAGTTTCAATCAAGAAATCCAAGGGGGTAGTCTAATTCTTCTGAATCAATATGAAAAATCAAATATGGTGGCATGTTTAGTCATGTGACATGCATGAGCCAGTGAGGTTTGATGTAATTGAGGAGTTACCATATTTGATTCAGAATATCTTCTTTTGTGTTGTGCAAGAGAAAATCATTCAAAATTTTAAAGACATGAGGATGAGTAAACAATGAAAGAATTTACATCTCTGGGTGAACTATCTCTATAAAACTAGTTATTGATAAAATAATGCTGTCACTTATGATTGAACCTTTAATCTTAACCCCTCAATCTCACTACGTCACTGACACTGGATTCATATCTGTTTACTTGATGATTTATGTGATGTTTCTCCTGTTATTGGATTGTCCTTTAGCACCAGCTGAAGGAGACGCAGAGGTTGTTCCAGCAGAAGATCCAACAGAGAGAGAAAGATCTCCAGCAGCTGAGAGAGGCTGTGGAGTCTCATAAGGTGAGTCTGGAGAAGAAGAGAAGTTTGAGAAGTCTCAGTCAGGACTCACTGAAGACACTGTGTGATTGTGATGTGTGTCCTAACAGCGCTCTGCACAGACAGCAGTGGAGGACAGTGAGAGGATCTTCACTGAGCTCATCCGCTCCATTGAGAGAAGCCGCTCTGAGGCCACACAGCGGATCAGAGATCAGGAAAAGACTGCAGTGAGTCGAGCTGAAGGACGACTGGAGCGACTGGAGCAGGAGATCAATGATCTGAGGAGGAGAGACGCTGAGCTGGAGCAGCTTTCACACACACAGGATCACATCCATTTCCTGCAGGTAACAGAGATCTAGAAGAACAGGATCATAGTGGACTTGAGCAAGAGACTCACAGAGAAACATTTCACGAGAGCAGAATGAGCCGTTGACTGAAGTGTTGATTTCCTTGATTTACAATCCTCTCAATACAATTCCTATTTTTCACATTTAGAGAATTAAACCAGCACAACAGTGAAAAAGATAACAGCGACTCAAAATATGATCTGGAGAACATACACATCAATGTTTTGTCCACATTAAATGACCTTAATTTTAAAACCTTAAAAGCAATACAATCTTTGTTGAATCTTTGTTCAACTGAACCAGTTGAACCAACTCTAAACTGGAAATAGCACAAGCTCTGAACTAGCACCCGGTTCGTGCTGGTAGAAACGGGGTATTAGAAAACATTTTTCTGAAAAGATATACAGTGGTGTGAAAAAGTCCTGATTTTTTATTTTTTTGCATGTTTGTCACACTTTAATGTTTCAGATCATAAAACAAATTAAATTTATATTCTTTAAATAACACAAGTAAACACAACATGCAGTTTTTAAATGAAGGTTTTTATTATGAAGGGAAAACAAAATCCAAACCCACATGGCCCTGTGTGAAAAAGTGCTTGCCCCCTAAACCTAATAACTGGTTGGGCGACCCTTAGCAGCAACAACTGGAATCAAGCGTTTGCGATAACTTGCAATGAGTCTGTTACAGTGCTGTGGAGGAACTTTGGCCCACTCGTATTTGCAAAATTGTTGTAATTCAGCCACATTGGAGGGTTTTCGAGCATGAACCGCCTTTTTAAGGTCATGCCACAGCATCTCAATAGGATTTAGGTCAGGACTTTGACTAGGCCACTCCAAAGTCTTCATTTTGTTTTTCTTCAGCCATTCAGAGGTGGACTTGCTGGTGTGTTTTGGATCATCGTCCTGCTGCAGAACCCAAGTTCACTTCAGCTTGAGGTCACGAACAGATGGCCGGACATTGTCCTTCAGGATTTTTTAGTAGACGGCAGAATTCATGGTTCCATTTATCACAGCAAGTCTTCCAGGTCCTGAAGCAGCAAAACAGCCCCAGACCATCAAACTACCACCACCATATTTTACTGTTGGTATGATGTTCTTTTTCTGAAATGCTGTGTTACTTTTACACCAGACGTAATGGCAAACAAACCTTCCAAAAAGTTCAAGTTTTGTCTCGTCAGTCCACAGAGTATTTTCCCAAGTCTTGGGGATCATCAAGATGTTTTCTGGCAAAACTGATACAAGCCTTTGTTCTTTTTGCTCAGCAGCGGTTTTCGTCTTGGAAATCTGCCATGCAGGCCATTTTTGCCCAGTCTCTTTCTTATAGTGGAGTCATGAACACTGACCTTAACTGAGGCAAGTGAGGCCTGCAGTTCTTTGGATGTTGTTGTTTTGGGGTCTTTTGTGACCTCTTGGATGAGTCGTCGCTGCGCTCTTGGGGTAATTTTGGTCAGCCGGCCACTCCTGGGAATGTTCACCACTGTTCCAAGTTTTCGCCATTTGTGGTTAATGGCTCTCACTGTGGTTCGCTGGAGTCCCAAAGCTTTAGAAATGGCTTTATAACCTTTTCCAGAATGATCTCAATTACTTTCTTTCTCATTTGTTCCTGAATTTCTTTGGATCTCAACATGATGTGTAGCTTTTGAGGATCTTTTGGTCTACTTCACTTTGTCAGGCAGGTCCTATTTAAGTGATTTCTTGAATGCGAACAGGTGTGGCAGTAATCAGGCCTGGGTGTGGCTTGAGAAACTGAACTCAGGTGTGATAAACCACAGTTAAGTTATGTTTTAACAGTTGGGGGCAAGCACTTTTTCACACAGGGCCATGTGAGTTTGGATTTTGTTTTCCCTTCATAATAAAAACCTTCATTTAAAAACTGCATGGTGTGTTTAATTGTGTTATCTTTGATTCATATTTAAATTTGTTTGATGACCTGAAACATTAAAGTGTGACAAACATGCAAAAAAATAACAGATCAAAACTATTTAAACTTTGTTTGACAACAATGTGAAATCCATGAACTTGATGATACCAGTTTCACACAGCTATGTTTCCCATCATCTCTTTATTTTTCTTCACTACAAATTTAGTAATGTTTCCCAAATCAGATAATCTTTTTATAATAATGTAACTTTTTCCCAGTAACATTAATGAATTTGACAGTGAAGTGAGGTTGTATATTATCAATGCTTCAGTGTATTTAAACTACAAAACCTGACCTTGTGATCGTGTCCTAAGAGTCCAGGTGAATTTCAGAGCCACTAACTGCTCAAAAGTTATAAATAATGGTCAATCTACTTGTTGCCTTTGAACTGATTTTCCTGATCAAATCTACTCAACCCTTCCATGTGACTCCATTGATTAACTTGATCTGTTACAGTTATGTTATTGGTATGTTTGATCATTAAGTGTTTTCCTAGAAAGTTCACACATAGTGTAAGTGTCAAATGCTAGAACCTATAGCTCTAACGCAGTGCCGGCCCGAGCCTCTTGGGGGCCCTAAGCAGCATTTGATTTGGGGGCCCCCCTTTCACCACGTGAAGTCACCTGTGGTTGAAGATTATTGACACAAATGTCACACTATAATGTTACATTATAAATGAATACAGTGAGGATTACTATAGAATCAAGTTTAACTAATCAGTAAGTAATATCAAATTTAGAAGATAGTTCCTTATTAACTAATCAGTAATTACCTAATGATATTACATCATTAATAACTATTAACTAATGGACAAATTGTAAAAAATGCATCATTAATTACTCAAGTGTTAGCTAGTCATTATGCAGGAACTACTACTGATCACGAACCATTATTTTAAAGTGAAAAACATGTTTTTCACTTTAAAATAATGGTCCTGATCACTAGTAGTTCCTACATAGTGACTAGGTAACACTTGAGTAATTAATGATGCATTTTATGACCACACTGAGAGTAAAAAAAGACAATTGCTCACATCTCAAACACTTTAATGTTGTGATTAGTAATTAATTAGTAATTCTTTATAATTTCTCATAGTTACCTATTAGTTATTATTGATGCCAATGTCATTCTCTAATTATTGATTAGCTAATAAGGAACTATCTTTGACCTAAATTTGATATTACTTACTGATTAGTTAAGCTTGTTTTTATATTAGTTAATAGTAGTAGCTCAAGTGTTAATGTAGATCTACTCATTAGTCCTGCATTACTTCCTGCATAGTTACTTATTAATGACGGACCATTATTCTAAAGTGTTACCGAGGATAGCACTGCTACATCACTCGCCACCATATTAATAAAGAAATAATAAAGAAATATGGCATCCCTTTCAACTTAAACTGATATCTATAATCAATACGTGAAATACACCTAGATAAATGTATATTAATAATGAGATTTAACGTTAGCTCTGGTGATGGCTTATATAAGATCATGAGTCATGACTAGCTGCTACCTCAAGTGACATGAGCACAATTCTGTAAATAATTATGCAAACATACCTTTATCTTGCTCTTTTTTCTCCTCCTCTGTCTTTTCCTTCTTTCTTTTTTCGGCACCAGAGGGATACATCCTTTTTGGTACATGGCTTATCATTTATAACATTTATTACAGTGACGTGCACTTGTGCGCCGGCGTGAATTGTCAACGCACGCGAGGTGTCTATGCGCAATTGCGCATGACTCAAACGCTAGCAGACACAGCAGCAGTTGTCGGCAAATCAGAATTTTCTTGTCTCGAATTATTTATTTATTCATTCGTATTCATTCATTCGTTCATTTATATCACTTGTTTAAGTTATTTAATTGTAAAAAAAAAACACGATTGGGGGCCCCAAGCAGCCGCTTAGTTCGCTTATGCCTCGGGCCGGCCCTGCTCTAACGTGATATAATGAATATGAGAAGAATGAAGCTGATGCTGTGAAAGTGCTGGATTGAGGAGAGTTACTAAAGATCAACAAGAGCTGCTCAAATCTGACAGTAGTGCAGGTTATTGGCTGAAGTGTGGAGGTGATGATCTTTGATTTCTGTTTTCTGTAGAGTTTCCCGTCTCTCTCAACTCCTCCTGAATCTACAGACGTAAATGACGATCCCTTCAGTTCTCTCTCCTCTTTTGATGGCCTGATAGAATCTGTCCGTCAGTTGAGAGACAAACTGGAGGATTTCTGCAAAGAGGACCTCAACAAGACCTCCGACAGAGGTAAAGTCCATCATCTCGTATCATGTAGATCATCATAATAAAAATGTCTTATGCTGGGTACACACCACTGATAATCAGGCTGGATTTGGGCCGATTCCTCCCCTTCCGACAATAATGTCCTGATTATCTTGATGGTTCCACAGATTACCTTTTCAGATTTTCCTGTGGTGATGTATGTTGAGTGACTGAACCTGCTCGGAAGAACTTCGGAGCCGCCCTGATCGCAAATCATAAATATTCAACATGATATTTCTCTTAATATGATAATCACACTCTTCATGTCTGTTGATTTCCACAGGCACTTTCACCAACATTGTTCCCAGGACCAGGAACGACTTCCTACAATGTAAGTCACTAAGAAAACAAGCAGAAAAACTCACTGAGTGTGTTCATGTTCTTCCTGTAGACGGAGAAAGAAAACATGGCAGAAGAGTTTTATAGTTGATCATGTAAATGATGATTTGCACAGGATATCTGGTAAACTGTTCTGAGACACTGATGATATATTGAACATGAAGAGTTCAGATACATTAAAGACCAGATTCATAATTCCTGATTCTATTCCTGACTCTGATGTGTTTTATTTCCATCAGATTACCATCAGTTCACTCTGGATCTGAATACAGTGAATAAACGCCTCCGTCTGTCTGAGAGGAACAGAGTGATTACTTACACTGACAAGAAGCAGTCGTATCCTAATCATCCAGACAGATTTGATTATTATCTTGAGGTGTTGTGTAGTGAGAGTTTGTGTGATCGACGCTGTTACTGGGAGATTGAGTGGAGTGGTGAGGATGTGTTTGGTGTGTCTATATCAGTGTCATATAAGAGCATCAGCAGGAAGGGACGGGGTTATGAGTGTTGGTTTGGATATAATGATCAGTCCTGGAGTTTGATCTGCACTTCCTCCAGTTACTCATTCAAACACAATAACATAGAAACTGAACTCCCTGAAGAGTTCATCAGGCGTAGAATAGGAGTTTATGTGGATCACAGTGCAGGAACTCTGTCCTTCTACACCGTCTCTGGAGACGCAATGAGCCTCATCCACAGAGTCCAGACCACATTCACTCAACCGCTCTATCCTGGGTTTTGGATTGGTTCTGGATCATCAGTGAAACTGTGTTGATGAATCAGAATAGACGTTAGAGAGATTCTAGAGAGATGTTATTGATGAGCTTCGCTACTTCCTGCTTCACTACTGTTCGGACGCTCTTGCTTACAGCTCCACGCTTTGCTCTATTGCTTTTATATTTTATCTCCTAATTTTAACTACAACAAATCAGCACAGTGCTCAAACGACAAATCTTGGCACCAACAAACTTTTTAACTGGAAGATTGCTACAAAAAGGGGGAATTTTTATCCGTCCAACCTCCCACTGACGGCAGCCATCAGCTTACTTTCCAGAGAAGGGAAAACACAGCTGCCTACATCCAAAAGGATTAGAAATAATATGCCTCCTTCTGGTTGAAGAATCTACCTGATGCACAAACTGCCACAGACTTCTACAAAGGATTGCAGTTCTTGAAACAAAGTTACTTGTGGGACTACCAAACCAGATGGAACACAACAGAGCTTCATCATGGACGTCCTCAGTACACAGTCGGTGAGTCCCTTGAATCTAATGCCCCTAAACAGACCATACTGAGTGCCGAAACTGATCAACATACTAATCGATGGCACAAACAGGGAGCGAGACCCAAAGGCACTCGAGACATCAGATTGTCACGAGTATCACATATTGCAGTAGCATCCTCTACCCCAAACACTGGCTCCCTACCACCGCCAATACATCTGAAGAACGGATTTGAAGTGTTAATGAATGTGGGTGAGGAATCTCCAGACGTGATGAATGTGGGTGAGGACTCCCCAAACATGATCGGACACTGATCAAATTTGCCAGCAGCTAACACTGATGCTAACTGTCGCTCAAGGTTGAACAGTCAGCGGCACTCAGCTCAGAGAGCAGCCGAGCCCAGGACTCTGATAGTGGGTGACTCTATTATCAGAAACATTAGCAGCAGGGATACAACGACATGCTGCCTTCCACAAGCAACAGTTTCTGATGTAAACAGGGAACTTAAGAGCATTCTGATGAAATATAAGACTGCAAATCGACTAATCATCCATGTGGGGAAGAATTATATTCGGAAGGAGCAGTCAGAACTCCTTAAAAAGGGATTTCAATTAACTTTTTGAAATGCTTAAAAGACTAAAAGTTCAGTCGTTCATCAGTGGACCACTCCCAGCAAGAGGAACAAATAGATTTATACGGTTGCTTGGGCTTAACACATGGCTGCAAAAAAACCTGCAACTTAAAGGGACTGAATTTCATCGACAACTTCAATCTGTTCTGGAGTCAGAGACAAAAGTTCACACATGATGGCCTGCACCCAAACAAACTGGGCTCAAGAGTGCTAAAGGACAATATCTACTTCTCCCTCCATCATCCTTCAGCAGTGTGTTCAAATCCACTCAACCTGAATGGCACAAACACACCTGGACAGAGTACAACTGTCCACAACTGTAACACCAGAGCAACAGCCGGACACCGGACACGTTATCCCTCTCTCCAGCATCACCTCTTCTGTGCTTCTCAGAGAAAATGGAGGAACTGGTGTATGCTGGAACCAAACTCTCCCACTCTTTGGCTGCGAGCCCCCAGATATCAACAAAAAAGCGTCAAGCCCCGAAACCACCAAAGCCTGTGGGCCCAGCTCTGCCTCCCCCTCCTCCTGAGCAACTGAGCTCTTCGGCCCCGCTATGATAACAGTGACTTTGTCAAATGTTTACAGAACAAGCTAGAACCCAGTGTGCCTGTTGCTTTCTATGTTTCCGTTTTATTATGTGATAGAAAGCCTATGGCCTTCTCAAACCATTTGGCAAACCCATTTAATCTGCTGCCTATTACACGTCAAACTAAGATTAGTGTAGAGACAAAGATTAAGACTGTTACTTTCTCCAAAAGGGGAGATTGAAACTTTGTGTATCAATTCAATTAAATTCAATTCACATTTATTTGTATAGCGCTTTTCACGATACATATAATTTCAAAGCAGTTTTACAGAGAATGCATGTCAACATTATAATTTAAAGAATGCAGTTAGCAAATGTAATAATTTAGGCAATTAATTTACAATCACTGTTAGCTGTTTAACTGAACGTAGAAGCAATGAGCTCCTGGAAAAATGAATTACATTAACAATAATTAGGATATAGAAATTGTGCAATGTGCATGTTGATCCAGATGATTGCGTCTTCCGAAATCCTCGCAGGAGTTGGCGCCGTCTCTTCATAGGTGTTGGTCATCCGAGGTCTTCTTAAGAGGCTGGATCCAAACTGAAGCTGAAGTCCTCTCTAGTCACCTCGGGACGGGTGTCCCGAGGCAAAACAGAAAAGCAAATGGAGAATAATTAGCCTAGCTGCTGTTCATAACATTAAGCAAAGATAGTCATGTGCAATTGATCTGATATGAGATGCATTATGTGAATGCTTGGCTAAAGAGATGCGTCTTTAATCTAGATTTAAACTGGGTGAGCGAGTCTGAGCCCCGAACATTATCAGGAAGGCTATTTCAGAGTTTCGGAGCCAAATGTGAAAACGCTCTCCCTCCTTTAGTGGACTTAGATATCCTAGGTACAACCAGAAATCCAGAGTTTTGTGATCTTAAAGAGCGTGAAGGATTGTAGGGCGATAGAAGATCGGTTAAGTACACAGGAGCTAAACCATTTAGAGCCTTATAGGTCATTATCAGTTCGAAGTGCCTTAACAGGTAGAGCTAGGCAGTGGTCCTTACATGTGAGGAAGATCCATTTAGATCCGCTCTGACAAAAAAAAAAATAAAAAAAATAAACTCCCTGAAACTTCCTAGCTCTTCCATCCAGATAGCGGAATTCTGTTTTTACTGTTATTTCTATTTATGTGTTCCATTTTTATTATTATGTATTTGGTTCTTCTTTATGTAACGCACTTTGAATTACCATTGTGTATGAAATACTATACAAATAAAATTGCCTTGCCGTATAGAGTCTCTTATTTTCTATTCATTACATTAATACTACAGCTGAACTTCTTTCAGTGAAATAACATGTCAGAATAAATGTGTGTAATGAATTCTCTTATTAGGCCTCATTTATGAAATGAACGGTGCGTATGTTTGTTTCTACTCAACTTGGCATTTATCAGTATGGGCATGAGCGGTGGCTACGATCAAATCTCACGTCAGGTCTCAGTATAATTCTAATCACAATTCTCCACCAGATAACACTGTGATGTATAACTCTTGTGAAATATGTTAAGAAATGTGAGTAAAGTGATAAATTAACTGTTTTGCTGTTTAAAAGTGTTTGTTTTGTGGCGTGACCAGCAATGACGTGCCACAGTGGAAACCATAAAGTGGTACATCCTAAATAACGGTCACCTTAAAAAACTCACGCTGGGGGGGTCAGCCAGAATATTTTAAACATTAAAGGGTTAGTTCACCCAAAAATGAAAATTATGTCATTAATGACCCTCATGTCGTTCCAAACCCGTAAGACCTCCGTTCATCTTCAGAACACAGTTTAAGATATTTTAGATTTAGTCCGAGAGCTTTCTGTCCCTCCATTGAAAGTGTGTGTACGGTGCACTGTCCATGTCCAGAAAGATAATAAAAACATCATCAAAGTAGTCCATGTGACATCAGTGGGTTAGTTAGAAGTTTTTGAAGCATCGAAAATACATTTTGCTCCAAAAATAACAAAAACTACGACTTTATTCAGCATTGTCTTCTCTTCCGGGTCTGTTGTTCACGACTCCGCAGTGACGCTGCTGACGTAAGTGAAGTGAAAGTGACGTGACATGTGGCCAAGTATGGTGACCCATACTCGGAATTTGTGCTCTGCATTTAACCCATCCAAGTGCACACACACACCGTGAACACACACCCGGAGCAGTGGGCAGCCATTGCTGCGGCGCCCGGGGAGCAGTTGGGGGTACGGTGCCTTGCTCAAGGGTCTCACCTCAGTCGTGGTATTGAGGGTGGAGAGAGCGCTGGACATTCACTCCCCTCACCGACAATCCCTGCCGGACCTGAGACTCGAACCCATGACCTTTGGGTTACAAGTCCGACTCTCTATCCATTAGGCCACGACTGCCCCAAGACGCTGCTGACATGTTATCTGTAGACGCACGCTGTATTCAAGCTATATTTTTTAAAATGGTGCGTAAGTGTGCATGTCGCGGATGTCCTAATCGGCAAAAACAACGACGTAAAAGTGCATTACCAACGCCGACAGATTAAAGGATTCAATGGAATCAATTCAATGGAATCAATTAAATGGAAAGGATTCCGGAAGAGAAGACAATGCTGAATAAAGTCGTAGTTTTTGTTATTTTTGGAGCAAAATGTATTTTCGATGCTTCAAAAACTTCTAACTAACCCACTGATGTCACATGGACTACTTTGATGATGTTTTTATTACCTTTCTGGACATGGACAGTCTACCGTACAAACACTTTCAATGGAGGGACAGAAAGCTCTCGGACTAAATCTAAAATATCTTAAACTGTGTTCTGAAGATGAACGAAGGTGTTACGACATGAGGGTGAGTCATTAATGACATAATTTTCATTTTTGGGTGAACTAACCCTTTAAGTGCGAAATGGTTAATTGATTTTTCTGCCTTGTCTTGTCTTACCCTTGTTTGTTGGACTGTTGTATAAAATCAATGTCACATTGAGTTTTAAATCGATCTAAATGCACATATATTTACGTCATTTTGCCTGCTAGAAATACATGATTGGTTTTAATGTTGTTTCATTTGCGTACCCCGTACAATCATCCATAAAATGGGATTATCTACTGCACGACAGAACTATTTAGTGTGCACTAAATGATCCCAGTTATAAAACATACGCATGACATTACAGCCTTGCATATTTTCAACATTTCACACTTCTAGTACAACGTTGACTTCATCAACAAGGGAAGAAGTTGGCCTCTAGATGTCATTAGCCTTTTCATCAGAGCTAATGTGGGTTGCACACTTTCAGCAGAAGACAGCAGGGTCTCATATGCCGGATCAAACTTCAGGCTTGGAGCTCTGCCATTGGAGCCGTCGTCTTCCACACCATTGATCCTGAAGGCTTCTGTCATTGTGTGTTTTTGATGTTTTGCTGGGAGCAGCACATATTTCACACGAGAAGAACATTCAGAAGAAGAAATTCATATTTGAATGAAGTTCAACACACACTTTTAATCATATTGTGATTATATATTTTTACTTGTAAATCATATTTCTCACTGTTTGTATTTTAATGCTGGTATAAATGGTTTCTACCTTTTAGACAGAATCTCACACTCATTCATTAGTTTGGACAACATGTATTTAAATAGGTATTTCACCAAGAAATCAGCTCTGAACTCATCTGAAATCTATTTTAATTTTTCTATGCACTTTGAACAGGACTTTTATTTTGGTCTAATGGTGTGACGTGACAAGGCTGCGTCGCGCTCCTGCCTCTTCCTGTGATTCGGCTGAAGAAAGGTTTGTGTTTTAAGCGTTTAACTTTTACACATAGAAACCGTTCAATCGTTTTTAACGTTTTACAAGCGACGCAGGCTAACATTTATTAACGTTATTTGAGCATACAGAATGAAATCACATGAGTAACATTACAGACGCGTATCGTTTCCCTGATAATATCGTGAATCATAAACATGAATTCAGTCATGGCGAGAATGAGCTTTAATGAATGAGCTTTTGATGCAACTCAAAGTTAAACTTTGCTAAATGATTCACTGAATCGAAGCACAAATGCAACAAACATGAATATCACTGATTCTTGAGATGAGGGACAAAACATGGCCTACACACAAAAAATAAATACATTCATCAAAATAAGTTATATCTAAAGAAAATCTGGATGCTCAGGACAATTTTTAAATAATTGTCTTTGCATTATTTTAATACATACCCTAAAATACATGTAATTTAGCCTGTCTAAATTTGTTAATTTTTAAAGAAACGTCTTTTTCCCCCGGTTTATTATGTTAAAATATTAAAACATAAACTGAACTACATGATATCATGTCTGATTCACCTAAGAACATTGATTATATATGTTTAATATTAAAAAGGAGGGTAGAGAATTAAGGAAATTTAGGAACAGGATTGTTCATAACCATAACTCAAGAACAAAAAAAAACATTTACAGTTTTTATTATTTATTTTCTTCACTTAGCTGCATTACTGAACACCATTATTACATAATTGAAGATTTCACACTGTTGTTGGATGGACCGAATTAAAATATCATGCCTTTTAATGCATCTGACGGAGTTGACACAAATTAAGCTATGAATTGAGTAAATGTAAACGCATTTCTGAGAAAAATGTTTTCAAAACAAAAATGTTCCCTTGCATGGTTCATTAGCTGAGACCTTTGTCTACAAATATATCAGTTTAAAGTAATGTATACTTAAATAATAAAAACTAACTTATAAAACATGCTTTGTCTCTTATCTCAAGATTCAGTAGGGCTGGGTATCGTTCAAAAATATTCGATACTGATACTTTGACTCCGATACCGATTCCTGAACGATACCTTTTTCGATAGTAATTAAACTCAGTGTTAAGCATGATGATTTGGTAACTTATCACACTGAAGTAGGCTGCTTATAAATTAACATTTATTTAAAATTAAAGTTCTTATTTGCCTTAATTTAATTTCCTGAACAGGCTTTACTCCTTTAAACCTTAAAGGATTAGTCCACTTTTAAATAAACTTTTCCTGATAATTTACTCTCCTCCATGTCATCCAAGACGTTCATGTCTTCCTTTCGTCAGTCGAAAAGAAATTAAGGTTTTTGATGAAAACATTCCAGGATTATTCTCCTTATAGTGGATTTCAATGGGCACCAAATGGTTGAAGGTGAAAATTACAGTTTCAGTGCGGCTTCAAAGAGCTTTAAACGATACCAGATGAGGAATAAGGGTCTTATCTAGAGAAACAATCGCTCATTTAAAAAAAAAAATACAACTGTTTATGCTTTATAAACACAAAATATCGCCTTGAACGTACTTCCCGTTTCCGCATTCCTCAAAACGCTTACGCTGAATGTCCTACGCCTTCCCTATTCTACTTATGGAAAAAAACTAAACTGGCGCTGCGTTCGTTCCGTAAGTAGAATAGGGAAGGCGTAGAACATTCAGCGTAAGAGTCTTGAAGAATGCGGAAACCAGAAGTACGTTCAAGGCGATATACAGTTGCATTTTTTTCGAAAATGACTGATCGTTTCGCTAGATAAGACCCTTATTCCTCATCTGGTATTGTTTAAAGCTCTTTGAAGCTGCACTGAAACTGTAATTTTGACCTTCAACTGTTTGGTGCCCATTGAAGTCCACTATAAGGAGAATAATCCTGGAATGTTTCCATTTAAAACTTTAATTTCTTTTCGACTGACGAAAGAAAGACATGAACATCTTGGATGACATGGGGGTGAGTAAATTATCAGGAAAAGTTTATTTAAAAGTGGACTAATCCTTTAAATTGTTCCAGCAGTGTAGACGCTGCTAAGCATAATACTGCCCTCCACAGGCCAAAGTTTGAACTAATTTTTACATGCAATATGCTAGTTCAATAGTATGTAACAATTAGTTCAAACTTTGGCCTGTGGAGGGCAGTAATACACTTAGCAGTTTCTACACTGCTGGAATTCTAATAGAGGAGAAGAAGAGAGCTAGTTCAAGATGAGCATTTCTGGTTAAAACTTATATAATTTTCAATTTAAATTATCAGGAAACGTTTATTTAAAAGTGAACTAATCCTTGAACTACTGAACTAGATCTGATTGAGACTCACTCAGAGATTTAGATTGGATGTGTTTTTCTTTCTGCTAATTATTCTCATTTTATACATGACAGAGTGTCCAAACACACAGAAAAACTCCTGGTGAAGCGACTGAGATCCACTGACACACTATCATAAAGATGGCGTTTATTAGAGAGGACAGTGAAGACCTGAGGATTGAAGAAGTATTCAGTTTGAAACCAGAAGATACTGAGGAACAATCAAAGATGGCGTTTATTAGAGAGGAAAGTGAAGACCTGAGGATTGGAGAAGTATTCAGTTTGAAACCAGAACAAACCGAGGAACAATCAAAGATGGAGTTTATTAAAGAGGAGAGTGAAGACATGAAGATTGAAGAAGTATTCAGTTTGAAACCGGAAGATCCTGAGGAACAAACAGGTTGGTTTCGTTCTCAAAGCTGAACTCTGTCATTTGATCCTGTGTTGAGCATCAGTAGTGTAATGCTTAGTTTATAATCAGAATATAGTTACTTAAATAGTCAGGCATTTAGTTATTCAAACGTAAGACAGCATAGAAAATAAAGACACACCTCATTGTTCCTCGGCTAAATTCAATTCGACCATCAGTTTTCACACTTTCGTGTGATGTTAAACGACATAGTTTAACAGAGAAAGATTAAAGACAGAGTTTAATTTGGTCCATGCTCGAAGTCTTCCGCCTGTATATCATAATAACAATTGTATTTTTCATGTGTTCGTATTCAAACTTCAGTTCTGACTGCATTGCGAGCAAAATACAAACAACACTCATGTGCTGCTGTGCTGAGGGAAACATACATACGGCTCGCGAGTCCGAACGCAGAGGTGAATGAGTTGCACTTTTGTGACATGTAATGTGTAATGCGATCTTATGCGAACATATTGTCCATTTGTGCTGGTAGATTACAGCAAAACAATACACATGCACCCTCTGGTCGCAGGAAAACACATTGTGTTGTAGCACTGAGGAAACGAGCACCAACGATATGTCTCTGAATGACAAGAGACCGAGGCGAGAGAAGTGATACTTCATCATGCATAATACCACAATTATAATCGTATGCATACCACAGCACAGTGATTGGATTGAATGTGCTTTTATCCTTATTTAAATGTCCAGCAGAAAATGAATGATATTTTGCAGAAATGAATGATATTTGTGAAGAACGTCATACGCACAATTCCCAGGGGGGAACTTTTTGAAAATAGCCCCCTTCAACTTGTACTTAATTTTTGACTCAACACAAAGTTTTGTTGGACCCAGAAAGCTGTGTGAAAATTAAAATTTAAGAAAAATTAAGCTTCCGCACATATGAAAAAAAGAAAAACAATAAAACGCAAAAGTGTATGAGATGACCGAGAGGCACGACCTTTTCCCAAGTGTGGGTATCTGCAGGTTGGAGTAAACTTGTTCACCTTTCAGTGAAATTTTGCAGTTTAAAACTTAAAATACTGAGTTCTGCACGTTCATAGATCCTCTCGAAATAACAAGTGATTTTGATAATTTTCATAATTTTAATGCCCCCCAAAATATTTTGTTGTATGAATATCTGAACATGCAGTATATCAAAAGAAAGAACAGACCTTCTGCTTTTAATTTCCCCCTGAATCCCCTCAGAACACCTTATCCACAGACTCAACTTTACTGCGGTAAACGCTGCACAATGGTATCGCTCTTTACAATGTTAGACACTGCTAATTGTTCAAAATCTGCGTCTGCGCCCTCTACTGGCATTTGTAACGATACATAAAGTATATGCATTATTTATTGTGTTTCTTACATTNGACCAACTGTAGTCTGTTTAAAAGCCGAGCAGAACAACCACCCAGTAGAGCGTTACAGTAATCTAGTCTTGAGGTCATGAATGCATGAACCAACTGTTGCGCATTTGTCATTGAGAGCATATGTCGTAATTTAGATATATTTTTTAGATGGAAGAAGGCGGTTTTACAGATACTAGAAACATGACTTTCAAATGAAAGATTGGTATCAAAGAGCACACCCATAGAACCGTATGCTAAAAAGTTGTGAAATTTGGCACACAGAGGACAGTCTGAACTGCGTCCATAGCCAATTTGGAGTCTCTAACTCAATCCCTCTAGCACTACCAGCTGTCTAAAGGTTCACTTCTGTTTATACTAATAACTTTTGAACCGTAAGGGCTAGAAGCAATTTTTTTCAGCAACGATTCGATTGCACTATATGACGTAATTTTCCATCATGAAAATTTTCCCGCCATTTTGAATTTCCCGAAAAACCTACTTTTTCAAACTCCTCCTAGGGCATTACTCTGATTTTGTCAAAAATGGAACCAGATCATCTTCAGACCATGACCTCAAAAACTTCTCAGAAGCTTTTTGATAGATCGATCCGTTCTCGAATAGGGCTCAAATGAATTCGACGAAATGCTCGCCAAATCAGACTTGAGGCTATATCTCCAAAACGATTTATCGTATTCTGACCAAACTTCGTACATGTCATCACAAGCTTGAATTGAGGCAACATGCAGTGTTTCAGCGCAGTGCCATCTACTGCTAATAACTTCTGAATGGTTTGTCCAGATCTCAGAAATGTGGTCACGTCAGATTCGGGGTATCATGCCGAGTCAAATGATAGCCATTATTACCATATCAGCCATTTCGGCCGTCAGCCATTTTGAATTTTGTACTAAAATGCTGTATTTTATGAACGCATTAGCGTATCGTCACAAAACTCGGTATGGGTCATCAGCACGATGCCCTGAACGAGCCTGAGAAGTTTTGCACCAGCGCCACCTAGTGGTAAAATCAAATATTGAAATGCTTTTCCCTTTGACTTTGGTTGACATATTTTCAAAAGAGTCATGACCCATACCGAGTTAGACTCCTGAATCCATGCTGAGTCCAACGATACCAAACATGCTAGGTTTCGACTTATGGTTTGTCCGCCATGTTGAATTTTGAGAAAAAAACTGCTTTTTCGAACTCGTCCTAGACGCTTCATTTGATTGTCATGAAAATCAAATCAGATCATCTTCAGTCCATTCTGGCAGAAAGTTATCCAAAGCTTTTTGGTAAATCAACCATTCTCAAATAACACGCAAATTAATTTAATGTAGAGCACCCAATTTGGACTCATGGCTGTATCTCTGCAGTGCTTTATCATATTCAGACCAAACTTCATACATATCATCCCAAGCAAGACCAGAGCCTACATGCTGAGTTTTGGCGCAGCGCCACCTACAGGTTTGATTATACAAAAAATGGTTATTTTTGCTTGTAGCTTCAGATAGGTTTGTCCAAAAATCGTAACTTTGGTCTTGTTAGATTTAGGGCATCATGCCGAGCTGAATGATAACCAATTTTCCCATATCAGCCATTTTGAATTTTGTGCAAAAATGCTGTATTTTATGAACGCATTAGCGTATCGTTACCAAACTTGGTATGGGTCATCAGCACAAGGCCCTGAAGGTGCCTGAGAAGTTTCAAACCAGCGCCACCTAGTGTTTTTTTTCATATGCTTATAACTTTTGATCTAGTTGACTTATTTTCACGGGAGTCATATCCTTAGCGAGTGTCATTGTTACCTCACTCTGACCATAACACATTAATTTGGTCACAGCACCACCTATTGGTCAAAACTGATAAACCATCAAATCTTTATAATTGACTGTATATATCATTTTTCAGATCTTTTGCCTAAAATGATCTTAATTGGTCTTAATAAGTCTTTACTGACCATACCACATTAATTTGGTCACAGCACCACCTATTGCTCAAAAGTGATAAACCAGCAAATCTTTATAATTGACTGTATATATCATTTTTCAGCTCTTTTGCCTAAAATGATCTTAATAGGTCTTTAATTGTTCACTGTTGCAGGTAGTCTAATCCTCCAAGCCATGTTGGCTGGCTTGTTGTGCCACTTTTTGCTTAGCCCTGTAATTGCTGCTTGCAGCTATATTTGTTTTTGATACTATATTGGAGCCAATTATAACTGCGTTCTTGCTATTATGTTTTTAAGTAATCCTTAAGGCTCGAAAGCTAATGCTCTCTGTATGTTTTTCCATTGCCTCAGGGGCATTCATTTGTACGTTGCGCGAGCTTATTTTGTCTGTTAGATTGAATGATCTGGGGGGAAAAAACATACATTTACCCGCCCATAGACACTCCCCTCAAAAATTTAGGAAAGAAGTGGTGGAAAGTGGACAAAGAGACAGATTAAAATACCAGGTGTATTCGGCAAGCCAACCTAGGTGTATATGACTTTCTTCTTTCTGATGACATAAAAATCCTGACACCTCCAAGCTTTATAATGGCAGTGACAGGGATCAGTGAGTATGAGCTGAAGAAATTGCTTCCATCCACAATAAACATATGCTCCGGAGGGTTAATAATATAGTGTTTGTGAAAAAAAAAAAAAAATTCAATATTTAAACAAGTTATGAAGTAAAATATCTAACTTCAGCCAGACTGCCTTCTGCATTCAACGTATAAATGTGTAAAACTCTTGCAGTTCACTGGCAGAAGCTAGATATTTTACTTATATTAATCTGGACTAGAGGACTTGGGTCAAGGGGTTCTGGAAGAGCAGTAGTGGACTGGGGCTTGCAAACCTAATATTAAACAGTAATATTCTACTATTGTCTATTATCAGTTGGCTGCTAAAGCCACAAAATCAATGATACCCTGCATTAACAGTGGACAGTGCAATTTCATCATGTTGTAATCTAAGGATATATTTTGAGAAAATTAGAGGACCTAATACTGAGCCTTGTTGCACTTCATACTTGTGTTTTAAGATGTTGATATGTTTACACAAAATACAGTGGGTACGGAAAGTATTCAGACCCCCTTAAATTTTTCACTCTTTGTTATATTGCAGCCATTTGCTAAAATCATTTAAGTTAATTTTTTTCCTCATTAATGTACACACAGCACCCCATATTGACAGAAAAACACAGAATTGTTGACATTTTTGCAAAAAAGAAAAACTGAAATATCACATGGTCCTAAGTATTCAGACCCTTTGCTCAGTATTTAGTAGAAGCCAAACAACAAGTTTTTCACACCTGGATTTGGGGATCCTCTGCCATTCCTCCTTGCAGATCCTCTCAAGTTCTGTCAGGTTGGATGGTAAACGTTGGTGGACAGCCATTTGTAGGTCTCTCCAGAGATGCTCAATTAGGTTTAAGTCAGGGCTCTGGCTGGGCCATTCAAGAACAATCACGGAGTTGTTGTGAGGCCACTCCTTCGTTTTTTTAGCTGTGTGCTTAGGGTCATTGTCTTGTTGGAAGGTAAACCTCCGGCCCAGTCTGAGGTCCTGAGCACTCTGGAGAAGGTTTTCGTCCAGGATATCCCTGTACTTGCCGCATTCATCTTTCCCTCGATTGCAACCAGTCGTCCTGTCCCTGCAGCTGAAAAACACCCCCACAGCATGATGCTGCCACCACCATGCTTCACTGTTGGGACTGTATTGGACAGGTGATGAGCAGTGCCTGGTTTTCTCCACACACACCGCTTAGAATTAAGGCCAAAAAGTTCTATCTTGGTCTCATCAGACCAGAGAATCTTATTTCTCACCATCTTGGAGTCCTTCAGGCTTCCGTCGGGCCACTCTGCCGTAAAGCCCCGACTGGTGGAGGGCTGCAGTGATGGTTGACTTTCTACAACTTTCTCCCATCTCCCGACTGCATCTCTGGAGCTCAGCCACAGTGATCTTTGGGTTCTTCTTTACCTCTCTCACCAAGGCTCTTCTCCCCCGATAGCTCAGTTTGGCCGGACGGCCAGCTCTGGGAAGGGTTCTGGTCATCCCAAACGTCTTCCATTTAAGGATTATGGAGGCCACTGTGCTCTTAGGAACCTTAAGTGCAGCAGAAATGTTTTTTGTAACCTTGGTCAGATCTGTGCCTTGCCACAATTCTGTCTCTGAGCTCTTCAGGCAGTTCCTTTGACCTCATGATTCTCATTTGCTCTGACATGCACTGTGAGCTGTAAGGTCTTATATAGACAGGTGTGTGGCTTTCCTAATCAAGTCCAATCAGTATAATCAAACACAGCTGGACTCAAATTAAGGTGTGGAACCATCTCAAGGATGATCAGAAGAAATGGACAGCACCTGAGTTAAATATATGAGTGTCACAGCAAAGGGTCTGAATACTTAGGACCATGTGATATTTCAGTTTTTCTTATTTAATAAATCTACCAAAATGTCAACAATTCTGTGTTTTTCTGTCAATATGGGGTGCTGTGTGTACATTGAGGAAAAAAAATGAACTTAAATGATTTTAGTAAATGGCTGCAATGTAACAAAGAGTGAAAAATTTAAAGGGGTCTGAATACCCACTGTCTAAGCAGATAGATTTAACCTAAACCATGCTTATGCTTATCAACAAATGACTACATGACTCTCAAGCTATCCAACAGAATGTTGTGATCCGTTGTCAAAAAGCTAATAGTATTTATGCACTCATGATCAGATACCAAAAGCAGGTCGCATATCACTTTAATAAATTATGGTGCTTAAATTTATAATTGAAATTGTTTACAAGTACCATAGCAAAGAGAGGGGACTCTATTTCCTAATATTATGGAGATGAATGGCAAATTCTCGACTGGTCAATAATGGCAACCCAGTTTGTTGCTCTCATACTTTTGATTTCTGTTGATTTGAGGCACTAAACTGCCATTAACCTGCATTTATCTTTTTTGCATTAGACCTGATGGCACTGAAAGAAGAGAATCAAAAACTGAAAGAAATAGAAGAGAAAGATCTACATAATAGTCATGATTTCATGGATGTAGGAAAATCCACACAGACTGAGAAAATTGAATCTAACAGTGACTTAACCTGCTCTTGTTGTGGAAAGAGTTTCACTGAAAAATATAAACTTAAAAACCACATGAGAGTTCACACTGGAGAGAAGCCTTACACATGCCAACAGTGTGGGATGAGTTTCAATCTGAAAGGAAACCTTAATCGACACATGATGATTCACACTGGAGAGAAGCCTTTCACATGTGATCAGTGTGGAAAGAGTTTCAGACTTAAATCAACCTGTGATTCACACAAGAAGATTCACACTGGAGAGAAGCCATTTGGTTGTGTTCGGCGTGGGAAAAGATTCACTGATAAAGGAAACCTTAAACACCACATGAACAGTCACACTAGAGAAAAGTCGTTTGGTTGTGTTCAGTGTGGAAAAAGATTCACTGATAAAGGAAACCTTAAACACCACTTGAACAGTCACCCTGGAGAGAAGCTGTTTACATGTGATCAATATGGAAAGTTTCTCCAATGTAAAGTAATCCTTAATTCCCAATTTCCCAAGATTAAACACTCAGGTGAGTTATGTTTTGTACGTCATTAGTGTGGAAAGAGTTTCAAACATAATGCAACTCATGATTCACACATGAACAGTCACACAGGTGAGCGTCCTTACTCCTGCAAACAGTGTGGGATCCACAGAAATGCATTATTCACTACTGTAAAGTGACATGACTGGGGGATCTTTTTCCATGCACTGTGTGCAGATGTGATCAATAAACAATAATGAATTGGTGATTATTTTCATTGTCATCAGCTGCAAAATCAACAATACTCTCTCCTAACTTAGACAGTTGCCATTTCATCACATTGTGAAGAAATGTAAATCCAGGTTTTATTGGCTTTCCACAACTTTCTCCCATCTCCCGACTGCATCTCTGGAGCTCAGCCACAGTGATCTTTGGGTTCTTCTTTACCTCTCTCACCAAGGCTCTTCTCCCCCAATAGCTCAGTTTGGCCAGACGGCCAGCTCTAGGAAGGGTTAGAGCAGTAGAAGAAATCAAACTAACAATAGGGCAACAATATTCAAGTGCTGTCATCAGTCCCCAGTTAGTCTAGTACATTATTAATAGATATAAAAAAAACATAGTGAACTCTAATGATAATGTTGCTCAGGGACAGCATATATTAGGAGAAAAGCCGAGGACCTAATATTGAACCCTGTTGCACTCCATACTTGTTTTGTAAAGGGGTGGTTGTGTTTTTTTTCCTAGACTTGATTGTGTTCTTGGGGCACAGTTTAACATGTCTTAATGCTTCTGGGTTTTTTTTTTTTTTTGAAAACGCTGTATTTTTCATATATTTTACCTTTATTCGACACCTCTGTTTCCACTGTCATATGAGCGGCTCGTTTGACTTCCTGCTTCTATGAAGCCACTCCCTCCGAAATACGCAGTGTGCTCAGATTGGTTAGCAGGTTGGTAGCTGGCCCAGTGTATCGTGATTCGCTGAAGCGTCCGGAAACGACACGCCCCTTACCATCCATTGCTTCAGTCAAAATGTAAATAATAGCGCCTATATTGCTTTATCAAATTGAGCCCGAATCAGACCCAGATGAAGAGGGTCAATCGCAATCGCGGCTTTTAAAGGACGTTTATGAATGGTATTTCATTTTGTATTTGTGTCAAAGTGTTTAGATATGCTGTCACTGCTGTTTGTTAGCTTTCAATATACAGTTTTATCCCGATTAAAGCTTTACTGTAGCCGAATGCATGACTGAGTAGTCACATTTTTGTAAAGGTAGCGTTTAATTTATAGCATGAACAACTGTTTGTCTATGAACATAGAAGTTTGTTGGAGAAGTATGCACTAGAATTTAGCTAACTGGCTAATGAAGCTAAAATGAGTTGCTCTTTGTATATGTCCTTGATGCAACCAAAAATAGCAACAGAACTATAGGTTTAAAAGACATGTACAAACAATAAAACGTACTTACAGTTTGAAGCCAATAAACAGCAGCTTCATCTTTCAGTAAAAGCCTTTGTGCAAATCCAGCATTGAGCACTCGCGTCCGGTGTACACAACTCTTCCGCTTCCATAATGCCGTGCGACATGGCCTCGCCCACTTTGTTGCGTTCCCGGGGGCGTGTTTTGAGGGTTTATGATGTCACCAACCCGGGAAGAAGCTTGTTGTAGTCCAAAACGGGTTGTTTTTGTAGGCATTAAACTGCCAAAACTATAAAAGACGATATCTCCGTTTGCATTGAACTTCCAGCACTGTAACTTTGCAGATACTGTTTATGCTCAAGCACCAACATTACACACTAACTAAAGTTAAAAAAGTGAAATCGCATTTAACCACCCCTTTAAGACATCTATTTGTTTATTTGGATAGATTTGACTTAAACCGTGCTAATGCTTATCCACAAGTGACTACATTATTCTAAAGCTATCTAATAGAATGTTGTGATCCATTGTCAAAAGAGCTAACAGCACTAGAAGAAAGATGCCCTTGTGATAAGATGTGAAAAGCAGATACTTTATAGCTTTATTAAATGATGGCTTAAATCCTGAATTTATCTGAATGGCAGATTCAGGAAGGCAATGCAGTTTTGTTACACAATGTTGGTTTTGATATTTTAATATTTTAGTCCTGGATGTGATGTCTGTTGCTTGTTGTTAAACTGCTATTAACTTGTATTTTTTTGCTTTAGACCTGATGGCACTGAAAGAAGGGAATCAAGAACTGAAAGAAGGGAATCAAGAACTGAAAGAAGGGAATCAAGAACTGAAAGAAACAGAAGAGGAAGATCAGTATAAGAGATTCACTGATAAAGGAAACCTTAAACAACACATGAAAATTCACACTGGAGAGAAGCCGTTCACATGTGATCAGTGTGGAAAGAGTTTCAGACTTAAATCGACCCTTGATTCACACAAGAGGATTCACACTGAAGAGAAGTCGTTTGGTTGTGTTCAGTGTGGAAAAAGATTCACTGATAAAGGAAACCTTAAACACCACATGAACAGTCACCCTGGAGAGAAGCTGTTTACATGTGATCAGTTTGGAAAGTTTCTCCAATGTAAAGTAATCCTTAATTCCCAATTTCCCAAGAGAAAACGCTTAGGTGAGTTATGTTTTATATGTCATTAGTGTGGAAAGACTTTCAAACATAATGCAACTCATGATTCACACATGAACAGTCACACAGGTGAGAGTCCTTACTCCTGCAAACAGTGTGGGATCCACAGAAATGCACCATTCACTACAGTAAAGTGACATGACTGGGGGATCTTTTTCCATGCACTGTGTGCAGATGTGATCAATAAACAGTAATGAATTGGTGATTATTTTCATTGTCTATCAGCTGCAAAATCAGCAATACTCTCTCCTAACTTAGACAGTTGCCATTTCATCACATTGTGAAGAAATGTAAATCCAGGTTTTATTGGCTTTACATTTTATCATTTAGCAGACATTTATCCCAAGTGACTTACAGATGAGGAGAGCAGTAGAAGCAATCAAACTAACAATAGGGCAACAATATTCAAGTGCTGTCATCAGTCCCCAGTAAGTCTAGTACATTACATGTACATGTAGTGAGTTTTTTTAATAGAAATAAAAAACATAGTGAACTCTAATGATAATGTGCCTCGGGGACAGAATATATTAGGAGAAAAGCCGAGGACCTAATATTGAACCCTGTTTCACTCCATACTTGTGTTTTAAGATGTCTATTTGTTTATTTGGATAGATTTGACTTAAACCGTGCTAATGCTTATCCACAAGTGACTACATAATTCTAAAGCTATCTAATAGAATGTTGTGATCCATTGTCAAAAGAGCTAACAGCACTAGAATACAGATGCCCTTGTGATAAGATGTGAAAAGTATGTACTTTATAGCTTTATTAAATGATGGCTTAAATCCTGAATTTACCTGAATGGCAGATTCAGGAAGGCAATGCAGTTTTGTTACACAATGTTGGTTTTGATATTTTAATATTTTAATCCCGAATGTGATGTCTGTTACTTGTTGTGAGCCATTAAACTGCTATTAACTTGTATTTTTTTGCTTTAGACCTGATGGCACTGAAAGAAGGGAATCAAGAACTGAAAGAAACAGAAAAGAAAGATCAGTATAAGAGATTTGATTTCACTGATGTTGAAAAATCCATACAGACTGAAACGACTTCATCACAAGTTCTGAAGACTGAATTTGGAAAGGGTTTCAATCAAAAACAAAACCTTAACAACCACGTGAAAATTCACACTGGAGAGAAGCCTTTCAAATGTCAACATTGTGGAAAGAGTTTCACTGAAAAAGGAAACCTTAAACAACACAAGATGATTCACACTGGAGAGAAGCCTTTCACATGTCAACAATGTGGAATGAGTTTCACTGAAAAAGGAAACCTTAAACAACACATGAAAATTCACACTGGAGAGAAGCCTTTCACATGTGATCAGTGTGGAAAGAGTTTCCGACGTAAAGAAACCCTTAATTACCACACAAAGAAAAAACATTCAGGTGAGTAATGTTTTATTTGTCATTGGTGTGGAAAGAGTTTTAAACTTAAAGCAACTCATGATTCGCAGTGAACAGTCACACAGGTGAGAGTCCTTAAACCTGCAAACAGTGGGGATTCACAGAAATGCATTATTCATTACTGTAAAGTGATCTGACTGGGGATTTTTTTCCCATGCGCTCCGTGCAGACGTGATTAATAAGCAATAATTATGTAGTAAATAAATTATATATATCCGACAGTCTATGACTTCACTACTAGTGTGACCCCAATGCACATAAGGGGCGCCTAGAGAACCAGTCATCCACTTATCGTCTGAAGGGACTGTTCGGCAGGCAGTCCTGAGGCATGACTGGGAGATGCTGTGTCTCATTCCCTGATCTCAGGGAACAATGGTTACATGCACAACCTGAGATTTTCCCTTTCAAAAGTAGGTATGGGGAATGAAATACCCACACAGCCATGCTGAGGGGAGTGCGTACCAAAGAATAGCTGACAAAAAATTGACAATTTCAACAGAAATGTCAAAATCACTCCTCCTACGGGTTGAATAGGCTGTCAGTGACTGTATTCCCTAAGGCCAACACCCAAGCTATAAGCCTCACAGAGGCCCCCAGAAATATCTAGAGGCCTACCAAAGCTGCCCAAAGGCTTGGAACCAAAACTTCAAACAGAAGGGTACCTTTTAAGGGAATGTGGCCAGGGAGCTGAAAGAAGGCCTGGCCAGTCACTTCTCAGGGGAGCATGTCTACGCCTAGCCAGGCCAGCAAACTGTCTGTTACCTAAACATAGTCTCTAATGCACTTGCCTCCAGAGGAGACGTCCAGAAAGAGGGACTGCAAACCAGCTCAGACCAGATCGCAGAGATGGGCATCCCGGGGCATCCTCAGCATAGCACTATGAACCCTTGCAATCAAGAGGAGTTACTTTGCTCAAATTAGGACCTACAGAGTGCTTCTTAAACAAGGCACTCTGGAGACTGAGTACTCTACATAGGGTCCCTAATGAGAGGCAAATCTCCAGCTCCAACAGGGGCTGATCTACCATGGAAGTTCTTACTAAAAATAATCTCTTAAAGAATCTCTTAATAACGATCTACCAGGGAAAGACCTTTAACCTTACGACCAGACCTCTGGAGCACTGTACTTTAAGAATGACCCTTAATACGAGGAGAGTACATCTGGACTCAACTGAGACGAGTTTTGACCAAGCTCAATGCAAGTGATGATATAACTCAAGGGAGTCAAGATACTAACTTGGCTATAAGTTATAAGGACCTACTCAACCCAAAGGATTGCCTTCAAGGAGGCCAGCTTGAGGGGCAAATACTTAGTAGCAGATCTAGAACTTTGGGGCTAGTATCAGGGAGGCTGTACTGGAGCCTGAGCTACCTGATTACCATCTGCTCAACTCTAGGGAACTAGAACATCAGGAACCTAGCTCAACCTGGAGGATCGCTGTCAAGGAGGGCCAACTACTTGGAAGCAATCTATCTAACTCAAGCAGCAACTAGAGGTTTGCAGGCTTGGAATACTCGTTTGTATTGCCATCAAAAGCCGTGTACTCTGCATATCGCTTTCTAACTTTAAAACGAGGGGAGTTCAAATCTATGCGACCAGGCTTATGAGGAGGCCCCAGATAGGGCAGACTACTCTAGCATAACACGACCACAGCCCGGGACTAATGCTCAAGCTCTAAGGGAGCGTGCTCAACTCACCCTGAAAGGAGGGAGTACTCGATACGTTCAACCTGGGCATCAATGGTGGGGGGCACAGAACTCTGGGAGCTAAGTGAGCTAAACCTGAGCAAAAACTCTGGCTCAAAAACGAGAACAACCATCTGAACTAAGCTCTGGAGGAATGGAGGCCTCAACAGGAAGAAATTTCACAGGAGGGGCAACACTTGATCTCTCGACTTGATAATAATCAAGGAACTTTTGGCAGAGTGATTGCTCTAAGCTCGAACTAGATAAAGCTACTACCAAAGCTCTAAATGGAGGAAACTTCAGCAAGTGCTTTCTACTCTCTAAATGAGAGGAAGTCTAACAACGCTCAAGGAGGACCACAGGGGAGGCTTTCTTACGAAAGCCTGCAACACAAGGCTATCTGTCAGATCCTAACACCACTAACTGAAACTCAGCATATCGCTACTACTCTAATACCAAGAGGAGTCTCAGCTCAACCTAGGAAAACTGAGGAGACCGTAGAGCCTGCTACTTGCATTAATATCGTAATGCAGAAGGTTGGCCCCGGCCATGGACGACTCTCACAATGAGACGCGGCGTACTAGGATCACTAGCTGCCAGTCCTAAGCTTGAGAGGCTCTCGTAAGAGCAGCCTACTCCGAGCTACGGCATGCTAGGAGGCAGAAAAGCTACAGCAAAACCGCCTCTGTCTAAAGACATATTCTTAAAGTACTAGCCTAGGCCGGATATCGGGGCAGCTCAAAAAGAAGGGCCAGCACACACTTTTTCATGACCATCCTGTCGCCTGCCAATACAATCGTTGTGATTTAATAGCGTTTCAGACACCGTTCCTGCGTAGGTGAGATCCCTTTCGATAAGGAACTCTAATAATAATGTCCCTCAGGGACAGCATATATTAGGATAAACGCAGAGGACCTAATAGAGATTTGTTCGTTTAAACAAAATATTAGCATTTGGATAGATTTGACTTAATCTGTGCTAATGCTTATCAACAAGTGACAACATAATTTTCAAGCTATTCAATAGAATGTTGTGATCCGTTGTCAAAAGATGCACTCTTGATAAGATGCCAAAAGCAGGTTATTTTTAGTTTTATTAAATGATGGTGCTTAAATCCTGATTGAAATTGTTCACAAGTATCACTGCATTAGTGAAGAGGACAGTTTTTTTTTTACCTGAATGGCAGTTTCAGGATTGGAATTGATGTCTGTTGCTTTGAGCTATTAACTTTTATCTTTTTTTTTTTTTTTTTTTTTTTTNTTTTTGCTTTAGACCCAATGGCACTGAAAGAAGTGGATCAAGAACTGAAAGAAACAGAAGAGAAAGATGAATATAAGAGATGTGATTTAATTGATGTTGAAAAATCCATACAGACTGAATCGAACAGTAACTTCACTTGCTCTCATTGTGGAAAGAGTTTCAAACAAAAACAAAACCTTAACAACCACATGAAAATTCACGCTGAACAGAATCCTTTCACATGTCAACAGTGTGGGATGGGTTTCACTAGAAATGGAAACCTTAAACGACACATGGTCGTTCACACTAGAGAGAAGCCGTTCACATGTGATCAGTGTGGAAAGAGTTTCAAACTTAAATCAACCCTTGATTCACACATGATGATTCACACTGGAGAGAAGCCTTTCACTTGTGATCAGTGTGGAAAGAGTTTCGTTGATAAAGGAAACCTTAAACAACACATGATGATTCACACTGGAGAGAAGCCGTTCACATGTGATCAGTGTGGAAAGAGTTTCAGAGTTAAATCAACCTGTGATTCACACATGATGATTCACACTGGAGAGAAGCCTTTCACATGTGATCAGTGTGGAATGAGTTTCAGACTTAAATCAACCTGTGATTCACACAAGAAGATTCACACTGGAGAGAAGCCGTTCACATGTGATCAGTGTGGAAAGAGTTTCAGAGTTAAATCAACCTGTGATTCACACAAGAGGATTCACACTGGAGAGAAGCCTTTCACATGTCAACAGTGTGGAAGGAGTTTCGCTGATAAAGGAAACCTTAAACAACACATGAACCGTCACAATGGAGAGAAGAGAAAGAGTTTCCGACGTAAAGTAACCCTTAATTTCCACACAAAGAGAAAACACTCAGGTGAGTAATGTTTTATACGTCATTAGTAAGGAAAGAGTTTCAAACATAAAGCAACTCATGATTCACACATGAACAGTCACACAGGTGAGAGTCCTTACACCTGCAAACAGTGTGGGATCCACAGAAATGCATTATTCACTACTGTAAAGTGACATGACTGGGGGATTTTTTTCCATGCACTGTGTGCAGACGCAATTAATAAACAATAATTAATTGGTGATTATTTTCGTTATCTATCATCAGTTGGATGATACAGCTGCAAAATCAACAATACTCTTTCCTAACTTGGACAGTTGCGCAGTTTCATCACATTGTGAGGAAATTTAAATCCATTGGCTTTACATTTAATCATTTAACAGATGCTTTTATCCTAAGTGACTTACAGATGAGGAGAGCAGTAGAAGAAATCAAACTAACAATAGTGCAACAATATATCTATGTGCTATCATCAGTCTAGCACAGTACATGTAGTGATTTTTTTTTTTTTTTTTTTAAATGGGTGGTTCAGGGGTGTTTTTTTTCTAGGCTTGATTGTGTTTATGGGGCGTAGTTGAACATGTCTTAATGCTTTGTTTAAAAATATATATATTTTACCTTTATTTTACACCACTGTTTCCCTTCTCCTAAAAACGAGTTTCTGGTTCCATGAAGCCCCTCCCTCAGAAATATGCAATGGACTGAGATTGGTTAGCTGGCCCAGTCTATTGCAATTCGCTGTCTGGAATACGTTGTCATGATTTACGTTGTCCAGAAACGCCATGGCCCTTACCATTATGGACAAAAGTCAGTCTTTGCTTCGGTGAAAATGTAAATAATGGCAGTAATGATGAAGAGCATCAAGCAGAATCTTTTTTAGCACAGTTTTTAATATATGTTTAATGTCACTTGAAAATGTTACTGCTGCTCCATATTGTTCTGATTAAAGCTTTACTGTAGCTGAATACATGACTGAGTAGTAGCATTTTTGTAAAGGTAATAAACAGGGTTTATGTTTATGTTAATGTTAAAACAGGGTTTTTGATGTCACCAACCCAAGAAGAAGCATTTTGTAGACCAAACCGATCGTTTTTGTAGGCATTAAACTGGCGTAACTTTAAAAGACGCCATTTGCATTGACCTTTCAGCATCATAACTTTGCAGATACTGTTTATGCTCAAACAGCAATATTACACACTAACTAAAGTTAAAAAAGTGATATCTCAATGAACCACCCCTTTAATACATATAGAAAACATAGTGAACTCTAATGATAATGTGCCACATATATTAGCATATATTACAGCATATATTAGGAGAAAAGCAGAGGATCTAATACTGAGCCCTGCTGCACTCCATACTTGTGTTTTAAGATGTTTGTTTGTTTACACAAAATATTACCATTTGGATAGATTTGACTTGAACCATGCTAATGGTTATCAACATATAGAAGAAATAGAAGAAAGATGCACTCATGATAAAATGCCCAAAGCATGTCATTCATAGCTTTATTTAATGATGGTTCTTAAATCCTGACTGAAATTGTTCACAAGTACCATTGCATTAGGGAAAAGGGACTCTATTTTCTAATATTTTTTTTAATCTGAATGGCAGATTTAGGATTGGTTATTAACAGGGGTGGCTAACCCTGGTCTTGGAGAGCCACAGTCCTATAGACTTCAGCTCCAACCCTAATCAAACACACCTGAACAAGCTAATTAAGGTTTGAAAGGTTGCTAGAAAGCTATAGGCAGGTGAGTTTTATCCGAGTTGGAGCTAAACTCTTAAGCACTGAGGCTCTCCAGGACCAGGGTAAGTCACCCCGGTCTATAACAATGCAGTTTTGTAGCACAATGTTGGTTCTGATATTCTAATATTTTTATCCTGGTTGTGATGCCTGTTGCTTTTGAGCCATTAAACTGCTATTAACTTGTATTTTTTTGCTTTATACCTGATGCCACTGAAAGAAGAAACTGAAGAGAAAGATCAATACAAGACATATGATTTCATTAATGTTGAAAAATCCATACAGACTGAAAGGACTTCATCTCGAAAAAAAATTCAGAAGACCAAATCTAACAGTAACTTCACTTGCTCTTGTTGTGGAAAGAGTTTTGATCAAAAACTAAACCTTAACAACCACATGAGAATTCACACTGGGGAGAAGCCTTTCAAATGCCAACAGTGTGGGAAGAGTTTCAGTCAGAAAGGAAACCTTTATTCCCACATGAAAATTCACACCGGAGAGAAGCCATTCACATGTGATCATTGTGGAATGAGTTTCCTACGTAAAATAACCCTTATTGTCCACACACAAAGAAAACACTCAGGTGAGAACTATTTTATATGTCATCAGTGTGGAAAGAGTTTAAGAGATAAAAGTTGTCAAAAGTGCTAATGGCACTAAAAGAAAGATGCAGTCATAATTAGATACCAAAGCAGATCACGTTGTTAATTAATGTTGGGACTTAAATCCTGATTGAATGTGTTTAGTATCATTGCATTAGTGAATATTAGTGAATAATTCTCTAATATTATTGACCTGAATGTCTATAGCAATGCAGCTGTGTTGCACAGTATTGGTTTTGATGCCTGTTGCTTTGAGCCCTTAAAAATGCCATTAACTTTTGTCTTTTATTTTTTCACTTTGGACCTGATGGCTCTGAAAGAAGAGAATCAAGAACTGGAAGAAATAGAAGAGAAAGAACAAAATAACAGACATGATTTCAATGATGTAGAGAAATCCGTTCAGACTGAAACGTCTTCACTAACTAAAGCACAGAAGACCAAATCTAAAAGTAACTTCACCTGCTCTCATTGTGGAAAGAGTTTCAATCAAAAACAAAACCTTTATTGCCACATGAAAGTTCACAACAAGCCTTTCTCATGCGAACAGTGTGGAATGAGATTCGTTCACAAAGGAAACCTTAATGTCCACATGAGAGTTCATACTGGAGAGAAGCCGTTCACATGTGAACAGTGTGGAAAGAGCTTCAAATTGAAAACTTCCCTTAATTGCCACATGCAGAGAGGACACTCAGAGAAAAGAGTAAGTCTCAACATTCAAACATCTTTGACCTGCAAACACTGTGGGAAGAGCTTCAAATATAAATCATACCTTGATTCCCACATGAGAGTTCACAGTGGAGAGAAGCCTTTCACATGTGATCAGTGTGGAAAGAGTTTCAGAAATATAGGATCCCTTAATACCCACGTGAAGAGTATACATGCAGAGAAAGGAGTAAGCCTCAACACTGAAAAACCTTTCGCCTGCAAACTGTGTAGAAAGGACTTCGCATATAAATCATACCTTGATTGCCACATGAGAGTTCACACTGGAGAGAAGCCTTTCACATGTGATCAGTGTGGGACTAGCTTCTCGCTCAAAGGAACTCTTAAGACTCACATGACCATTCACACTGGGGAGAAGCCATTCAAATGTGATCAGTGTGGAAAGAGTTTCAGACTTAAGCCAATTCTTGATTTACACATGAAAAGTCACGGTGTTAAGAGTACTTACACCTGCAAAGAGTGTGGGAAGAGCTTCACATATAAGAAAACATTTGATGCCCACATGAGAGTTCACACTGGTGAGAGCCCTTACGTCTGCAAACAGTGTGGGAAGATTTGCTCAAGCAAAGGAAATCTTAAAGCTCACATGACAATTCACACAAAAGAGAAGCCATTCATGTGTCTTGAGTGTGGAAAATGTTTTACACGTGAACTAACCCTTACTTTGCACATGAAGCTTCACTCACAAGAGAACTCTTTTAATTGTCAACAGTGTGGAATGAGTTTCCCAGACAAGAGACGTCTTAGCTGGCATCTGAAAAGGCACTTAAAAAGTAACAGGCAAAAGAAGTCTTTCACGTGCGATGACTGTGGAAAGAGTTTCAGAATTAAAGGAAACCTCGAGACTCACATGAGAGTTCACACAGAAGAGAAACCTTTCACATGTCTTAAGTGTAAGAAGAGTTTCGCATATAAAGGAGATCTGAAACGTCATTTGCAAAAACCTTGTGGAAAGAAGTTGCCGTGCTCTGATAGTGGAAAGACGATTAGAAAAAGTAGTGTTCAACACATTCAAGAAAGGCCATTTAGTTGTGATCAGTGTAATAAAAATTTTATTTTGCCATCACACTTACAGATACACCAGAAGAGTCATGCAGATGTGAGAAAACATTTTTGTTCATTGTGTGGAAAGAGATTTAAATGGCTCGGCGGTTTAAAATGGCACCAGAAAATTCGTATCTGTGTGAAAGCAAGGCTACGTTCACGCCGCAGCTGAATCTGGCCCAAATGCAATTGTCCACCTTAGTGACGATTTAAATTTTTCACTTTTTTATATAATTTAGGCTTATTTTTATAATTTAGGCTTTATTTTTTGTCTTTACACATGCTCTATATTGTCAAATGTTTTGGGACGCCTGCCTTTACTTGCAAATGAACTTTAAGGGCATCCCATTCTTAATTCGTAGGGTTTAATATGGAGTGTGTAGCTATAACAGCCTCATCTCTTCTGGGAAGGCTTTCCACAAGGTTTAGGAATGTGTTTATGGGAATTTTTGACCATTCTTCTAGAAGTCCATTTGTGAGGTCAGGCACTGATGTTGGACAAGGTGCCTCCACTCTAATTCACCCCAAACCTGTTAAGGTCAGGACACCAAAGGACTTGTTAAGGTCAGGACCTCGGGTTAAGGTCAGGACACCAAACTCACTTCTCCATTCTTTATGGACTTTGCTTTGTGCACTAGTGCTCAGTCACAAGAAGGGGCTTTCCGCAAACTTCTCACAATGTTGGGAGCATGAAATTGTCCAAAATGTCTGAAGCATTAAGGCTCAGTTTCAGAGACAGGACTTAGCCTAAGCCAGTATAAGTTTCTTTGAGTTTAAACATGCATTTTAGTCTAGGACTAGCTTAAGCCTTGTCTGTGAAACCGGGGAAAAGAGTTCCTTTCACTGGAACTAAGGGGCCAAGCCCAGCCCAGCCCCTGAAATACAACCCCACACCATAATCCCTTCTCCACCAAACTGTCCACTTTACACAAGTGGATGCCACTCGTCCTTTGGATTGCCAGACAGAGAAGTGTAATCTGTCTAGTGGCGGCATGCTTTACACCACTGCATCCGACGCTTTGCATTGCACTTGGTGATGTAAGGCTTGGATGCAGCTGCTCGGCCATGGAAACCCATTCCATGAAGCTCTCTACGCACTGTTCTTGAGCTAATCTGAAGGCCACACAAAGTTTGGAGGTCTGCAGCTTTTGACTCTGCAGAAAGTTAGAAAATTCTGCGCACCTCAGCATGTGCTGACCCCGCTCTGATTTTACATGGCCTATCACTTTGTGGCTGAGTTGCTGTTTTTCCCAATTGCTTCCACTTTAGTATGATGCCACTAACAGTTGACCGTGGAATAAATTTAGCAGTGAGGAAATTTCACGAATGGACTATCATGATAACATGCGTCAATTCGCTGAGCTCCTGAGAGCGACCCATTCTTTCACAAATGTTTGTAGAAGCAGTCTGCATAGGTGCTTGATTTTATACACCTGTGGCCATGGAAGTTATTGGGTGTCCCAATTATTTTTGCAATATACTGTATAAACTCCTGTGGCTGCACCTGACCATCTGCTTTGCTCAGTTGTTGTTGTTTTTTTTTAGTTCAGTTCTTTTTTTGTCTCAAGGCACGCTATGAATATGAAATTAATCTTTTAATTTTTTTCTCCAAATATTTTTACATTCACAAATGGCTATATTTCTCTCTTCTGACTTTCTGTGATAAATGCTGTAATGTGAATGAAAGATTATAAATAAAAACACATGAGAGAAATAATGAATGTTGTATTGTGCATTATTTGATTGGCTTAACATTGTTATTAAATGCACACATAAACACACCAATCAAGCCTAACATTATGAGCACTGACAGATGAAGTGAATAACACTGATTATCTCTTCATCACGGCACATGTTAGTGGGTGGATATATTAGGCAGCAAGTGAACATTTTGTCCTCAAAGTTGATGTGTTAGAAGCAGGAAAAATGGGCAAGCATTAAGATTCGAGCGAGTTTGACGAGGGCCAAATTATGTTGGCTAAATGACTGGGTCATAGCATCCCCAGGTGAAAAAAAAGTGCTCTATTTTCGTGCACTAATTACTGTACTTAATATACTAAAATTTCTTATATAAAAAATGTATTTAGATAGTACTTATAGTACATTTGAACCCGTAGTGTACTACTGAAAGCGCCAACAGTGGACACGTGAGCATCAGAACTGGACCACGGAGCAATAGAAGAAGGTGGCCTGGTCTGATGGCCGGGTGCGTGACCGTCTCTTACCTGGGGAACACATGGCACCAGGATGCACTATGGGAAGAAGGCAGAAGGCCCGGGGAGCAGTTGGGGGTACGGTGCCTTGCTCAAGGGTCTCACCTCAGTCGTGGTATTGAGGGTGGGGAGAGCACTGGACATTCACTCCCCTCACCGACAATCCCTGCCGGACCTGAGACTCGAACCCATGACCTTTGGGTTACAAGTCTGACTCTCTATCCATTAGGCCACAACTGCCCCCAGTTAGCGGATGGATGGAAGGAAGGAAAGTTGGATAAAAACTGGGTGATGTAATGAAATCAGTCTTGCAGTCATCTCAGGATGGGTACAGCTGATTGCAATAAATTCCTCAATAAATTGCAATAATTTCTCTTTTACTGGCCAATCTGACATGGTACCAAGAAACAGAAAGAGTAAAAACTTTTGACATAACTTATGAAGATGGAGGAAAGAGGATCATGCATTTGTCCTCTGTATTTAACCCATCCAGTTAGTACACACACATTAGGAGTAGTTAGTATTGAACACACACATACCCAAGCAGTGTGCAGCTATTTTTTCTGTGGTGCCTGGGGCGCAATTGGGAGTTAGGTGTTCAAGGAAACCTGAGACTCGATCTCATAACCTTCGTGTTACCAGTCTGACTCTCTTACCATTAGGTCACGACTGACCCAGGGTTCTTGGGGTTTTGCATTCTCTTCGTGGTTGGTGACATCATCATCTTCAGCTTCAATTATGTCACCATTGGCAAAGCACATGTCACAGCAGGTCACTATAGTAGGAAGTTGGGGTTCACCTCCAGAGCTTTAAAAAGAATTGACCTCCAGTGTGACTTTGGCATGCCAAAATCCTGATTAACAACACACCCTTTCCTGGAGTGATGCCTACTGTAATGAGCTTCAACAAGGGTAGCATCAGGCTCACAATAGGGGCTCATAGTGCATATGGGGATGCATAATTTGACTCTCATGTTCAGTATACTGTAAAGAACTCCTTTTTTCATCTCAAGAATATTGCTAGACTCTGCTCTGTTATCCCTTTCTGTGACTGAAAGGCTTATTAATACTTTTGTTTTTTACCACATTGACTATTGCTATGCACTTCTGGCTGGGGTTCCTAAATCCACACTTAACAAATTGCAATGTATGCAAAATTCAGCTGCTAGGATCCTGACCGGAGTTAGAAGAAATGAGCATATTACACCAATTCTAAAGTCTTTGCACTGGCTCCCGGTTAGGTTCCGAGTTGATTTTAAAGTCCTCATGCTTAGATATAAAGCTCCAGGTATATTTTACTTTCCGCGCCCGGACGCGTCCGCGCATCCTTCAAAGTATACGCGTGCGCGGATGTCCGAGTTCGACACATGCGCAGTACAATTTTTTCTATACTCTTTACTAGACATTGTGTCATCAACGGGACATTAGCTAGGCAGGATCGGAGAAGAAAAAAAAGTGCATCCACCATTGCAACATAGTTCAGAAGATACACCAAAAGAACAGGAATCAAAAACGATGTAGAAAACATGCTTCTGAGTTTACTCGTCTTGTTTTTGATTCAGTCTTTACACTCTTCTTCGACAACTGCACATTGTGCTCAGTACTGTGCGTATTGCCACCTAGTGGACTCTTCTTTCCTGCTTGCGCATGCGCTGTTGCACGCGCACCGTGAACGCGGACGGCCGAAGTATACCCGGGCTCAAGGCACTGCATGGTCTGGCCCCTCAGTATCTGTCTGCACTTTTAACCTTATATACACCATTTACGCTCCTCACAAGCTGGTCTTTTCGCAGTCTCACAGGACTTTCTCATCCTACGAGAGTGTGGTGTAGCACAGCATTTTAAATGACTGTCTTTATGGGTTTGTCTGCATCCATGTTGCATGTTTCCTCTCTCCCTTGTAACATGTGGTACGGTAGCAGTTATTTCTTCTGCATCTGTTTCCTCTCATATGTTTTTTTTCTTAATCTGTTTCTTTGAGGTTCCAACTAATGGTTTGATGGCTTAGATATAACAACACTTACACATTCTCTCTGTCATGTGTTTAGCAGTTGTTACTTCTATGAAATTATTTTGTCTTTTTTACTCTTTAACAAATGTGCAAATGTGGTGTTGCTGAGAGTGTGGAAGGAAGTTTTTTTCAGCCAAATGGTGTATATATTTTATTATTTTATTTTTTTCTTCTCACCTTGGATCACACTGGTGTCAGTAAACACCACTGCACTGAAGTGCTATTGTGAGCCATCATTTCTTGTACGGGACTTTTATTACTGCAGCGTGCTTTACAGACATGCCTGTTTTGCACACGTCACTCAAACACAGAACCAGGAAACAGGAAACTCTTCAGTTCAGAGAAACTGAAAGTAAACTGTAGTTGAGCTATTGTGTGTTTGCGTCTCTGTATTCATGCAGTAAAATGGCAGAAGCCAGATTTTCTGAAGATGAGTTCATGTGTCCAGTGTGTCTAGATCTCCTGAAGGATCCGGTGACCACTTCCTGTGGACACAGTTACTGTAAGATCTGTATTACAGGCTTCTGGGATCAGGAGAATCAGAAGAGAGTCTACAGCTGCCCTCAGTGCAGACAGACCTTCAGTCCAAGACCTGCTTTAGCTAAAAACACCATTCTGGCTGAAATGGTGGAGAAACTGAAGAAGATTAAACTTCCTGCTGACTGTTACGCTGGAGCTGGAGATGTGCAGTGTGACGTCTGTACTGGAAGAAAACACAAAGCCGTCAAGTCCTGTCTGGTGTGTCTGAACTCTTACTGTCAGAATCACCTTGAACAACATGAGAGTTTGTTTAAAGGAAAGAGACACAATCTGACTGAAGCCACTGGACGACTGCAGGAGATGATCTGCCAGAAACATGACAAGATCCTTGAGGTTTTCTGCCGCACTGATCAGAAGTGTATATGTCTGCTGTGTACGATGTATGAACATAAAAACCACGACACTGTATCAGCTGCAGCACAGAGGACAGAGAAACAGGTATGAACTTAAATAGTTCTCATTATGATCATTTACAGATTCATCATTTTGTTTATAGGGCCTACTACAATATATTTACATAATTTAATGTAAAAAAAAAACACATTATTTTTCTTATATTTTACATTGTTGTAGTGCCTGTTTTCACCTTGTCGTAGTTTCAGGGGGGAATGAAAAAAAAAAATTTCTGGGTGAACTATCCCTATAAAACCAAGCATTGATGAAATAATTGAACCTATAATATTACCATACAAGTTCTTTAACCCCTCAATCTCACTACTTCACTGACACTGGATTCATATCTGTTTACTTGATGATTTATGTGATGTTTCTCCTGTTATTGGTTTGTCCTTTAGCACCAGCTGAAGGAGACGCAGAGGTTGTTCCAGCAGAGGATCCAGCAGAGAGAGAAAGATCTTCAGCAGCTGAGAGAGGCTGTGGAGTCTCATAAGGTGAGTCTGGAGAAGAAGAGAAGTTTGAGAAGTCTCAGTCAGGACTCACTAAGCCACTGTGTGATTGTGATGTGTGTCCTAACAGAGCTCTGCACAGACAGCAGTGGAGGACAGTGAGAGGATCTTCACTGAGCTCATCCGCTCCATTGAGAGAAGCCGCTCTGAGGCCACACAGCGGATCAGAGATCAGGAAAAGGCTGCTGCGAGTCGAGCTGAAGGACGACTGGAGCGACTGGAGCAGGAGATCAATGATCTGAGGAGGAGAGACGCTGAGCTGGAGCAGCTTTCACACGCACAGGATCACATCCATTTCCTGCAGGTAACAGAGATCTAGAAGAACAGGATCATAGTGGGCTTGAGCAAGAGACTCACAGAGAAACATTTCATGAGAGCAGAATGAGCCGTTGACTGAAGTGTTGATCTGTGTGTTCGGTTATTATATCATCACCAGTCAGACTCTCATCTGATCATCTTCTTTGAAAGAGACGCACTTACAAATGCAGTTCAGCTCTGGAAATCTCTTAGGAAACATTTTTCTGAAAGATATATTGAGATTAAAAATATATTTAACCTTTTTTTCAACTACATGAAATCCATGAACTTGATGGTACCAGTTTCACCCAGCTAGATTTCCCATCATCTCTTTACTTAACTTTCTACCAATTTTTAGTAATGTTTCCCAAAATCATATAATCCTTTTTATAATAATTTCAAAACTATTTCCCATTAACATTAATGAATTTGACAGTGAAGTGAGGCTGTATATTATCAATGCTTCAGTGTATTTAAACTACAAAACCTGACCTTGGGATCGTGTCCTAAGAGTCCAGGTGAATTTCAACCACTAACTGCTCAAAATTTATAATTAACGATCAATCAACTGGTTGCCTTTGAACTGATTTTCCTGATCAAATCTACTCAACCCTGTCATGTGACGCCATTGATGCTCTTGATCTATTACATTTATGTTATTGGCAGATGTTTGATCATCAAGAGTTTTCTAGAGAGTTCACATATAGTGTAAGAGTCAAACACTAGAACTTATAGCTCTATCATGATATAATGAATATGAGAAGAATGAATCTGATGCAGTGAAAGTGCTGGATTGAGGAGAGTTACTAAAGATCAACAAGAGCTGCTCAAATCTGACAGTAGTGCAGGTTATTGGCTGAAGTGTGGAGGTGATGAGCTTTGATTTCTGTTTTCTGTAGAGTTTCCAGTCTCTCTCAACTCCTCCTGGATCTACAGACGTAAATGACAATCCCTTCAGTACTCTCTCCTCTTTTGATGGCGTGAGAGAATCTGTCCATCAGCTGAGAGAGAAACTGGAGGATTTCTGCAAAGAGGAGCTCAAGAAGATCTCTGACAGAGGTAAAGTCCATATGTATAAACGTTGTGTACACACAAAAGGCATTGAAATGTGCCAACACAATTTTTCACGCACAAATCAGAATTTATAAAAAATAAACGTAGCCTAAATATCTATATATTATGTATAAATACTCTAGACCATGTGTAGGCACTCTTTTACTGGAGCAAACGAAGTAATAAAGACAATGATTTTAAATTGATTTCATTTATTTCAGGGAGGAGACGGTGTGGAGATGCATGTATGCACAATCTTACACTGACTGGGTTTATAAAGAGAATTTTGTGCAAATCTAGCTTTTGCATGTACACAAATTATTAGGATGAAATATACGAATCTAAGATTTATGCATGAGGCCCCTGAAGATTCACCTGCTATCAGAAATTATCCTCATGTAGAAGATGAGACATATTAGAAATGTCTTAGGAACGGATGCAGGGATCATTTTCTCTTGACATGACAATCACACTCTTCATGTCTGTTGATTTCCACAGTCACTTTCAGCAACATTGTTCCCAGAACCAGGAACGACTTTTTACAATGTAAGTCACTAAGAAAACAAGCAGAAAAACTCACTGAGTGTGTTCATGTTCTTCCTGTAGAAGGAGAAAGAAAACATGACAGAAGAGTTTTATAGTTGATCATGTAAATGATGATTTGCACAGGATATCTGGTAAACTGTACTGAGACACTGATGATATATTGAACATGAAGAGTTCAGATACATTAAAAGATCAGATTCATAATTCCTGATTCTGATGTGTTTTATCTCCATCAGATTCCCATCAGTTCACTCTGGATCCAAACACAGTGAATAAAAACCTCCTTCTGTCTGAGAGGAACAGCGTGATTACATTCACTGACAGAGCACAGTCATATCCTGATCATCCAGACAGATTTGATGGATGTAATGCTCAGGTGTTGTGTAGAGAGAGAGTGTGTGGACGCTGTTACTGGGAGATTGAGTGGAGTGGATGTGTTGGTGTGTTTATATCAGTGTCGTATAAGAGCATTAGCAGGAAAAGATGGGGTGATGAATGTCGGTTTGGATATAATGATCTGTCCTGGAGTTTGTTCTGCTCTCGCTCCAGTTACTCATTCAGACACAATAACATAGGTTCTAAACTCCCTGTAAAGCCCATCAGCAGGAAAATAGGAGTGTATGTGGATCACAGTGCAGGAACTCTGTCCTTCTACAGCATCTCTGACACAATGAGCCTCATCCACACAGTCCAGACCGCATTCACTCAACCGCTCTATCCTGGGTTTGGGATTTATAATAAATCATCAGTGAGACTGTGTTGATGAATCAGAATAGACTGTTGAGAAATTCAACCCATAATGCTTTGAGCTGCATGATAAATCAGTCAGAGATGTCTTATATTTCCTCTTAATTACATTAATAATACACCTGAACTTCTTTCACTGAAATAACATGTCAGAATAAATGTGTATGATGAATCCTCATATAGGGCCTCGTATGTGAAACGAACATACGACAGAAAATTGGGCATACAGCCGTTTCCATGCAAAGCGTCTTGGGTTACAACTGTAACCCTGGTACCCTGAGAACAGGGAATGAGGAATTGCGTCCTGAGACGCTTTCGGGGAACGACTCCACGTGACTGGTATCTGAAGCAACTGTTAAATTACGGCAATCCTATTGGCCGGCCACAGCCTATGACATCATACTAGTGAGTCTATGAAGTATACAAGGGGTGCCGAGAGAACTTGTCATCCACTTATCGTCTGAAGGGACTGTTCACTGGCAGCCCGGAGGAATGGCAGGGAGATGCAGTGTCTTGTTCCCTGTTCTCAGGGCAACAACCCGAGACGTTCCCTTTCGAAAGGGGCCTCGCACTGCGTCCTTTTTTGGAACGAAATACCCACGCTGCCATGCTGAGGAGAGTGCATGCCAAAAAATGGCTATGGTTTCAACAGAAATGCCAAAAACCACTCACCACTTCTGGTCACAAACTAGGCTGTCAGTGACAGTACTCCTTACGGCTACTGCCTGAGCTATCATGCCTCAATAAGGAAGTACCTTCATAGTAACAGAAGGACTTGTCAAAGGCTACTCAAAGGCTTGGAACCAGCATCTTGACTGGGAAGAGGTTCCTTTAAGGGAGTATGGCCAATGGGCCGAAAGAAGCCTTGGCCAGTCACTTTTAGGGGGACATCCAATCCCTATAGCCACCAAGAAGGCTGACCTGGTCTAACTTGTGACCCAGTCTAGCCAACAACCTGTCTGATTTATAAACAGAATCTCTTACAGGAGAGGTAACCAAATGAGAGGTACCGCAAAAGAGGTAGTAACCAACTCACACTGTACAAAGAGACTGTGACAGGACTCAGCATAGCACTTTCCAACCCTTGCAAATGAAAGGAGTTACTCTACAGAGTGCTTCTTTTTCAAAGCACTGAGGTTGGGTACTCTACATAGGGTCCCTAATGAGATGCTTACCTACAGCTCTATCAGGAGCAGATCTACCAAAGCGATTCTTTTTACAAGAATCTTCTAAACCTTTCAGACCAAACTTAGGGAGCAAGGCCCTTTATAGGGCGATCTGCTGAAGTGAAGGGAGTACCTACAGCCTAAAATACTGATCTACCAGGGAGGTCTCACAAGAGTCCTTCTACCTTCCGACCAGAATCCGGGAGCGCAGTACTATATAGAACAACACTTTAAACGAGGGGAGAACAAATCTTATGCAACCGGACTGACGCAGGGCTGCTATTAGGTTCTGCTACTCCAGAATAGCATGGCCACAGGCTCAGGGCTAATGCTTTAGCTCTAAAGGAGTGTACTCAACCCGTCCTGAAAGGTGGGAGTACTTGATATGCTCAACCTGAGCCTCACTGGTGTGGGCACACATGGGGAGCTCTGGGAGCAAAGTGACTCAAAGGAGACCCTAAGTGATCTTTCTGTTGATGCCTCTCCAGCCATGAGATAGTTTGCAAACATCTCATCTAAGGGCGCATGGGCATGTATCCAAGCTCACGCACCCCCTTGGCATCTGCATAATTTGCCTACTGATGTCGGTGGATGCAGGTCAAATAAGGATTCTTCCATGCCCTCTCAATCTCAGTGTGGAGGAAGGAAAGGAAGGAAATTTCAGGAAGGAAAACAAATCATATGGCAGGGCAGCTGAGAGGGCTCAGATGCCTTTTTCACCCTCAGCAGTTATATCCTGCTCTTCCTGGCTTGACACCAGTGGAGCACTGTCTCTCGCTTCTTCCAGCCACTGAAGAGAGGTAACACTTCTTTCTAACTCTTTCATCTGAGACCCCCACAATCTCAGTCTCTTCTCAGTGAGAGAGACCAAGCCGCTGGGTACAGATGCCTGTCCCTCTTCCCTCAGTAAGATAGACAAACAAGATTGGGGTTTCCTAAAGAGGAAAGGCTCACAGTGCATGCAAACATCTCTCGCAAGAACTGTGTGTGCTCGTCGCCCAAACAAGTAACGCAAAAGTTGTGTTTGATCAAGTGTCAAAAAAGCTCTGAACACAAATCCACACACCACTTGAAACATATGCTTACTCAAGACATACTTACCTGATTTGAGCAATGGCTTTAAACAAACATAACAGTCCCTGAAGACGAAAAGAGGATGACATGTGCTCTAGGCACTCCTTACTTTCTGATCTCACTAGTATGATGTCATAGGCTGTCGCTGGCCAATAGGATTGCCTTGATTTAACAGTTATTTCAGATACCAGTCACGCGGAAACATTCTTCAAAAGCGTCTCAGGACCGAGTGTGAGTTTCCTTTCAAACGGGAACTTGGCATTTATCAATATGGATGTAAGCGGTGACTACGATCAAATCTCACATCAGGTCTCAGTTTCATATTCAAATCATGTTCTTTAACATGAATTATATCGATCTTGCTAACATTTTTTTTACAAATATATTTTATTTTCCAAATGTGCAGCCATTGTATTAGAAAAACTTGCTTGTTAATTCATTTTATTTGTAATTTACTACTAACAATAACCCACGGTAATTTACTACTAACAAAAACAATAACTGAAAGCAAGTTGCACTGACATATGTTTAAATATGCATTTCATTTCATTTCATTTAACTTTATTTATAGAGCACTTTACAACTACACGAGCAGACCAAAGTGCTCTAAAAGCAAGAAACACTATGTAACACAGTTCGTATATACGGGAAGAAGGAGGCGGGAACCGGCGAACGTTTAACAAAACTTTAATATAAAATAAACACAGAACAAAACGAAAGTAATGCCGGCAGACCCTCGCGGACGTCTGCCGGCCACACAAACATAATAAAACATAAAATAAAGTCCAGGCCTGGTCCTCTCTTGTCCTTCACTGTCGTCGCTCCTCCTTTTATGCTCCCGGAGCTCCTCCGTGAGGGACTCAAGGCCGGTGCGCCTCCCAGGTGTAGCTCGTTAACTCTCGTGCCACCGGCCTCATGCCGTTCCCTCACGGCTCTCGCCCGCCCTGGTCGCCACACACTACATTAAAAGAACACACAATTTAAAATAACACACATCCAACTAACAACAAAGACTAGCCCACCCTCTCAAAGGCCAAAGACAAAAAGTAATTTTTGATTTCAACTTTAAAGCATTTAAAGACGAGATATCTCTAAGTTCCTGAGGAAGACTATTCCAAAGCCTCGGCCCCTCAACACCAAAGGCCTGATCCCCTTTTTGCTTTAAATGAGTACAAGGGACAGTAAGCAGTAACTTATTATTGGATCTTGGAGACCGAGGTGCTTGACGAGCAGCAATGAGCTCAGACACGTAAGCAGGGGCCATCCCATGCACTGCTTTAAAAACATACAAAAGAGTTTTATATTTTATCCTGTAGTTCACTGGTAGCCACTTGAGAGAAGCTAAAATAGGAGAGATATGGTGATTTTTCTTAGCACCCACCAGCAGCCTAGCTGCTGCATTCTGAACTAATTGCAAACATGAAATAGTGGTCTGGCAGGACCTTCTCTAAGTCTTTTCTTGATAGAATAGGCTTTAGTCAAGCAATAGACCTAATCTGGAAAAAACAACTCTTTACTACACCATTAATCTGCTTGTCAAATTTCAGCTCCGGGTCAAACACCACACCTAAGTTCCTTATTTGGTCATGGCAATAATCAGACCATGAACCCAAATACATGGACATATCTGAGCATCCTCTGGCGGGGCCAAAAAACATAATCTCAGTTTTACTCTGGTTCAACTGAAGCAGATTTTGAGTCATCCATCTCTTAATCTCCTCTGGACATGCAAATAGCAAATTAGAACCATTGTTCTCTCCCATTCTCAAAGGTAAATAAATCTGAGAGACATCCGCATACAAATGTTAAGACGTGCCATATTTTTTAAAAATTGAGCCCAGGGGCAACATTTACAAGGAAAATAAAATAGGGCCAATAACAGAACCCTGGGGGACCCCACAAGTAACAGGTGCTGCCATTGAAACAAAGTTACCATAATGTACAGTGAATGATCTATTTGACAAGTAAGACTTGAACCACTTGATGCCAGTGTTATTGTTTTGTCTCAAGACGCACACTAGTAATGTTTTTTTTCTAGGGTACATTTATAAAAGCTACTTAAAATACCCTAATTGAACTAAGGCCTAATTCTGGCTTAGTCTAAGCCCTGTCTGTTGAACCGGGCTGAAGTATAGCATTCTAAACATTGGGTGCATTATTTCAAAAAAATTAACATATGAAAAACTACTAGATTTGCATTGCTAGTAGCTCAATCCAGTCTTTGAAAAGGGTCTATTGCAGTCTTTTAAAATAGTCTGAATGTATGCTGTACCTGCCTTAAATAAATGTAACTATGTTAAACATATTTAATTAGGGTCCGATTACAAGACACCATTTTCAACTAAAAACTGAAAACTTTTTATGCGTTTTGGCCGTTCTTTTACACAACAACAGCTTTTTGGTGGCCTGAAAATGCAAGTTTTTGAAAACGGTCTCTGTCAAACAAGTTCTCTGTCTACAATCATTTGTATGATGGATTGGCCGCATATGAATGTTTGATAAATCACACATGAACCCTGGGAGTAAGATGATTTCTGTCATGAACTGCATTGTTTTATTGTTTTGTAATGTTTCCTGCACTTATAATGTTATGTTAGTATGCTTTTTTCATCAAAATTTGTCATCATTTAGAAATAAAAGGCTTATTTTGCAACCCTGATTTTAGCCCTCTGATTTAAGGGGCGTGTCTGTTAGACTTCAGTGTAAACGCCCACTGCTGTGATTGGCTAGCATCTTTTCATTTGAAATAGCCAAGTATTACTGTCTCTTTTAGCACATTTTCACTATTACAGCTCTCATGGTTAAAGGATTAGTTCACTTTCAAATGAAAATTAGCCCAAGCTTTACTCACCCTGAAGCCATCCTAGGTGTACATGACTTAGTTCTTTGTGATGATCACAGTTAGAGATACATTAATAAATATCCTGACACATCTGAGCTTTATAATAACAGTGAACCGAACCATCAAGTATGAAGCTGAAGAAAGTGATCTAATCCTTTAGCTAACCGTAAAAGGTGTTGATTATAGCATTATATTTAGATAGTGGCATGAAAGGTTGCATGATAAGTCCACAACTCATTCATTGATAAACTCGCGCTGTTTGATTGACAGCTCCAGCGATTGTAAAGGGAGCGTTCTTTGATCGCTTTCTATATATAATTTAATCACAGTTCAAATAACAGATTATTGGAAACACTTTATTTTAGGTTCTTTTAACTAGTTGCTTATTAGCATGCATATTCCTAGAATATTGGCTATTTATTAGTACTTATTAAGCACATATTAATGCCTTATTCTGCATGACCTTATTCTACATTCTTAATCCTACCAATACCTAAACTTAACTACCTTACTAACTATTAATAAGCAGTAAATTAGGATGCTGATGAGCAATTTTCAGTGGCTGCTTGGGGTATGTCCATCATAGCCTTATTATTATGAAGAGTGGCTAGTAATATATAACATTTATATTTTACACCTCTTGCATTTATATTTTTTTCCACATAGTACAGTTTATTATCAGCTATGCATTGTAGAAATAATGTAACAATTGTAATTTCATAAAACATTTATTGAAAATCATATCTCTGAGTTAATAAAATGCACATCTTATACACTCTAAAAAATGTTGGGTTAAAATTAACCCGAGTTGGGTTGAAAATGGACAAACCCAGCGATTGGGTTGTTTTAACCCAGCGGCTGGGTTAAATGTTTGCCCAACCTGCTGGGTAGTTTTATATAACCCAAATATTGTTTAAAAATTACTGTATTTCTTGCTTAAAATGAACCCTAAATATGTTGGAAATTAACATTTATTAATATGTTTAATAAACAAACATTTATTAATACTTTTTTTGAATAATATTTAAACAATAAACATTTATTAAATTGCTTATTAATAAATGCTCATCTTTTTGATTATTATTGTTGCCTCTAGTAATTTTGAGTCTGATTTTTAATTTTTAAGCCAGACATATAGTCATTTGTAAACAATTGTTGGGTTAAATAAAACTACCCAGCAGGTTGGGCAAACATTTAACCCAACTGCTGGGTCAAAACAACCCAATTGCTGGGTTTGTCCATTTTCAACCCAACTTGGGTTGTTTTTAACCCAGCATTTTTTAGAGTGTACAAATATCAAATCTTGAAATCATTAGATTTAAAAAAAAAAAAAAAAAGGTTAACACTTTAAATTAAGGTACACATATTCACTATTAACTAGTTTCTTATTGCTGTTGCTACCATATTAGGTGTTTATTAGTACATTTAAAGCATATAATATTAATCCCTTAATCTGCATGACCATATGCTACACCTAACGGACCATTAACTAAGATTTTTTCTTTAATAAATGCATAGTTACTGCTTATTGGGAGTAATTAAGGCACTTGTTGTATGAGAATTATGATCTAAATATGCTTTGCTTAGTATCCCTTATAAGCTGGTAGTACCAGAAGAATAGTCATTCTCTCTTAATAAGACTTAATAAATAGAGTCTATTCTTATGTAACAACACTCAAAACTACAAGTGTTATTATTGTCCAATTAACTCTTTCTAAGTCTGAATTTGTTTTTTGTTGCATTTTAATGCTGATAAATGGTTTCTACACCCAGACATTAAAGACATTTTCAGTACATCATTGGACAACACGTATGTATTTCACCAAGAAATCAACTCTGAACATATATTTTATTTTTTTTCAGTGCATTTGTGTGATTGTAAACAGGACTTTTATTTTGGTCTAATGGTATGATGTCATAATGCTGCGTCGCGCTCGTGCATCTGTTGTGATTCTGCTGAAGGAAGGTTTGTGTTTAAGTGCTTAACTTTTAAACCTATAGAAATTGTCTTCCAAGTTTCATAAGCGACACAGAATGAATGATGTGTTTTAAATGTGACACTGCATTGCTTTATCTAACATTCATTAACGTTATGTGAGTGACAGAATGAAAACTCATTACAGACTGGTCTCATTTCCATTCTTGAGATAAAGGACAAAACATGTCCTACACACAAAAGCTCTCTTTATGTTAAAAAATAAATGCATCCATCAAAGTAAAAATGCTTAAAAAGTTACATCTAAAGAAAACCTGGACACTCAACACATTCATTGCTTTTATTTTTAAATAATTTTGTTAGAATTATTTTTAATACTTGGAAAATACATGTAATTCTTCTGTCCTCAGCATGAGGTCACAATATAAAATTGCCAAAGTGTTTAATGCAACAAATTAAAAATATATGCATTTAAATTGAAAGACCTGTAATATATCATACAATAAAATAAGTCTTGAATTCTATTTTTTTCCATAAATGCCTATCAAAGTTGTGTTCTCGCTTTGCATCAACTCTCTCAGGATTTGTTTTAATTCTATTTTTTATATTTTATACAATGTTGAAACCTCTGGGGCCACAGATTTAACATGTCGACTCCGTCATCCTGGTGTAACAATTTCTGTAAATAGTTGTGGGATAAATCTGGGCATTTCTGATATATTTAATAAGGCCGCTACAACTGAGAAAGAAAACTAAATTGCTTCACTGTACAAAACGTGGTTAAGGTGGACAAAAAAAATCAGTATAAAAAGTCAATATAATGTGATTTAATATGTGAGTTCTTCTAATGTTGTTTCATGATTTTATTCACATATACTGTACCTTTGTCAACACCGTTATAAATTGCGGTATAAATTGCAAATGAACACCCTCCCATTCCAAAACTTGAATGCAATGAGCTCGTAATCATGACTTCAGAAGTGGGAATTAGCAAATTTCCGATAGCATGTGAACAACAAATTTGTTAATTTTGAAAGAAACATCTTATTCTTTTTTTTAATTTATTGTGTTAAAATATTAAAACATAAACTGAACTACATGATATCATGTCTGATTCACCAAGGAACATTGATTATATATGTTTAATATTAAAAATTGGTAGAGAATTAAGGAATTTAGGAAATTTAGCTGCTTTACTGAACACCAATATTGCATAATTGATTGTTGTTTTGTGGCTCAAATTAAAATATGCTTTTGAATGCATCTGATGGAGTTGACACGTTTTGTCTCTTATCTCAAGAATCAGTGCAAGTCTGTATAGTTTGTGTTCTTTGTAGTGCTAGTTTTGAGTGTTTTTAGTCTAATCAGGTCATTTAAGTTCATTAACTCTCACTCTGACTCTCAGTGCACTGAACTACTGAACTAGATCTGATTGAGACACACTCAGAGATTTAGATTGGATTCATTTTTCTTTCTGTTAATTATTCTCATCTTAATCATGACAGAGTGTCCAAACACACAGAAAAACTCCTGGTGAAGCGACTGAGATCCACTGACACACTATTATAAAGATGGAGTTTATTAAACTGGAAAATGTAGACATGAAGATTGAAGAAGTATTCAGTTTGAAACCAGAAGATACTGAGGAACAAATGAAGATGGAGTTTATTAAAGAGGAGAGTGAAGATGTGAAGATTGAAGAAACATTCAGAGTAAAACATGAAGATACTGAGGAACAAACAGGTTGGTTTCTTTCTCAAAGCTGAACTCTGTCATTTGACTGAGCTCTACAGAATTGATATTCTTGAAGAACGTCATATGCACAGTTCCCAGGGGGAACTTTTTGAAAATACCCCCCTTCATTTATGCTTAGTTTCTGACACAACACAAAGTTTCATTTTGCATCCAAAATTAAAATTTACAGTCTCCGCATTAATGAAAAAAAATCAATAAAAGTGCACCTTGTTTTCAAAGTGTACGAGATGACCGAGAGGCACGACCTTTTCCCAAGCGTGGGTATCTGCAGGTTGGAGTCAACTTGTTCACCTCTCTGTGAAATTTTGCAGTTTTTAACTTAAAATAATGAGTTCTGCACGCTTGCAGATCCTCTCAAAATAACAAGCGATTTTGACCATTTCCACAAAATATTAATGCCCCCCAAAATATTTTGTTGAATGCAGTATATCAAAAGAAAGAACAGACCTTCTGCTTTTAATTTCCCCCTGAATCCCCTCAGAACACCTTATCCACAGACTCAACTTTACTGCGGTAAACGCTGCACAATGGTATCGCTCTTTACAACATCGGACACTGTGCTAATTGTTCAAAATAGAGGTTTAAACCCTTTGCCGGCATTTGAAACTGAGGGCTTAAATACAAAATTGGTAATGAGAAGCTAAACACTGCCCAGGCAGGACCAGTGGATAAGGGATGTTGGACGGGGGAGCATGGGTGAGTGGTTCATTCTAGGGTGTGTAGAGTCATGGTTTGCACCTGGTATCAAAGGGTTAGTTCACCCAAAAATTAAAATTATGTCATTAATGACTCACCCTCATGTCGTTCCAAACCCGTAAGACCTCCGTTCATCTTCAGAACACAGTTTAAGATATTTTAGATTTAGTCCGAGAGCTTTCTGTCCCTCCATTGAAAGTGTTTGTACGGTGCACTGTCCATGTCCAGAAAGGTAATAAAAACATCATCAAAGTAGTCCATGTGACATCAGTGGGTTAGTTAGAAGTTTTTGAAGCATCGAAAATACATTTTGGTCCAAAAATAACAAAAACTACGACTTTATTCAGCATTGTCTTCTCTTCCGGGTCTGTGTTTATCCACAGTGACGCTGCTTCTTCTTCTTCTACGGCGGTTGGCATCCAGCTTATTGGTGCATTACCGCCCCCTTCTGCTCCGGACAGTGACGCTGATGACGTGTTATGTAGTGCGTCCGAGCTTCGTTTACAGTCTGAGGGAGACGCACGCTGTATTCAAGCTATTCTACATTATATTCTGTATTTTGGTATTGCTATATTTTTTAAAATGGTGCGTAAGTGTGCATGTCGCTGATGCCCTAATCGCGTCACTGTCCGGAGCAGAAGGGGGCGGTAATGCACCAATAAGCTGGATGCCAACCGCCGTAGAAGAAGAAGAAGAAGCAGCGTCACTGTGGATATACACAGACCCGGAAGAGAAGACAATGCCGAATAAAATCGTAGTTTTTTTTATTTTTGGACCAAAATGTATTTTCGATGCTTCAAAAACTTCTAACTAACCCACTGATGTCACATGGACTACTTTGATGATGTTTTTATTATCTTTCTGGACATGGACAGTGCACCGTACAAACACTTTCAATGGAGGGACAGAAAGCTCTCGGACTAAATCTAAAATATCTTAAACTGTGTTCTGAAGATGAACGGAGGTCTTACGGGTTTGGAACGACATGAGGGTGAGTCATTAATGACATAATTTTCATTTTTGGGTGAACTAACCCTTTAAGATGAGTTTTGGTCAGTCGGATTACAAGTGGACTATGCTAAATACAGGTGTGAACAGGGTGTAAAAGGTTTTGAGCTTGTCTACTTTCGACCACTTCCACAGGTAGTTGAAAACTCGTTCGACCGGATTGCTTTCATAGGGGAAGCGCTTGTTTCTGAACAGCTGCAAAAGAACGGCTACTGACCTACTGACTTGTCCATTAGATCGAAAGATCTGGGGAAAAACACATTTACCCGCTCATAGACCCTCCCCTCGAAGAAATCAGGACAGAAGTGTTTGAAAGAGGACAAAAGAGATGGATTAAAGTACCAGGTGTGTACGGTAACGTGTCTACGATTGACCTAAACACATCTTAATACCAGTTGGAAACAGGGCCCATGACTGCTAGCACTGTAATCACCAGATTTGGGAGCTCCTGGACCAGAGGACTTGGGTCAAGGGGTTCTGGAAGTGCAGAAGTGGACTGTGGAGTCCCCAAGCTCGCGACTCCAATACACAGCATGAATGAGTTCACACAGCAAATATAACTCTCAAAATGGATTATTACAAACTGCTTGTGAAGCATCATATCAGATCGTGTAGGTATGGCATGTATTTTCTGAATGAGTTTGATAGCGTTCTGCACTGTTAGACTCAATAAGAATGAAGTTGCGTTTATGAATCATACAGACTACAAGTGTTTTTGGGTTAAAAAATGAAAATAACAACATGGCTCTGGTCTCCGTGAAAACAGTAAGAAACAGTTGACTTTAACCGCATTTAATAGCAACATGCCGATGAATCACATTCAGAAAGACGATATGCAAACATCATGAAATATATCATGGATCTTTAACAGTTGGTATCGATCCATCTGCCATTTTCGCTATTGTCCTTGCTTGCTTCTTGACATTACCTGCCGATATTCTGATGAACTTCCACATTAACACTGCCTGGCCTTGAACATGGGCTGGCAGATGCAAATTTTGGGGGCGTAAATATTAATGATCCTGACTGCAACATCACAGTCGGTGTTATGTTGAGATTCGCCCCTTTTTCAGTGGTCTTTTGCACGTACAATGATGGTGCTATAGCATAGTGAGGGGGACTCTCTTTCCGAATATTTTAGAGCTGAATGGCAAATATACTGGTCTATAATAACAACCAAGTTTTGTTGCATAAAGTTGGTTTTGATGTATTTATACTTTTGATGTCTGTTGCTTTGAGGCTTTAAACTGTCATTAACATGTATTTGTCTTGTTTTTGCTTTAGACCTGAAGGGACTGAAAGAGGATCAAGAACTGAAAGAAACAGAAGAGAAGGATCAATATAAGAGACATGATTTCATGAATGTAGAAAAATCCACACAGACTGAAACGACTTCTTCACAAAATAAAAATCAGAAAGCCCAATCTAACAGCGACTTGACCTGCTCTCATTGTGGAAAGAGTTTTACTCAAAAACCTAACCTTAAAATCCACATGAGAACTCACACTAAAGAGAAGCCTTTCACATGCCAACAGTGCGGGATGAGTTTCAGTCAGAAAGCAAACCTTAATTCCCACATGAAAATTCACACTGGAGAGAAGCCGTTCACATGTGATCAGTGTGGAAAGAGTTTCAGACTTAAATCAACCCGTAACTACCACATGATGATTCACACCGGAGAGAAGCCTTTCACGTGTGATCAGTGTGGAATGAGTTTCACTAAAAAAGGAAACCTTAAACAACACATGAAAATTCACACTGGAGAGAAGCCGTTCACATGTCAACAGTGTGGAACGAGTTTCAGACTTAAATCAACCTGTGATTCACACATGAAAATTCACACTGGAGAGAAACCTTTCTCATGTCAACAGTGTGGAAAGAGTTTCAAACATGAAGTAACCCTTAATTTCCACATGAACATTCACACTGGAGAGAAGCCATTGCATATGATCATTGTGGAAAGAGTTTCTTACATAAAGTAACCCTTAATGTCCACATAAAGAGAAAACGCTCAGGTGAGAACTGTTTCATTTTTGTGTGGAAAGAGTTTCAGACGTAAAGCAACCCGTGATTCACACATGAAGTTAAATTGCATTCAACACATAAAATCCACAGAAATGCATTATTCACTACTGTAAAGTGACATGACTGGGTGATTTTTTTTCCATGCACTGTATGCAAACGTGATTAATAAACAATAATTAATTGGTGGTGTGGCATCATGATAGGGTGTGTCATAGATATTGTATAGTATGTGCCATCGAAATGGTTGCAGCATGGGGACTACAAACCACAATTACCAGGTTCCTTGGCGGTGGAAGAACAGTTGTTGCGAGTGAAGGAGAAAAGCTGAGAACAGAGAGACGTTCCATTCGGAAGGGCTCATCCCTATGCCCTAATCCCTTGAAAGGGCTTACCCTCCGGAGTGAGAGCTTCGAAGGGATGAAGTGTGTAGGGGGTCAAAAAACGTTTTTTGGAACGCACTTCTGCGTCATCTTATCGAGACACCTTCGTCTTTTTTCCCCTGGTTTACTCTTTGTATTAATACGCATTCATTTACTGTAGTAACATTATAAGCTACTGCCGGTCTTTTATGTTAAATATATTGTATATTGTGTCTATGTATTTGAAACGTTTGAATGGACTGATAAAGGGAGCTGTAAAGTATTTTTGTTGAAGTACAAAGTCATTTTGACCATAATAATGTACCAAATCTAACTCGTATAAATATTGCAGTAGTATAGAAAAATACTACACATATTTATAGGTACAATCGAACTCCGTGCCTCCTATACCCATTCTGTGATGTCAAACAACTTCCCTGTGCAAAGGATCATTTGGGCCCGAAGTGTCTATCAGTTGTACTCTTCGAAATCCTTCATTCCCAAGGACCCTTTTAAGTGGCCAGTTTTGACCTTCATGTCTTCAATATAGCGGCCATGATTGTTTTCACTCCGAAGTGCCCTTCGGAGGGCGATATATCTGGTTTGGAACACACCCTATGTGTGTCTGGATACAGAGAGAAGCTGGAATAGTATTTTTTATTTTCTGTGTGCAGTTTGAAGTTAAAATTTATTAAAAAAAAGAAACCAGTTGCTTAATGTCTGCCTGGACTTGATTTGTGAAACAATCCACACTTTGGTGATACCCTACCTCTCCCGATGCCACAGTGATTATCTATTATCAGTTGGTTGATAAAGCTGCAAAATCAACCATACTCTCCCCTAACTTAGACAGTTGTGCAGTTTCATTGCATTGTGAGGAAATTTAAATCCAAGTTTTATTGTCAAAACATTTAATCATTTAACAGACGCTTTTATCCAAAGCCACTTACAAATCAGGAGAACAGTAGAAGAAATCAAACTGACAAAAGGGCAACAATATGCAAGTGCTGTGACCAGTCCCAAGTTAGTCCAGCACAGTACATGCAGCACTTTTATTTTTAATAGATATAGAAAACACAGTGAACTCTAATGGTAATGTCCCTCAGGGACAGCATATATCAGGAGCAAAGCAGAAGATCTAATACTGAGCGCTGTTGCACTCCATACTTGTGTTTTAAGATGTTTGTTTGTTTACACAATATATCGGCATTTGGATAGATTTGTGAGAGAGCTTTGTTCACAGAGGAAAGCTTAATTCCCAGATGAGAATTCACCGTTTTCATGTTTCACGCTGTGGAAAGAGTTTCAAACATAAAGAAACCCTTCATTCCCACATGCAGAGAGAACACTCAGGAGAGAACGGAGTAAGCCTCAACAGTCAGAACCCTTTCACCTGCAAACAGTGTGGGAAGAGCTTCACATATAAGAAAACACGTATGCAAACTGTGTGGGAAGAGTTTCTCAGACAAAGGAAATCTTACAGCTCACACATTTACATTTATGCATTTGGCAGACGCTTTTATCCAAAGCGACTTACATTGCATTATACTATACATTTGTATCTGAGTATGTGCAATCCCTGGGATCGAACCCATGACCTTGGCATTGCTAGTGCCATGCTCTACCCACTGAGCTACAGGAAAGCCATTTGTGTGTCTTGAGTGTGGAACGTGTTTTACATGTGAAATAACCCTTACTTTCCACATGAGGCATCAGAGAGAACTGTTTTAATTGTCATCAGTGTGGAACGAGTTTCCTAGACAAGAGATGCCTTAAAGGATTAGTCCACTTTTAAATACACTTTTCCTGATAAATTTACTCACCCCCATGTCATCCAAGATGTTCATGTCTTCCTTTCGTCAGTCGAAAAGAAATTAAGGTTTTTGAGGAAAACATTCCAGGATTATTCTCCATATAGTTGGATTTCAATGGCTACCAACAGGTTGAAGGTCCAAATTACAGTTTCAGTGCAGCTTCAAGGGCTTTAAACGATACCAGACGAGGAATAAGGGCCTTATCTAGCGAAACAATCGGTCATTTTCGAAAAAAAATACAATCGTTTATGCTTTATAAACAAAATATCACCGTGAACGTACTTTCCGCTTCCGCATTCTTTGTAACGCTTACGCTGAATGTCCTACGCCTTCCCTATTCTACTTACGGAACGAACGCGGCACCAGTTTCGTTTTTTTTCCGTAAGTTGAATAGGGAAGGTGTAGGACATTCCTCAAAAACCTTAATTTCTTTTCGACTGACGAAAGAAAGACATGAACATCTTGGATGACATGGTGGTGAGTAAATTTACCAGGAAAAGTGTATTTAAAAGTGAACTAATCCTTTTACTGGCACTTAAAAATTCACTCCCAAGAGACGTTTTTCATGTGCCATGACTGTGGAAAGATTTTCCGATTTAAAGGAAACCTCAAGACTCACATGAGAGTTCACACCCGGAGAGAAACCTTACACTTGCACTCACTGTGAAAAGAGTTTCAATCAGAAAGTAACACCTCCAGCTCCAACTGCACCATGAGCAGCATTCAAAGGTAGAGACGAATCTAATTTCCTGCTGGTATTGTGACTCAAGCCTGTAACCTTCATGTTACCAGTCTGACTCTCTTACCAGTAGGTCACGACTGACCCAGGGTCCTTGGGGTTTTGCATTCTCCTCACGGTTGGTGGCATCATCATCTTCAGCTTCAATTACATCACCATTGGCAAAGCACATGTCACAGCAGGTCACTATAGTGGGAACAAAGTTGGGGTTCACCTGCAGAGCTTTTAAAAAAAATTGACCTCCAGCGTGCCTTTAGCATGTCAAAATCCTGATTAACAACACGCCTTGCCCTGGAGTGATGCCTGCTGTAATGAGCTTCAACAGGGGTAGCAACAGGCTCACAATAGGGGCTCATAATGCATATGGGGGATATCAGGCAGGGAAACCCCCATCTCCTAGGATGCACCAGTCCTCAAGTGGGTACAGTTGTTTGCAATAACTTGCACTGTGTTTCAGGAAACTTGCATTGTGCACAGAGCCAGGAAAGCCTATGCAGACTCCAAGAATTTTCCACAGTGGTCAGACACAGCCTGAAACTTCAGTTTCTCTGTTGAAGTAACGGGCAGAGTTGACTGATGGGGGCTTTATAAGAATATGTCAGCCGACAATGGCTCCGACTGCCACTCTGAAAACAGGAGAGCCTGCCAGCCTGGCAAAAACTCTTGCTCTTCAGCAAGCCGGTGGACTGTAGACTGATGGATGTCAAAGGCTGAAGCAACCACCCTGTAGGATGCAGCATGGACCGGCCAGTAGATGAACAATAGCACCTCTATTTCTTTTGAGCATCCCTGTTGAACCTCATATGAGGTGCAGTATGGATGCAGATCAGGGTGAGGTCAGACTCCCCATCAAAATACAGCCTCAGGATCGGGACTGTGCCATTAATTTGAGAGTAGCATGTAGGGTTTCCACTCTACAAAATGATCAATAAACAATATAGTGTAATGCAAGTGTCCTCTATTTTTTTTCCTGATTTACAATATTTAATTAAAATTGTGAAATATTTCTCAACAGTTCCACCCCATCTCCTCACACTCACCTGGTTACTTTCCTAACCAGAAATACGGAGGGAGTACTCAGGCCAAATACCGAGCTCGGAGCCCTATCCTCGGACAGCACGCAGATTATTTGTAACTGTGAACTCGTGAAATGACAAATAGATATGTTAGGGTGTACTCACACTAGCCACGAGCCTTGAACCGAGCCCGAGAGCGATTGTCCCCCCTCTCCACTCCCCTGCTGGCCTGCACTTCACATTGCACTTAACGTTCCCGGCTGGAGTGCGCTTTCGTCATAAACGATGCAACTTTTTGAATGGAAGAAAACAGGAAGAAATGCACAGATTCTGCTTAATATATTTATCATTTATGCCGTGCAGCGATTTTCACTTGCACGTATCAGAGGATTATTACAGCCGTTGACGTTAATGGAGGGATTTGCAGCTTTACTCGCAAACTACAATTTCTGTTCATCAATAAGGTGAGAATCAGACCCGTTATAATCCCACATACACTCGAATTTGTGCTCACACTGTATGCGAACCGCGCTCTGGCCCACCTCTTCCAAGCGGGCCAGGGGCGGCTAAACAAACTGCGTCAGGGCATGGAACGGCGCGATCACACTTGTCAAACAAACCGGGCTTTGAGGGTCAAACGCGCTCGGGCAAGGTTCAGAGCGCCTAGTGTGAGTACACCCTAAGTTTTCTTAAAGGTGACAAGATAACACAAATGCTGTGCGCTCAAGTGTAAACCACATCCTGTAAAGATGAAAGATGATGCATGTTGCATTGTGTGTGTGGGTGAACATGGGTTCTGGGAGCTATATTGTTGTGTGTAACAGTTAGGAAATAAATGTCTAGTTAAGTAGAAATCTGACAAAATGTACAATAAAAATGTGTGTATTACTAAAGCCATTGAGGCAAACAGGAAATTCATCGATGCAAGTAAAAAAAGGGTGATGGACGCAAGTAACATAGCGATTGACGCATGCAGGTGATATGTTAACGCAAGTAGAAGCCACATGTGTGTAAATGAAGAGATAATGTGCGTCAAAAGTGAATATAAAAATGGGCCCTTAGAGCTCTCTGATATGTGTAGAAGATCTGTTGAAGAGAGAAAGAGCTTACAAGCAAGCAGCAAGCGGAAGCCGGCGCCAGACCACAGCCCTCAGAAGATCAAAGGAGATGCCTAATTTGCTTAGAGAGAATATATACTGAATAGAAAAGAGGGTAAGCTTTAAAATGTAATTATTTATCTGGCCCATGGATCTTCCAGCTTAGCTGGTATAGAGTGGTGTATTTAGCTTTTGCCTTTGCAAGAAATAATAAAATGAGAATGAGGACTGCCCTCAAACTCTGATAGTATTGTCTCAGTCTGCTCATTGTTGTAGAGCAGTGGTCTCAAACTCAATTCCTTGAGAGCCCCAACTAATCAAGGTCTTCAGGATTACTAGAAACTTCCAAGAATGTGTGAGTTTGAGCTGTTTTCTATACAACCTGAAGTTAAGAAAAGATGTTTCTGTACTTTGATGTCCCGTAGGAATTCAGTGAAACTGTGTAGATTGAGGTTGGGACACTGTGGGTTAAATAACTCTTTATACATTGTAGGAAAACATGTTTCTGGCCTATGTGAATGTGGGAGTCTTGAAACAGTAAGGCATGTTTTCCTGGAATGTAGAAAATATAGGGTAGTAAGAAATATAGTATTTGTTAAACTAGCAGGACTTGGAGTTGAGGCTTTTTCTGTTTTATTTTTGTTTGGGCAAGCATAAACTGATCACCAAGGATATTCCTCAGTATGTAAGAATTTAGTTTAAATTTTGACCTGTGTAGGACTGTATCAGCGTCTACACTGCCTGAATCCTACAAGAAGAAGAAGAAGAGTTTGAGCTGGTTGGAGCTAAACTGTGCAGAGCTGTGGCCCTCCAGGAATTCAGTTTGAGACCACTGTTCAGTGAGAATCCATTTGGGGTATCAGAACTTGACTGTCTGAAAAAGATACATTTTTATAAAGATATCCCGACGGACTTTACAAAGTCAGTCAAGGTTGCCAACCAGTCGTAACAGAGTGGGCCGTGGGAGTGCATTAGCAGGCATAGCTGTCCTCTGAGGGCGAAGAGCCAGCTGTGGAGCACTGAGCGGAAGGCTTATGCTGCGTTTCAGGAAGTTTTTTGAGCCCGTAAGTCACGACTTCAAACCACCACTCACGACTTTGTAGCGTTCCAGGCAAGTCACACAAACAAACCAGCATGGCTGACCATACGGGGCTTAAAGGTGCTATAGAGGATGTTTTCGACAACTGAGAAACCAAAGACTTACTGAGTTTTTTTAATGAGCGCATGCGTAAGAACGACCCCCCTCCTTCACAGCTCATTGCGAGGGAACGCCTCCCAAAACTTGTGCAGGAGTATTGGAGCACGAGTGTTTGTTTACCACCGGCATTCGCTGTGTCGTGTTAGTGGATTCATTATGTCGGACTCACCGCAGGTAACTCATAATCTGCAGTTGTTACTCCTGTCTCCTGACAAAAACATTGCATGCGGCGCCTGTGGAGTGTGGAAAGTTACTGGAGCGCGCACGTCTCTCACGAACGTCATGGCAGTGATTGACAAGCCAGAGGACCAATCGTTTACACGATGATCGCGTAAACGATTGGCTGATGTTTTTAAGGCCCTGCCTCGTGCACAGATGATGTATATTGATATTATTCCTTTCAGTGCACCTAATAAATAGTCTTTTATCAGTTAGTAAAGACAGTTTCAAGTAATATTGCAAAAATGTATAAAACAAAACATCCTCTATAGCACCTTTAAGGTAATTTACAATCATTTCTATCACCAAAGGAGCTTTACTCCTTGCTTATTTGAGGGAAATGGAGGAGGAAAAACGGCACATAAGGCAAGAAAATCTGTTATACCTTTTACTTTACGTTATTTTACCGTGCACTTGCATAAATACCGCATCCGTAGGGGCTGCCATTGTTGTTTCGCGGCCTATGTGACGTCAGAGCGCGGAACTGGGAGTACATCGATCTAGTACGAGTTCATGGGTGATAAGTCACGGGTTTGACTGCACTTTCACGGGTAGAAGGTTGGAAAAACTCGGGTTACGGGTTGCCTGGAACGCGGCATAACCCACCCCAACCAGGAAGGCTTGGTTGATATCTGAACCGTAGGCCTAGGAGGTACGGTAGAGATCAGAAGTAGACTCTGAGATAATATAATCTAAGAAGATAATATTATACGCCTACCCGACTCCTCCTGACTCTATAAAACCTTTTACAGGAGTTGAGTAATATGAATAGAGGAAGTGGCTCGTGACCAAAATAGAGTTATGTGGTCGCGGTAGAAACCACCCAGGGGGTGACGCGGCACACTAGTGAGCAGCAGACCAAAGACAGCACAAGCAGAAATATCTCCTTTAATCTAAAGGTGTATATAATACTGATACAATACAGTGAACACAACAGATTACCAATATGAGGTCAATATGAACTAATAGCTAATCTACTTTTGGCAAGGCTATAAACAAATGTACTGCAGTGTGTATAAAACAGAAAACTGTATGACAGAACTATTTAGTGTGCACTAAATTACCCCAATTATAAAACATATGCATGACATTATAGCCTTGCACATTTTCAACATTTCACACTTCTAGTACAACGTTGACTTCATCAACAAGGGAAGAAGTTGGCCTCTAGATGTCATTAGCCTTTTCATCAGAGCTAATGTGGGTCTCATCCGCAGGATCAAACTTCAGGCTTGGAGCTCTGCCATTGGAGCCGTCGTCTTCCACACCATTGATCCTGAAGGCTTCTGTCATTGTGTTTTTGATGTTTTGCTGGGAGCAGCACATATTTCACACGAGAAGAACATTCAGAAGAAGAAGAAAATGTCATATTTGAATGAAGTTCAACACACACCCTTTTAATCATATTGTGATTATATATTTAACTTGTAAATCATATTTGTCATTGTATGCATTTAAATGCTGCTATAAATGGTTTCTACACCCAGACATTAAAGTTTTGCCTTTGAGACAGAATCTCACACTTGTTCATTCGTAGTTCTTAACATTTTCAGTACATCATTGGACAACATGTGTTTAAATATGTATTTCACCGAGAAATCAACTCTGAACTCATCTGACATCTATTTTAATTTTTCTATGCACTTTGAACGGGACTTTTATTTTGGTCTGATGGTGTGACGTGACAAGGCTGCGTCGCGCTCCTGCGTCTCCTGTGATTCTGCTGAAGAAAGGTTTGTGTTTAAAGCGTTTCTAGTGTTTAAACCTATAGAAACAGTTCAATTGTCGTCAAAGTTTTATAAGCGACGCAGAATGAATGTTGTGTTTTAAATATACCACTGCATTGCCGTATTTAACATTTATTAACGTTGTGTTAGATAAGAAACAGAATTAAATCACACGAGTAACATTACAGACAAGCCTGGATACTCAGGACATTCATTACTTTTATTTTTAAATAATTGTGTTGGTGTTACTTAAATACTTGCTTTACGGAAAACATAATTTTTTGTGGATCTCACAGTCGGACACATAGCCCTGAAAGTTTCATATAGATAAGTTTATATTTTATTCAAACAATGTTCACAGATTTAACATGTCGACTCCATCCTGGTGTAACAGTTTCTGTAAACAGTTGTGGGATAAATCTGGGCATTTTTGATCTGTTTATTAAGGCCGCTACAACTGAGAAAGAAAACTAAATTCTGAAAGAAACATCTTATTCTTTTTTCAGTTCATTGTTAAAATATTTAAACACCAACTGAACTACATGATATCATGTCTGATTCACCTAAGAACATTCATTATATATGTTTAATATTAAACAGGAGGGTAGAGAATTAAGGGATTTTGGATCTGGAATTTCACTCGGCTGCTTTACTGAACACCAACATTACATATTTGATTGTTGTTGGATGGCTCAAATTAAAATATTTTGCTTTTAAATGCGTCTGATGGAATCGACACAAATTAAGTTATGAAGTGAATAAATGTATTTTCAGAGAACCTTTTCCTTACATCAGTGGTCGCCAACCTGTCAATCACGTTCGACTGGTCGATCTTTATCACTGTTCCAGTAGCTCGGAACGTTCTGTTTTTGCTTTGAATCTTGAACTTAAATCTAATTCAAATAAAAAACAACTGCTCATGCAACATGCATAGCGTCTTTGTTTGGATTGCTATGTATTTGAGATGGTCCTCACTGCAGAACACAAGATCCAAGGGGTGGGATCCAAGAGTTGGATCTAGATCCAACTCCTCCCACTTTCCATAGCCCTAAACCTACCCGACTCCGCCCCCTGGCTCTAAACCTACCCATCTCCACCCCCTGGCTCTAAACCTACCCATCTCCACCCCCTGGTTCTAGATCCAACTCCTCCCACTTTCCATAGCCCTAAAGCCCCGGGTATACTTCAGCCGTCCGCGTTCGTGCACCGTCCACGCGCAGTAGTGTTAATTTCGTCAGACGAGACGAGACGAAATATGTTCGTCAACGACCTTTTTTTTCATGACTAAGACGAGACGATGACAAGACTGCACCACTGTCCAAAAACGCTGACTAAGACTAAATTAACATGCATTATTGTTGACGAAAAAAGACGAGACGAAAATGTTTTGTATAAAATAAAAACTAAGATAAAATCTCTCTTCATTTTCGTCTACAATCATCTCTGCTTTTTCATCAGCTGTTACGCCTTTAAAATATTCAGAACGAGTTCGCGGCTTCGCGCTGTTGCTCAAGTTAAGCCTCGTTGAAGCCTTGTTTACACTGCATGCGTGTGCGGCTCGTTACGGCTCCGGCAAGGGGTTGTTCCGTCCTCTGCGCGATGACAACTCAAACAAAGAAATTTCAAGTTTTTCAACTTCAAATCTCTTGTCGTCAGTTTCTAGTGATGTAAAATATGAGCGGGAGTTTACATAGGGTGATTATTTTGACTTGGTTTTGTATTTGAGCTGCGCGTCTTGGAGGCGAGGCGCCTATCTTTAGCGAAGCGGCGCGTCGAGCCGCTTCTGGGACGCTTCTCAAACGCACCGCGGCGCGGCTGGTGTAAACACAAGCATTGACTAGAGTGGCCGTGTATCAGCTCCGGTAGCCGCGTCACAGCCGTAACGAGCCGCACAAGCGTGCAGTGTAAACGAGGCTTTACAGGTCTCATACGCCTGTGGCTGCAACACGAAACTGCTGAACACACAACACCCAAAGCGAACACAAGACTAAGACTAAATTAAAAATAGGTGACGAAATTAACACTAGCGCGCAGCCCAAATTTCGAGACCGCGCGGACGGTGCGCGTGCAACAGCGCATGCGCAAGCAGGAAAGAAGAGTCCACTAGGTGGCAATACGCACAGTACTGAGCACAATGTGCAGTCGTCGAAGAAGTGTGTGTAAAGAACGATTCAAAAATAAGACGAGTAAACACAAAAGCATGCCGTCTCCATCGTTTTTGATTCCTGTTCTCTTGGTGTATCTTCTGAACTATGTTGCAATGGTGGCTGCGCTATTTTTCTTCTCCGATCCTGCCTAGCGAATGTCCGGTTGTCTGGTAATAGTATAGAAAAAAATGCACTGCGCATGTGTCGAACTCAGTTATTCGCGCGCAGCCTTGGTTTAGTATACTTTGAAAGACGCGCGGACGGGCACGGAAAGTGAAGTATACCCGGGGCTTAAACTTACCCGACTCCGCCCCCTGGTTCTAGATCCAACTCCTCCCACTTTCCATAGCCCTAAACCTACCCGACTCCGCCCCCTGGCTCTAAACCTACCCATCTCCACCCCCTGGTTCTAGATCCAACTCCTCCCACTTTCCATATACCTTAACCTACCCGACTCCGCCCCTTGGATCTCGAGTGTTCTGCAGCGAGGGGCTACTGATGTATTTGGCTATGTATTTTTGTTTATTCTAATTATATTAATAATAAATATCTGCAACCAGTATCAGAATCTGCCAATTTGCTTGTAAAAATAAATAAATAAATCAGAATCTATATTGGCTATGAAAAAAATACTAAATACAATCTAGGCTGTCTTTTTCTGTCAAGTAGATCTTGTCTTTCAAAAAGGTCGAGGTCAGGGATCTTGGGCTTAAAAAGGTTGGTGACCACTGCCTTACATGGTTCATTGGCTGAGATCTTCATCTATGAATAATGTATTATTAAATAAAAACTAACTTCTAAAACATGCTTTGTCTCTTATCTCAAGAATCAGTGCTAGTCTGTATAGTTTGTGTTCTTTGTAGTGCTAGTTTTGAGTGTTTTTAGTCTAATCAGATGATTTAAGTCCATTGACTCTCACTCTGACTCTTGCTCTGCATTCACACGGGGCGTCAGCGTCAACGCTTGACGGAGGGCATGTCTCAAGCTTACTTTCCAGTGTTGCACGAACGCAATTGGCTAGCAACTGTTCTAGGGTATTTGCATAGGGCGATCTGATTGGATGACGCCTGCGTTGGCGCTAGGAAAGTTGAGAAATCTTCTGCCGCTTGCAATGTGACAACCCACAATTCAGTTCGGCAACACATGACATCACCCATTCAAAGTAAATGAGTAGCGTTAATGCCAGCGCCCGTGTGAATGCAGCGTTTCCAGTGCACTGAACTACTGAACTAGATCTGATTGAGACACACTCAGAGATTTAGATTGGATGTGTTTTCTTTCTGTTAATCATTCTCATTTTAAACAGAAAAACTCCTGGTGAAGCGACTGAGATCCACTGACACACTATTATCAAGATGGCGTTTATTAAAGAGGAGAGTGAAGACATGAAGATTGAAGAAGTATTCAGTTTGAAACCGGAAGAAACTGAGGAACAAACAAAGATGGCGTTTATTAAAGAGGAGAGTGAAGACCTGAGGATTGAAGAAACATTCAGAGTAAAACAAGAAGAAACTGCAGAACAAACAGGTTTGTTTCATTCTCAAAACTGAACTCAGTCATTTGATCCTTATTAAAATGTTCAGACCTATTTTTGAAGAATGTCATAACACACAATTCCCAGGGGGGAACTTTTTGAAAGGAACAGACCTTCTGCTTTTAATGTCCTCCTGAATACCCGATCCACTGACTCAACTTTACTGCGGTAAATGCTAGGGCTGGATAAAAAAAAAAAAAAGTGATTTCTAATTTTTATGAACTGATACTGATTCTTAAATCCCAAGAACCTCCCATCCAATAAATCGCAATGTGCTTCTTTGTGCTTTGTTACTTTTCATATGAACAAAGTCTCAGATTTCAAATGACGTCCATCTTATTATATTCATAAAGTAAATACCGCTTTGGCTGCGTTCTGATGTTCATTTTTGTAAATTGTCTTTCTAAATGTTTCATCAGCATGTTGCTAATGTACTATTAAATGTGGTTAACGTTACAGTTGTTTCTTAATATCACTTTAATGAATGATGGTGCTTAAATTCTTAAGTTTACAAGTACCATAGCATAGTGAGGGGGAATCTTTTTCCTTAATATTTTAGAGCTGAATGGCAAATTCATGACTGGTCTATAATAATAACCCAGTTTTGTTGCATAAAGTTGGTATTGATGTATTTATACTTCTGATGTCTGTTGCTTTGAAGCATTAAACTGTCATCAACATGTATTTGATTTGTTTTTGCTTTAGACCTGATGGGACTGAAAGAGGATCAAGAACTGAAAGAAACAGAAGAGAAGGATCAATATAAGAGACATGATTTCATGGATGTAGGAAAATCCACACCGACTGAAACGACTTCATCACAAAATAAAAATCAGAAAACCAAATCTAACAGTGACTTGACCTGCTCACATTGTGGAAAGAGTTTCACCCAAAAATATAAACTTGAAGTCCACATAAGAGTTCACACTGGAGAGAAGCCTTACACCTGCCAACAGTGTGGGGTGAGTTTCAGTCAGAAAGTAAGCCTTAATTACCACATGAAAATTCACACTGGAGAGAAGCCGTTCACATGTCAACAGTGTGGAAAAAGTTGCATTTCAAAAGGAAGTCTTCAATCCCACATGAGAGTTCACAGTGACGAGAAGCCGTTCGCATGTGATCAGTGTGGAAAGAGTTTCAAACGTGAAGCAACCCTTAATTACCACGTGATGATTCACAATGGAGAGAAGCCGTTCGCATGTGATCAGTGCGGAAAGAGTTTCCGAAGTAAAGTAACCCTTAATTCCCACACAAAGAGAAAACACTCAGGTGAGTAATGTTTTATACGTCATTAGTGTGGAAAGAGTTTCAAACATAAAGCAACTCATAATTCACACATGAACAGTCACAGGTGAGAGTCCTTACACCTGCAAACAGTGTGGGATCCACAGAAATGCACCATTCAGTACTGTAAAGTGACATGACTGGGGGATTTTTTTATTAACCATTCACTGTGTGCAGATGTGATCAATAAACAATAATGAATTGGTGATTATTTTCGTTATATATCATCAGTTGGTTGATAAAGCTGCAACACTAGGGGTGTAACGATTTATCGCAGTACGATATTTCGCGATGCAAACGTTACGATATACATCGTAGAGTGATGGCGATATTTTTACGATATGACGGCAGTCTAATCTTATTGGTTGAGCTGCCGACGTGACCTACTCTGCAAGGTGGCAGTGAGAAGCCGGTTGTCACCGCATATAAATGGTGCGTCTCAATCAGCTCTCTAGTTCAGTAAGTGTTTCGGGCACACATTGAATCTTGCAAGCAGGTTTAAACGTTTCTCGCGTCAGTCTCTTGCTTGGTCGCGTGAGAAAAGTCGTGGCTTTCCTTTACCGCAGTGCCAAAGCAACAGCTGTGCTCACAGAAAAGCAAAAGACGCTTGCGATGCTTTGCTTTAAGAAGTTCCGCGGGGCCGTTCACATATTGCGTCTTTTCCGCGTGCAAGTCAGTTATTTCAAATGTAGCAGCGCGGCAGGCGTGATCATGATGGGATCAACGTGGTCGCACCGCGCATGATGCAATTCTCAACTTTTCAGAATGCCGCAAGCGCACCGCAGATCATGTGACAAGAATCAACCGATCAGCTGAGGCCTTTTTGTAACAAAACATCAAAAGCTCAGCCAAACAGCTGTTCATAGCTGTACAGGGTGTTTTTTATAAAGTAAAAAAAAGGTAAAGGATTTTATTGTCATTCCAAAGCATGGTACATGAGCTGGAACGAAATTAGGTACTGAGGTCCGGTTAAAAACATTCACAATAATTAACTAACTACTCATCAATAAATACAATAAATAAAATAACAGATAATACAAGCCCATATTAGTATATGGGTACAGTCTCTGCACACACTAAAAACCCTTAAAAATTAGCAGCATAGTAATAAAGTTAGTGCAATCTAATTTAGGACAGCAAGTTCAGTTTGTCAATTCTGCAGTTGGCAGTGTTAAAAAGTCTCACGGCTTCTGGATAGAAGCTGTTTTTTAACCTTGATGTTCTAGTTCTGATGCAGCGCAGCCTCCTGCCTGAGGGAAGAGGGTCAAATAGTCTATTGGCAGGGTGAGAGAAGTCTTTCATGATACTTGCAGCCCTAGTCTTGCATCTGTTGATGTATATATCTCCAATTGCAGGGAGACTGCAACCGATGACTTTCTCTGCCGTCTTAACCACACGCTGTAGGGCCTTCCTATCTGTTACAGAGCACACTGTTATACAAGATGTTAGAATGCTCTCCACCACACACCTATAAAAAGATGTGAGAACTGTAGTTCCCAAGCCAGCCTTTTTAAGCCTCCTCAGAAAATACAGCCTTTGATGAGCCTTTTTTACCAGACTATTACAGTTGGATTTCCACTTTAAGTCATCGTTGATATGTACTCCTAGATATTTGTAGCTGGAGACAACTTCCACCTCAGCCCCCCCAATACAAATGGGAGGACAATGGTGGAAGAAAATGTGTTATGGCTTTTTACAGACTGTTTTCTGTTTGTTAAAAAGTCCCAGTACCCAGTTACACAATGAGTAACTCAGTCCTCGAATTTCAAGTTTGTGTATCAATGTCTGTGTAAAAGCTGAACTAAAATCCATAAAAAGCAATCTCACATAGGTGTCTTTGCTGTCCAGGTGGGTAAGAGCCAGATGTAAAACTGCTTTTGCGCTCGGAGGGATATAAACAACAACAATGAACACCGCTGTGAGCTCTCGCGGTAGATAATACGGCCGGCATTTGATGGTCATGTATTCAACATTTCCAGAGCAGTGAGTGCTAATAATGGAACAGTTAGTGCACCAACCTTCGTTGATATACACGCAAAGTCCACCTCCTCGAGTCTTCCCCGACAACTGACTCCGGTCGGCCCGGTGGAGTAGCATGCCACTGATCTGGAGTACCGAATCTGGTACGTTGTCATTAAGCCATGTTTCCATCAATAAAAGCACGCAGCAGTTCCTCATCTCCTTGTACATATTAATTCGCAGCCTTAATAAGTCCATTTTGTTGTCCAACGCCCGAACATTGGCTAAAAAAAGATGTAAAACTGATGAGACGGCATCTGCAGTGGACCTGTTCTTTCTATAGGCGTACTGACTCTGGTCAATGCTAGCATCAAATTTCTCACTAATTTGAGTCATGACCAGCCACTCAAAGCACTTCATCTCTATTGGGGTGAGTGCTACCGGGCGATAGTCATTCAAACATGACGGTTTATTGGTCTTAGGCACAGGAATAATAGTAGCAGATTTAAAGCATGATGGTACAACTGCTTTTGACAGTGAGATATTAAAAATGTCAGTCAGTACCTCCGAGAGCTGAAATGCACAGTCTTTCAGAACCCTGCCTGGGATGTTATCTGGGCCTGCAGCTTTCCGTGGTTTGACTCTCTGAAGGACCCTCCTGACATCTTCTGTGGTTACACTAGGTGGCTGCTCACCAGGTGGTACAGTGAGTCTAGTGCTAGGAGTGGTATTAGAGGCCTCAAAACGAGCATAGAAAGTGTTGAGAGCATCAGGAAGAGATGGATCTCAGTATCTCCTCTTCTATAATCAGTGATGCTCTTAATGCCGGCCCACATTCTCTGGGGGTCGTTAGTAGAAAAATGACCCTGTATCTTGAGAGCGTAATCAGCCTTAGCTCTTTTTATGCCGGTACTCAAATTCCTCCTTGCCACTCGAAGCGCCTCCGTGTCGCCCTTCCTGAATGCTGAATCTCGTGCTCTCAGAAGTGATCTGACCTCAGCAGTTAGCCAGGGCTTCTGGTTAGGGTGGATAGTTATTGTCCTAGTAGTAGTAACATCATCCACACACTTACTTATGTAACAGGTGACAGAGGATGCATACTCCTCCAGATCCACCTCTCCAGCATCTGTTGCTGCCTCCCTGAAGACCTGCCAGTTAGTACTTTCAAAGCAGTGTTGCAACACAGAGGCAGCATTACTGGGCCACACTGTAATTGACTTTTGTGTTGGTTTCTTTGTCTTCACAACAGGGCTGTAGGAGGGAGCAAGCATAACAGAGATATGATCAGACAGTCCAAGGTTAGGAAGAGGGAATGCTCTATAGGCTCCGCGTCTGTTTGTGTACACAATCGAGGGTGTTATTCCCCCGGGTCGCGATAGTAACATGTTGTTAAAACCTTGGTGTAATGTCCATCAAATTTACATGGTTAAAATCTCCCGCAATCACATAAAATGCGTCAGGGTACTTGTTTTGGAGAGAGACTATGTTTTCATGTAGTTCTGCTAGCGCTTCATTAGCTTTTGCGCTCGGAGGGATATAAACAACAACAATGAACACCGCTGTGAGCTCTCGCGGTAGATAAAACGGCCGGCATTTGATGGTCATGTATTCAACATTTCCAGAGCAGTGAGTGCTAATAATGGAACAGTTAGTGCACCAACCTTCGTTGATGTACACGCTCCTCGAGTCTTCCCCGACAACTGACTCCGGTCGGCCCGGTGGAGTAGCATGCCACTGATCTGGAGTACCGAATCTGGTTCGTTGTCATTAAGCCATGTTTCCGTCAATAAAAGCACGCAGCAGTTCCTCATCTCCTTGTACATATTAATTCGCAGCCTTAATAAGTCCATTTTGTTGTCCAACGCCCGAACATTGGCTAAAAAAAGAGACGGAATTACCAGTCTGTTGTTGTAAGCCTTTAGCTTAGCCAGCAGGCCGGCTCGCTTGCCTCTCTTCTGTTTCCGAGCACACCGCTTCCTCTTGCCTCTGAGCCGGCGTATGTTGCACTGCCATGCCGTTGTCCTCAGAAGTCCCATCCTACCCAGCTCTGACTTAAGATTCTGTGATAGTTTTGCTCCATACTTGCTGTTAATTTTGCAGAGTTCAAGTGGGTTATACCTCACAAACCTCCTTGAACACATACACTCAATATTCCTTACTGTAGCCAGTGAAGCCGACAAAATACTAGTTAAACCGGGAGCTCGAGAAGCCGCTGTGCGCCGCCATTTTAAAACCCTAACCCTATATCTTATCTCCATCAATATATCTCGTAGTAAAACTAATGCAAGAGCTAGAAATCATTTATCCTTTGCAGAAACATCCTGATCCTCTTGGAGAACTCAGTTCATGGTTGCATAGCAGCGACCGACGCACGGGAGCACGAGTGCTTTGGAAAGAAGCACCGCGCCTTCCACGGGTTTTTAGACGCGATATGTGAACAGCAGTGTTGCCAAGTCCGCTTATTATAAGCGACTTTGGGCTTTTTTTTCTGTGAAGTCGCTTACAAATATTGGTAGTCGCGGGTTGCATTTTTTTGGGCTTGTTTCTAAAGTGTAGTTGCTTATTTGGGCTTGATCCCAGGCTAGCTCCATAATAAGTTGTCAAGCAGATATTTTCTATACGTTATTTAAACGTAGGAGTTTGTCTAGCCTGTTCTCTCTGTCCCTCCCCTTTCCCCATACACACAGGAGACAGCAGAGTTTTTTTCCCACTCACATCCTGCTTTTAATTGGCTCTGACCCAGATGGCAACGAGTACTAGCTAATCAGAGGCAAAGCAGGGCAATTAGTTTTTTTCTGGTTAGGAAAACGTTGTCAGTGAGTGACGTAAACTTTAAATGAATGCGCTCGCGAGTTGCGACTGATGGTGTATATAATGTACTTGGTACATCAGTCTATATTTGATATCCCATCAGTTTTCTAATGTTAAATCATGTTAAAAGGTGGTTTAACTCCCTCTTGTGGTCATTGTCAGGGGGGAGAAAAATAAATAAACTGTACCATGTGTGCAGTTTTGTAAAACTGCGCACAGTTTACCAATCTGTCCACATGGATGCAAGTTGACAATCTGTACCCACAGTTTAAAATCCGTCCCCACGGATTGTAAAACCGTGCACACGGGTTTGGGGGTCCGTAGAAAAAGTCGCTTGTTTTGGGCTTGTTTCACAGGCCTGGTTGCTTATTTGTCTCGTGAGATCTGGCAACACTGGTTCATAATTCTAAATTCATGTTAAATTTAACATTCTTTTTCAGTGACAGACAGACCTATTCAGCTGTTAATTTGAATACAGAAGGTTTTTATTAAACCTTGAAATGTGGTCTTGTATGTACAACAAGGAAAATTATTGAAATTTGTTCATGTTTTTTGAATAAATCTTGTTTGAATTTCAGTTTCATTTTGTTCAAAATATCGTGATACGTATCGTATCGTGAACTCCGTATCGAGATACGTACCGTATCGTGACCTGAGCGTATCGTTACACCCCTATGCAACACTCTTTCCTAGCTTGGACAGTTGTGCAGTTTCATCACATTGTGAGGAAATTTAAATCCATTGGCTTTACATTTAATCATTTAACAGACGCTTTTATCCCAAGTGACTTACAGATGAGGAAAGCAGTAGAAGAAATCAAACTAACAATAGGGCAACAATATATCTAAGTGCTATCACCAGTCTCCAGTTAGTTTAGGACAGTACGTGTTGCGAGTTTTTTATTTTAATAGAAATAGAAAACATAGTGAACTCTAATGATAATGTTGCTCAAGGACAGCATATATTAGGAGAAAAGTAGAGGACCTAATATTGAACCCTGTTGCACACTATACTTGTTTTGAGACGTCTATTTGTTTAAAGCTACCTTAGATTGGAAAATTGAATTTACCTTGGCATAGTTAAATAATGGCATACAGTGAGTCTCAAACACCATTGTTTACTGCTTCTTATGTAAATCTCATTTGTTTAAAAGACCTCCGAAGAACAGGCGAATCTCAACATAACACCGACTGTTACGTAACAGTCGGGATCATTAATATGTACGCCCCCAATATTTGCATAAGCCAGCCCATGTTCAAGGCATTAGAAAAGCCAGTATTAACATCTGGATCTGTGCACAGCTGAATCATCAGACTTTATGCAGGTAAGCAAGCAGGAACAATAGCGAAAAATGGCAGATTAAGCGATAATAACTGACATGATACATGATATTTTCAGTGATATTTGTAAATTGTCTACCTAAATGTTTCATTAGCATTTTACTAATGTACTATTGAATGTGGTTAACGGTACAATTGTTTCTTTCTGTATTCACGGAGACAAGAGAGCCGTCGAACCATTTTGAGAGTTACATTAGCTGTGTGATGTATTATAGAGTTACGAACTTGGGGGCGGGGAGTATAAGCATTTAAAGGACTTAAAAGGGCATTTAACATTTTTAATCACACTGCAAAACAGGCAGTAAAAACATGGTATAATAAAAATCTATGGGGTATTTTGAGCTGAAACTTTCCAGACACATTCTGGGGACTGTAACCTTCACATTCAAGATTGGAGGGTTTTACTCAACAGTTCAAACTGTCTTTCTTTATTCTTATTATGTTATAGGAGAGGGGAATGCACACTCACTCATGAAAAGCTGTATTTAAAGTTTTTTTTATTTGTTATTTGTCATGTTCTTTTCTCATTGAGCTCCCTGACAATCTGACATAAATGTCTTCTTGTGGCTCAAAAATGGGTTCATGTATTTCTTCTTTAGTCTGTTGGCTCTTTAGGTTTTTTACTGGCACACACGTCACTTACACACTTTGCACGTACATTTTCGCTATTGTCCTTGCTTGCTTCTTGACATTACCTGCCGAACTTCTGATGAACTTCCACATTAATACTGCCTGGCCTTGAACATGGGCTGGCATTTGCAAATTTTGGGGGCGTAAATATTAATGATCCCGACTGCAACATCACAGTCGGTGTTATGTTGAGATTCGCCCCTTTTTCAGTGGTCTTTTGCACGTACAATGATGGTGCTTAAATCCTGATTCACAAGTATCATAGCATAGTGAGGGGGACTCTATTTCCGAATATTTTAGAGCTGAATGGCAAATATACTGGTCTATAATAACAACCAAGTTTTGTTGCATAAAGTTGGTTTTGATGTATTTATACTTCTGATGTCTGTTGCTTTGAGGCTTTAAACTGTCATTAACATGTATTTGTTTTGTTTTCGCTTTAGACCTGAAGGGACTGAAAGAGAATCAAGAACTGAAAGAAACAGAAGAGAAGGATCAATATAGGAGACATGATTTCATGGATGTAGAAAAATCCACACAAACTGAAACGAAAAATCAGAAAACCGAATCTAACAGTGACTTGACCTGCTCTCATTGTGGAAAGAGTTTCACCCAAAAACATAAACTTGAAATCCACATGAGAACTCACATTGGAGAGAAGCCTTTCACATGTCAACAGTGTGGAAAGAGTTTCACTAAAAAAATATACCTTAAATCCCACATGAGAGTTCACTCTGAAGAGAAGCCGTTCAAATGTGATCAGTGTGGAGAGAGTTTCAAATATAAAGTAACCCTTAATTCCCACATCATCAGTCACACTGGAGAAAAGCCGTTCACATGTGATCATTGTGGAAAGAGTTTCCAACTCAAAGTATCCCTTAATTTCCATAAAAAGACAAAACACTCAGGTGAGAACTATTTTATGTGGCATCAGTGTAATTAACAAACAATAAAATTAATTACTGATTATATTCATTATCAATTATTTGTTTTTTGTCAGTGTAATGAGTTGGTTGATACTGCCGCAAAATCAACAATCTATGCTAACTTGGACAGTTGTGCAGTTTCATCACATTGTGAGGAAAGTTAAAGCTGAGTTTCAGTGGCAAAACATCCAATGATAATGTTGCTCAGAGACAGCATATATTAGGAGAAAAGCAGTGGAACAAATACTGAGCCCTGTTGCACTCCATACTTGTGTTCTAAGATGTTTAGAATGTTGTGATCCGCTGTCAAAAGAGCTAATAGCACTAAAAGAAAGATGCCCTCGTGATAAGGTGCCAAAAGCAGGTCATTTATAACTTCATTAAATGATGGTTCTTAAATCCTGACTGTAATTGTTCACATGTACTGTTGCATTAGTGAAGAGGAATACGTTTCTCTTATATTTTGACCTGAATTGCAGATTCAGGATTGGTCTATAGCAATGCAGTTTTGTTACACAATATTGGTTTGGATGCCTGTTGCTTTGAGGCCTTAAAATGCCATTAACTTTTGTGTTTTGTTTTTTTCGCTTTAGACCTGATGGCGCTGAAAGAAGAGAATCAAGAACTGGAAGAGAAAGATCAATATAAGAGACAGGATTTAACTGATGTAGAGAAATCCGTTCAGACTGAAACGTCTTCACTAAATAAAGCACAGGAGACCAAATCTAAAAGTAACTTCACCTGCTCTATTTGTGGAAAGAGTTTCAATAAAAAACATAACCTTAAATGCCACATGAAAGTTCACACCAGGCCTTTCACATGCCAACAGTGTGGAAAGAGATTCGTTCACAAAGGAAGCCTTAATTCCCACATGAGAGTCCACACTGGAGAGAAGCCGTTCACATGTGAAAGGTGTGGAAAGAGTTTCACAAATAGAAAATCCCTTAATTCCCACATGCAGAGAGGACACTCAGGAGAGAACGGAGTAAGCCTCAACATTCAAAAACCTTTCACCTGCAAACAGTGTGAGAAGAGCTTCACATGTAAAGCACACCTTGATTCCCACATGAGAGTTCACACTGGAGAGAAGCTGTTCACATGTGATCAGTGTGGGACTAGCTTCTCGCACAAAGGAACTCTTAAGACTCACATGACCATTCACACTGGGGAGAAGCCATTCAAATGTGATCAGTGTGGAAAGAGTTTCAGACTTAAGCCAATTCTTGATTCACACATAAAAAGTCACCGTGTTAAGAGTACTTACACCTGCAAACAGTGTGAGAAGAGCTTCACATGTAAAGCACACCTTGATTCCCACATGAGACGTCACACTGGAGAGAAGCCTTTCACATGTGATCAGTGTGGGACTAGCTTCTCGCACAAAGCAACTCTTAAGACTCACATGACCATTCACACTGGGGAGAAGCCATTCAAATGTGATCAGTGTGGAAATAGTTTCAGACTTAAGCCAATTCTTGATTCGCACATGAAAATTCACGGTGTTAAGAGTACTTACACCTGCAAAGAGTGTGGGAAGAGCTTCACATATAAGAAAACATTTGATGCCCACATGAGAGTTCACACTGGCGAGAGCCCTTATGTCTGCAAACAGTGTGGGAAGATTTGTGCAAGCAAAGGAAATCTTACGGCTCACATGACAACTCACACAAAAGAGAAGCCATTCATGTGTCTTGAGTGTGGAAAATGTTTTACATGTAAACCAACCCTTGCTTTCCACATGAAGCTTCACTCACAAGAGAACTCTTTTAATTGTCAGCAGTGTGGAACGACTTTCCCAGACAAGAGACGTCTTAGCTGGCATTTAAAAAGGCACTTAAAAATGAACAGGCGAAAGAAGTCTTTCAAGTGCGATGACTGTGGAAAGAGTTTCAGATTTAAAGGAAACCTCAAGACTCACATGAGAGTTCACACTGGAGAGAAACCTTACACCTGCACTCAATGTGAAAGGAGTTTCAGTCAGAAAATAACACTTGACGGTCACATGAGAGTTCACACCGGAGAGAAACCTTTCACATGTGTTCAGTGTAAGAAGAGTTTCGCATATAAGTGTGACCTGAAACGTCATTTGCAAAAAGGTTGTGGAAAGATGCTGCCGTGCTCTGATAGTGGAAAGACGATTAGAAAAAGGAGCAATATCAAAAATGTTCAACACATTCAATCTGAAGAAAGGCCATTTAGTTGTGATCAGTGTGATAAAAAATTCATTTTGCCATCACACTTACAGATACACCAGAAGAGTCATGCAGATGTGAAACCACATTTGTGTTCATTGTGTGGAAAGAGATTTAAATGGCTCGGCGGTTTAAAATGGCACCAGAACATTCGTATCTGTGTGAAAGTAAGGCTACGGTCACGCCGCATCTGAATGTGGCCCAAATGTGATGGTGCACCTTAATGACAATTTGTATTCTTCACTTCTTTATAATTTTGACGTTTTTGTCTTATACATATCAAGGGTTAGGGTTAGTTCTTTTTCTTTTTTTACATTTGTGAATATGAAATTCATCATTTTTTTGCAGATTATTACATTCACAGAAATATATATTACACCCTTCTGTCTTTCTATGACTATGTTGCAATGTGAATGAAAGATTATAAATAAAAGGACATGAGTGAAATAATGAATGTTGAACTGTGCATTATTTGACTGAATAACATCGTTAGTGAATGCACACCAAGTTTGTTGTCAAGTGGAGTCACAAAACTCATTAAATTATGTCATTATTATAAGTGTTATTGGTATTAATTAGTGGTGGTATTATGATTTTTTTTAATCTAGATTAATCTCACTGTAATCTTGGAATTAATCTAGATTAAAATGGCTCATTTGAATTCTGCCGAAGACATTCAGAATATGTGAGTTACCCAAATAATGACGAAAAGTAATCCGCCATTTTGTCCGACAAAAGCAGTCAGGAGTTAGAATAACCTCGGTGGAGTTAAACTTGAAAAATTGTGTATATTGACATCTTTCCGCGTTTGAAACAACATTGATTCTCATGTTCATTCATGTTTATTTGATGCTATAAATGGACTCGTAGTAAGAGATGATCGGTTTAC
>RJVU01062164.1:317118-347761 GCA_003731715.1 Anabarilius grahami | reverse complement strand
AAGTGAATCCTCACGTGGTACTTCAGGGTTACTTTACGTCTGAAGCTCTTCCCACACTGAACACACGTGAAGGGCTTCTCTCCCGTGTGGATGTCCATGTGAGTCTTCAGAGAGCCTTTCTGAGTGAAGCTCTTCCCACACAGTCTGCAGGTGTGAGGCGTCTCTCCGGTGTGAACTCTCGTGTGGACGTCAAGCGAAGGTTTATATCTGAAGCTCAGTCCACACTCGGAGCAGGTGTACGGCGTCTCTCCCGTGTGAAGTCTCATGTGAGTCTTGAAGCTCACTTTATGGCTGAAGCTCTTCCCACACTGATGACATATGCAGCCGTTCTCTCCCGAGTGGATTCTCATATGGGAGCTGAGCGTGTCTTTATGTGTGAAGCTCCTCCCACACTGATCACATGTGTACGGCTTCTCTCCGGAGTGCCTCGTCATGTGTTTTTTAAGGTGAACTTTCTGAGTGAAACTGTTTCCACACTGCTGGCAGGTGAAAGGCTTCGCTCCGGTGTGAATACTCATGTGGTTTTTAAGGTTGCCTTTCTGAGTGAAGCTCTTCCCACAGTGCGGACACGTGTAGGGTTTCTCTCCCGCGTGGATTCTCAGGTGGTCTTCGAGGTTTCGTTTCCGACTGAAGCTCTTTCCGCACTGAGGGCAGGTGCTGAACCTGTAGGATTTCTTCTGGGATCTTTTTTGTGAGGAACTCTGTGTTGATTTTTTGTTTCCAGTTATGAAAACATGACCTTCCTGATACGGATCCCTCTCTTCCTTTTCATTCAGTTCCTGACTTTCCTCTTTCAGTGCCATCAGGTCTACAGTGAGGAAAGACAAGTACATGTTAAAGGGATAGTTCACCCAAAAATGAAAATGTGATGTTTATCTGCTTACCCCAAGAGCATCCAAGATGTAGGTGACTTTGTTTCTTCAGTAGAACACAAATTATGATTTTTAACTCCAACCGCTGCCGTCTGTCAGTCTTATAATGGGAGTGAATGGGAACACAATTTATAAGAGTCGATAAACTTCCATAGACAAATCCAAAATAAACCCTGCGGCTCGTGACGACACATTGATGTCCTAAGACACGAAACGATCGGTTTGTGTGAGAAACCGAACAGTATTTATATCATTTTTTACCTCTAAAACACCACTATGTCCAACTGCGTTCAGCGCTCGCTTAGTGAGGTCTGATCGCGCTCTGACAACGACAGTGATGTCTTGCTTTCATTGAAGTATATGCGCGAGACATCTATCTATCAAACTAAATCTATCTATCTATCTATCTCATAGCAACCACCCACAACTTAGCAACCACATAGCAACCAAACCATCATAGCAACCACCCCATCATAGCAACCACCCCGAGTACCTTAGTAACCGCATAGCAACATCTTAGCATCCACCCCAAGTACCATAGCAACACCTTAGCAACCACCCCGAGTACCCTAGCAACCGCATAGCAACACCCTAGCAACCACCCAGAATACCTTAGCGACCGCATAGCAAAACCCTAGAAACCACCTTGAGTATCTATCAATTTATCTATCGATCATCTATATTTCTATCAATCAATTAACCTATCTATCTAAATCTATCTATCTAAATCTATCAATCTATCTATCGTCTATCTATCTTTCTATCAATCAATCTATCTATCTATCTATCTATCTAAATCTATCTATCATCTATCTATCTATCAAAATCTATCTATCTATTTATCTATCTATCTATCAATCAAAACTACTAAACTAAAACTGAAACTTTCAAATTGAATTTTTTTTTAAACTGCTTCAAACTTTCTGGACCAGCTTTTTCAAGCCAAATTAAAGTTTCTCGCACAAACCGATCGTTTCGTTTTTTTTTTACTGTTATTGATCGTGTTCCCATTGACATTTACATTTATGCATTTGGCAGACGCTTTTATCCAAAGCGACTTACATTGCATTATACTATACATTTGTATCTTGAGTATGTGCAATCCCTGGGATCGAACCCATGACCTTGGCATTGCTAGTGCCATGCTCTACCCACTGAGCTACAGGAAAGCTATATTGACATGCATTATTTGACTGACAGACGGCAGCGGTTGGAGTTAAAAATCATCATTTGTGTTCTACTGAAGAAACAAAGTCACCTACATCTTGGATGCGCTGGGGGTAAGCAGATAAACATCAAATTTTCATTTTTGGGTGAACTATCCCTTTAACGCCACACTGTGAAAATTGACTGTTTTCCATTAAAACGGTAATATACTATGTAAAAAAAAAATTTTTTTTTGTTGCCATTTCTCATGTATTCCAATATAATTTGAATTAGGCTTGCAACAACTGATCGATAAAATTGAATATTATCGACAATAAAAATAATAGTCTAATCATCGATTAGTCGCATCTGCGCGCTGCTCTCTGAAAACATCAGCCAGTCGCATTATAGCAGTTAATAACCCATTTCTATAACAAAACGCATATGAGAAATAGCAGAGGACACCAACCAGAATCGAACATTTAACAGTAGAATAAGCAGGTTTTTCTCAGGTACACTTGAAGGCAACACTAGTATTTGTCTGGTCATGTGATCTCAACATGTCTGTCCACATTAAGAGACCCACTCCATGTCAAATAAAACCACTTTATTTAGGACATATATTACTCAATATCATTTTAATAAGGATCAAATGACTGAGTTCAGCTTTGAGAATGAAACCAACCTGTTTGTTCCTCAGTTTCTTCATGTTTAAATGCTTCTTCAATCTTCACGTCTTCACTCTCCTCTTTAATAATCTCCATCTTTATGATAGTGTGTCACACAGTCGCTTCACCAGGAGTTTTTCTGTGTTTGAGATGAGAATAATTAACAGGAACAAAAACATAATCTACACATTATCATGTTATGAACACCCAGTCAATAACAATTCTGATCTCACAAGTACGACATAAAACACCACTTGGTTCATAAAGTCACACATGATAAAGTTAATTAGTTTGTGTTCTCGCTGCGTTTACACTGTTTGACCAGCAGGTGTCGTCATTTGAGCGATTCATGTGAATCATTTGGCGAATCATTTTATTGAATTGATTCGGAGTTTGAATCACTACTCTCCAGTGACTGAATTCGTGTTTATGATAAACTGATTCACGATATAAGGAGCGAAATAAGACGCATATTTTGTGTTACTCATGTACGGACGCCCTTTACTCACAAAAACGCTCATAAATACTGCATAAATCGTTACAATGTTACACTTGATAATAATTCATCCGTTATACAGTTATTGTAAAAACTATACAAATGTCTGAAGGGTCTGCATCGATTTTAAAAATTTAAATGCTTAAAAACACAAACCTTCTTCAGCAGAATCACAACAGAAGCAGGAGCGCGGCGCCGCCTTATGACGACACAAGGGCAGACCAAAATAAAAGTCCTGTTCACACGCTGGAAGTGCACAGAAACTCACACATAAAAGTGTAATAAATCAGGTCGGTTGTATTCAGAGTTCAATTCTTTTGTAAGCATATATATTTAAATGCATGTTGTCCAATGATGTGCTGAAAGGAACTGCCAATGAAAGAGTGTGTCGCACATCTAATACAAGAATTGCTATTTTACTACAATAAACAGTTGTATTGTACATCAGTAAAATTAAAACGTTATTAGAGCCACAGACTCAATTATTCAAGATGCTAAATTACATTTCATGATAATATCTTATGGTTCAGCTTTATTGTTAATGTTTACAGTATGTGACTCAACTGCAATGTTAAGCTTTATTGTTATGAAATGATAACGAAATGTCGAGTGGTAAAGAGTTTACCATTTTAATATTATTTTTTGTAACTGACATTGATTTACTGTAGAATGGTAAAGCTTACAAGCACATAAATCATAATTACTACACACTAATCGACCCATTAATCCATCCATCCTTTAATATTGAGTATTTTTAGTGGATTTTATGTTACTAAATTAAAACTTAAAAGCTGTTAAAACTACAAACTTTTTTTTTACCAGGCTTTCTCAAGCTAACCTAAAGTTTGTCTTGACAAATGTTTTTATCAAGTGTTTTTATGATACTGTTGATAACAGTGCTGTTATTTTCGAGTCATTATATGTCAGTGGTTATATTTACAGCAATAGCAGTGGACAAGATAAATGTTCTTGTTTGTTGGTGATTTTCCCAGATTAGAATATAAAAGTGAACTAGGTCTTAAATTGAAAGTGCTCTTTGGTTTGGGGTCTTGAAGATTTAAGAAGCAAAGAAGAATCCAAGGCACTCTTCCAATTAATTAAAATGACATGTTAAAACCAGACCAGCCAGTTTGCCTTCATAATGAGTAGAGAATACAGTAGCAAATACATTTTTTTATTTAAAGGATTAGTCCACTTTCAAATAAAATTTTCCTGATAATTTACTCACCCCCATGTCATCCAAGATGTCCATGTCTTTCCTTCTTCAGTCGAAAAGAAATTAAGGTTTTTCATTGAAACATTCCAGGATTTTTCTCCTTATAGTGGACTTCAATGGCCTCCAGACGGTTGAAGGTCAAAATTACAGTTTCAGTGCAGTTTCAAAGAGCTTTAAATGATACCAGACGAGGAATAAGAGTCTAATCTAGAGAAACCATCGATCATTTTCTAAAGAAAATTTTTAAATTATATACGTTTTAACCATAAATGCTCATCTTGAACTAGCTCTCTTCTTCTTCTCTATTTGAATTCCAGCAGTGTAGACAGAAGTTTGAACTAAATCGTCATATACAATATGCTAGTGCAAGTATATAACAATTAGTTCAAACTTTGGCCTGTGGAGGGCAGTAATACACTTAGCAGTGTCTACACTGCTGGAATTCTAATAGAAAAGAAGAAGAAGAGAGCTAGTTCAAGATGAGCATTTATGGTTAAAACGTATATAATTTAAAAAAATTTTTTTAGAAAATGATTGATGATTGAAAGATAAGACTCTTATTCCTCAACTGGTATCATTTAAAGCTCTTTGAAGCTGCGCTGAAACTGTAATTATGACCTTCAACTGTTTGGAGGCCATTGAAGTCCATTATATGGAGAATAATCCTGGAATGTTTCAATGAAAAACCTTAATTTCTTTTCAACTGAAGAAAGAAAGACATGAACATCTTGGATGACATGGGGGTGAGTAAATTATCAGGAAAATTTAACTTGAAAGTGAACTAATCCTTTAATTCATTGGAAGATTGCCTTTATCTGCTGTTTGAAGAGTTTCTTTTCTGCTAATTTTAGGTTCCTCTTAACCTCTAAAATGATTTCCCTAGAACAAGAATCAAGCTGAAATAATGACCCTGCTTGTCATGATGAATGGGAACAGATCTACCCATTACTATTGGACATGTCATTCCTTTGTCAACTGTAAACTGAGAGAAACTTCTCCACAGTGAGTAGGGTGAGGATAGAGGGCGTGATACTATGACTGAATTGCAGAGATGTTTGCCAACCATTGTATTACCCAATGAACTGCATAATCATCTTAACTAAAAGTAGAGAACAAACAGTGTGCTCCAAATGCATTTTGACCTTTCATTCACATTTGTAATTGTAGTTATTTTCAGATCAACTCAGACCTTCGTAACAGACTGCTTGAGGGTCTCCATCAATTGCCCAAACCCAGAAGAATTCATTTACAAACGGGCTTTAGGACTGTTTTTCTCAAAGTCCAGGAGAACAATGTCCACCCAGCACTGCTCCTGGAGATCTGCCCACCTGTAAAGCTCAGCTCCAGCCCGGATCAAACACAACTGAAGAAGCTCATTGAGATCTTCAGGAGCACTTGAACTGCTGGAGCAGGGCCGGAATTTGACTCTGGAGGTAGATAGATCTCCAGGAACAGGATTGGTCACCCCTGGTCTACACAAAATGAGAATCATCAACATATAAAACATGTTATAGCACATGAGTACAACCATTCAAATCCTTTCTCTTTTGTAGGCACAGGTTGATGACAAGTGAGGTCATGTCCTATTTTAAAATGAAGGGTGGGAAGGGCAAGCTTGCCCTCACAAAGCTCAATCTTTTTAGTTATCACGGGTAATAACCGAGTCTTCTATAGTATCAGTTTTGTTAAAATCCAGTTGTTTTAGAGTAAAGAGTTAATGTTATGGTGTTTAATTAACACAGCTGGGATGAAAAGGATCCTCTGACTGGTAAAATTCCGAAGAGTCTGACCTCACTAACACTGGCAGTGTGATTAAATACATCCGACAGTTTACAGTAACGCCATTTTATTTGACTCGCCATGCGAAGCGTGGAAGCCTTTTTCACAGGAAACATACAGAATGTGTTTTTTAAATTATACAATATGTAATTTATAACCTCATATTGTTTTATAGAGATATTTACTTGCCATGTGCACAAAACTCACAGATGCAATTTTCTTCGTCCGATAAGGCAGCTACATTTATTAACAGGAGATTTTAATTGATTTATTTCGTGAAGTGGTGTATTTCATAACATCGTTTTATATTGAGTTTTAGCAGTTGTCATAAAATCCTGTTCAAATTGATTTGAAATGGACTTGCATAGTTGAGCTGGTTGATTGAAACAACCAGTATTAGTTAAAGGTTCGAATTTAACAGCTATTTTATAGGCCGATTTAGTTAAATAATTATGGGCCAAGCACTGAAGGTGTGTAGGCACCTACTGAAATCGTTAGTTTTCTTATTATTGTTCTTCCGCTCTGGGAGTCTATGGCAGCCCATAGAACTGTATGTTAAAAAGTTATTTGGCACACAGTTAGAGGACAGTCTCAACTGTGTTCATAGAAAACATAGAGTCTCTAACTCAATCCCTCTAGCACCACCACCTGTCCAAAATTTCACTCACGTTTGTGCTAATAATTTTTGAACCATTAGGGCTAGAAACAAAATTCTAGTTTCCTCTGATTCCGTGGCTCAAGACGATACGATTACTCGTAATGGGTCATCAGCACGATGCCCTGAAGGAGCCTGACCAGCACCAGCACCACATAGTGGAGAATTTTTTTAATATTCTTATAACTTTGGGTGTGGTCAACTTATGTTCACAGGAGTCACATCCTTAGACTCCTGAATCATTGCCGAGTCTACCAAACTTGCTAGGTTTCCACTTACGGTTTGTGCAACGTGATGATTTAGCACTTAAAAAGTGATTGCGAATATCTTCGTAACCGTTCCGATCGAGATGAAACCACCGTAGGAAACACAGAACCATAAGCTTTTTATAGGCTGCTGCTTGAACTGAGGTGCAACAGCAATCTTTGCAGATGAAGTTTGTCAACCATCAAAAGAGTTAGAATCCACAGAGATTGATATTTTTTAAAGAAATGTTTATTTTACTTTATTTTTTTGCATGAATTTGTGTACTCTATTTTGGGTGCTCAATGTTGATAGCATTATGTACATTGCTCAGGAATATATTGAACTTATTGAATCTGAGCCTGTTGCTTACCGCCTGTCCTTGTAGCATTTTAATTACTTTTAATTTTAATTGAAGATTCCAACACCGGGATGTTTTTGAAGAAATTAAATGAATTGGGAGTACCTATAAAATAGGCTGTATTTTGAAAAGATTACATGAAATTACACAGAGCTTAGACATCGTGCGTCCTAACACCGCATTACCACACCGGAAGTCATCACTGCTATTTTTGATGTCATTCATTGCAGCCAACATAAATATTACAGCAGGAGAAACTGATCCCACAGCAGCAGTTACAGGCAGCTTTAACACAGACCAGTTATGGATTGAGTGAGCAATCCACCTTGTGTTTTTAAATGAGTATATCTAGACCTGGCCAGGGGAAGGATATGGATTTCAACTGACTTTTCCATATTACATGCCAAAGCTAAATGATAAAAACACAAAGATGCATTAACAGACATTTTTAAGGTGGAAGGTATATTTAGACATGATTTCAATGCTGTCATGAATTCCCACACCACTGTGTAATTTAATACACAAACTTGAAACAGAAGATGTTACCCTTTCCTCATTCCCTGCATTGTTGGGCATTCTTTCAACATGACAATAAGGATATGCATTCTCCCAAGGTGAAACCCCTTCTGTGCACATGTAATTTACTAATTTTTACCACTCTTGAGCGCCTGTGGGAGATTCTGTAGAGACAAGTTGAGCAACATTCCCCATTAAATAGCAAGGCATTTACAGAGCTCATCATCCAGGAGTTAAACAGGACAGATGTGACAATTTGTCATGAACTTGTACACTTGTCAGAGCAGTATATTATGCAAAATTATGGAGGGCATACTAAGAACTAGAATATTATAGTAATAGAATATTTGTTAAAATTAAACCTTCTGAAATTCAGCAATTACTCAATTACTTGATGTTAGGGTACTTTAGAGATGTAATGTTCCAGCAAGTCTGCTTAATCAATTACCAAAGAAGCATGTCAAAATTATTCATGAAAATAAGATTTTCTTATCAATGTGATAAAATGTTGTGTAGCAAAAATGAGTACACCCTCCTAAAAGTTACTAAATAAAATGAAATAAAAATGTTCTGGTCTAAGTTTTAAGGCAATGTGTCAACAGGTAAGTATGTTGAACCAAAACATTTAAAGAGAAGTAATTTCTTGACAATTAAAAGTGTTATATAGCCCACTGAATCATTCTCAAACTTAATGCTGACAACAATGGAAGCACTTGGGAGAGAATCGTCAGGATATTTATTTCTCAGCACAAAAGAGGACAGTGGTACAAGAGGATTACCAAATCATTGTTTTAAGTGTGAAAATATAGCAAAAGTAACACAGAAATTCAAAATCAATGGACTTGTGACAAGACCCCTGAAATAATCAGGCCTTCATTTTAAGCTTTCATTTAGTGATGAGGGATTTTTTCAAAGAGCAGGAAAAATAACAAGCGAGTGTCTCGGAGCCAGAAAAAGCTCTGAAAAGAGTGACTGTTTATCTCACAGAGTAAGATGCAGCCTGCAGAAATGACATGCATGGTTGTTGTTCTCACTGGAACTACCTACTGTAGCCAAAGCACAATAAAGTCAGTCAATAAAGTCTGGGAATCAATACTCTGGTCTCATGAGACCAAATCAATCACTTTGGATCTAACAGCATCCAAAATGGTCTGGTGTTGCTAGAGGAGGAGTACAGTGAGAAGTGCCTGGTTCCCACAGTAAAGTTCAGTGACTCAGTGACTCAGGCTCTTTAATCTCTCCATTGAAGGTTCTGATTGGTGTGTGATAAATTTTGACTCTTAGTGTTTCCACGTGGGTAACTGTGTGCTAATTGAGCTCAAGCTACACTGACTTGAGTGAACAATATTGAACGCTAGTGCTTTCTAAATGACAACATGGTGTAGGCAATGAGAAATGAAGGGATCTGTGTGTAGAGTTTTGCAATGACAGTTCAACAAATCTGATTCATGTGTCAGAACAGGGGAATAGTGTTTATAGTTTAGGGAAATGGGTGTGCTTTTTGATAAATGGCGTTATGGTTTTGAAATTTTAGTACAAAAGCCTGGTTATAGTGTTTAAGCAATCGAGAAAAACTGTAACACACAAACTTGAAACAGAAGATGTTACCCTTTCTTCATTCCCTGCATTGTTGGGCATTTTTTCAACATGACAATGAGAATATGCAGTCTCCCAAGGTGAAACCACTTCTGTGGACATGTAATTCACTCAATAACACTCTTGAGTGCCTGTGGGGGATTCTGTAGAGACGAGTTGAGCAACATTCCCCATTAAAGATCAAGGCATTTAAGAAGCTCCTCATCCAGGAGTTAAACAGGACAGATGTGACAATTTGTCATGAACTTGTACATTCTGTACCAAGAATGGTCAGAGCAGTACATTCAAAATTATGGAGGGCATACTAAGTACTAGAATATTATACATTTGTTGAATTAAATCTAGGGTGTACTCATTTCTGCAATCCTTAATTTAAACAAAATTGGCTAATTTTATGGCTATTGATGACATATATTTCTCAGTTTTTATTATGATTATGTTTAATACATTTTAGTTCTACCATCTTTCCATGAATTGTATTAGTGGTCATAAAGAAAATACATATTTTGTATTTGTTTAGAGGGGGTGTACTCATTTATGCTGTGCACTGTATATATTTATAACAGAGTGTCTGTTCTTTATTTTGACATATTGCATATTCCAATATTCATAACCATATATTCTGGGGGCCATGAAAGTCATGAAAAAATCATCAAAAATGTGTTTCTGTCTGTGAAAACTTAGCTAAAGTTGAATAATATAATTAGAAAGATGTTACCCTTACCTCATTCCCTGCATTGTCGGGCATTTTTTCAACATGACAATGAGGATGTGCATTCTCCCAAGGTGAAAACCCTTCTGTAGACATGTATTTCACTCAGTCTTAACGCTCTTGAGTGCCTTTGGGTGATTCTTTTTTGCGAATTTTGTTTAAATTAAGGATTGCAGAAATGAGTACACCTTAGATTTAATTCAACAAATGTATAATATTCTAGTACTTACTATGCCCTCCATAATTTTAAATATACTGCTCTGACTGCTCTGATATAAAGCAGACTTGACTCACACTTCTTGGCACGGAATGTACAAGTTCATGACAAATTGTCACATTTGTCCTGTTTAACTCCTGGATGATGAGCTCCTTAAATGCCCTGATCTTTAATCTTTAATTTAATTGTTGCTCAACCTGTCTCTACAGAATCCCCGACAGGCACTCAAGAGTGCCAAGGGATTCGAAGTACAATATTCAAATTTCATTTATAAAATGATAAATACTGAAATGATTTTATTAACACTATGTTTTATGACTTTGTGCATAAAAAAAACAAACAAACAAACACAAAGTTGGCTTTCTATTTTCCAATTGCCCCGGTTAAAACGAGGGGTCCAGCCAGGTCAATTGAATTTCTGGGCGTGAGGCTGCCTCCGCTAATGGCCTTGGTCCCGGACTTTCTTCCTCCCAGCACTGTCCCACAAGCAAAATGCCGTTCACCTTGTCTACTGCAACGCTGATGCCCATCCCTCTAAATGCTACAGCCATGGAACCAAAACCCAACAACATCAGAACACTCAATTCAAGCTATTGACACCAGAGGCGGACCCCTTCCCAACCCCAGTACCTTATTATTTAGAGCTGATATTCCCATATACCACCAACTGAAAACTCTTCTTGACACCTTTCTCAACTTCATTCTTCAAGCTGCCTCCCCTAGAACCCTACAATCCTTTCCGCATAGGAATAGCAACCCAAAAAGCCCTCTCCCAGCATCAGATTTAAACACTTGGTCACTGAAGCTTTTAAGAACTATATCCGATCAAATCGCTTCCACATTAAAGAAGCCCAACAAACACTTATCAGCTAGTTTCAGCTCCAGCTCATTCTCTCACACACACCTGCAAGCCACCATATCCAACTTAACTAATACCATCATCAGACCTTTTTAAGGTCATGCCACAGCATCTTAACAGGATTGAGGTCAGGACTGACTAGGCCACTCCAAAGTCTTCTTTTTTTTTTTTCAGCCATTCAGAGGTGGACTTGCTGGTGTGTTTTGAATCATTGTCCTGCTGCAGAACCCAAGTTCGCTTCAGCTTGAGGTCACGAACAGATGGCCGGACATTGTCCTTCAGGATTTTTTGGTAGACAGCAGAATTCATGGTTCCATTTATCACAGCAAGTCTTCCAGGTTCTGAAGCAGCAAAAAAGCCCCAGACCATCACACTACCACCACCATATTTTACTGTTGGTATGATGTTCTGTTTCTGAAATGCTGTGTTACTTTTACTCCAGACGTAATGGGAAACACACCTTCCAAAAAGTTCAACTTTTGTCTCGTCAGTCCACAGAGTATTTTCCCAAAAGTCTTTGGGATCATCAAGATGTTTTCTGGCAAAACTGAGACGAGCCTTTATGTTCTTTTTGCTCAGCAGCGGTTTTCGTCTTGGAACTCTGCCATGCAGGCCATTTTTGCCCAGTCTCTTTCTTATGGTGGAGTCATGAACACTGACCTTAACTGAGGAAGTGAGGCCTGCAGTTCTTCGGATGTTGTTGTGGGGTCTTTTGTGACCTCTTGGATGAGTCGTCACTGCACTCTTGGGGTAATTTTGGTCGGCCGCCACTCCTGGGAAGGTTCACCACTGTTCCATGTTTTCGCCATTTGTGGATAATGGCTCTCACTGTGGTTCACTGGAGTCCCAAAGCTTTAGAAATGGCTTTATAACCTTTTCCAGACTGATAGATCTCAATTATTTTCTTTCTCATTTGTTCCGGAATTTCTTTGGATCTCAACATGATGTGTAGCTTTTGAGGATCTTTTGGTCTACTTCACTTTGTCAGGCAGGTCCTATTTAAGTGATTTCTTGATTGCGAACAGGTGTGGCAGTAATCAGGCCTGGGTGTGGCTAGAGAAACTGAACTCAGGTGTGATAAACCACAGTTAAATTATGTTTTAACAGCGGGGGGCAAGCACTTTTTCACACAGGGCCATGTGGGTTTGGATTTTGTTTTCCCTTCATAATAAAAACCTTCATTTAAAAACTGCATGGTGTGTTTAATTGTGTTATCTTTGATTCATATTTAAATTTGTTTGATGATCTGAAACATTAAAGTGTGACAAACATGCAAAAAAAAAAATCAGGAAGGGGGCAAGCACTTTTTCACACCACTGTACTTTAGAGTAGTCAATGTGCAGCTTGTATACATAGATTTACTGTCCTCTAAAAATAACTCAACATACAGCCATTATTGTAAAAATACCTGGCAACAAAAGTTAGCACACCCTAAGTGAACATGTCAAAATTGTGTCCAAAGTGTCAATATTTTATGTGAGCACCATTGTTATTTAGCACTGCCTTAATCCTCCTGGGCATGGAATTCAGCAGAGCTGCACAGGTTGTTGCTGGGATCCACTCCTCCATAATGACATCACGGAGCTGTTGGATGTTAGACACATGGCGCTTCTCCACCTTCCGCTTGAGGATGCCCCACAGGTGCTCAAATAAGGTTTAGGGTGTGGAGACATACTTGGCCACTCCATCACCTTCAGCTTCCTCAGCAAGGCAGTTGTCATCTTGGCGGTGTGTTTGGGGTCATTATCATGCCGTTCAGCCCAGTTTCTGAAGGGATGGCATCATGTTCTGCTTCAGAATGTCACAGTACATGTTGGAATCCATGTTTCCCTCAGTGAAGCAGAGCTCCCCAGTCCCAGCAGCACTCATGCAGCCTCACACTATGATGCTACCACCACCATGCTTGACTGCAGCCAAGACACAATTTTCTTGGTACTCCTCACCAGGGCGTCGCCACACATGCTGGACACCATCACACATGCACAGCCAAACAAGTTTATCTTAGTGTCATCAGACCACAGGACATGGTTCCAGTAATTCATGCTCTTGGACAGGTTGTCTTCAGCAAACTGTTTGCAGGCTTTCTTGTGAGCCAGCTTCAGAAGATGCTTCCTTCTGGGACGACGGCCATGCAAACTGACTTGTTGCAGTGTGCAGCGTATGGTCTGAGCACTGACAAGCTGACCTTCTGCTTCTAATACGTGAACAGAAATGTATTTAATTTTGAGAAAAATCCTAACAATGCTCAAAAAAACCCATAAACAAGTTGGCATAATTGGAGGCAAAAATCGAACCCACTGCAGTACCACTAATGTGAAGACAAAATCTTTATCAAAGCTGAAATAATTATATTTCAAAACATATGAAGCCATCTCAACTAGAAACTCTGAAGGTGGAATGACATCGCCCCGTGCAGAGAGGTAAAGTCTAAGGGCATTAAAGGATTAGTCCACTTTTAAATAAACTTTTCCTGATAATTTACTCACCCCAATGTCATCCAAGATGTCCATGTCTTTCTTTCTTCAGTCGAAAAGAAATTAAAGTTTTTGATGAAAACATTCCAGGATTTTTTTCCATATAGTGGACTTCAATGGGCACCAAACGGTTGAAGGTCAAAATTAGTTTCACTGCAGCTTCAAATTGTTCAACACGATCCCAGATGAGAAATAAGGAAACCATCACTCATTTTCTGAAAAAAATTGAAAATTATATAAAGTTTTAACCATAAATGCTCATCTTGAACTAGCTCTCTTCTTCTTCTTTATTAGAATTCCGGCAGTGTAGACGCTGCTAAGTGTATTACTGCCCTCCACAGGTCAAAGTTTGAACTAATTGTTATATACTATTGAACTAGCATATTGCATATAAAAATTAGTTCAAACTTTGACCTGTGGAGGGCAGTAATACACTTAGCATTGTCTACACTGCCGGAATTCTAGTAAAGAAGAAGAAGAGAGCTAGTTCAAGATGAGCATTTCTGGTTAAAACTTATATAATTTTAAATTTTTTTCAGAAAATGAGTGATGGTTTCACTAGATAAGACCCTCATTTCTCATCTGAGATCGTGTAGAACAATTTGAAGCTGCGGTGAAACTAATTTTGACCTTCAACTGTTTGGTGCCCATTGAAGTCTACTATAAGGAGAAAAATCCTGGAATGTTTTCATCAAAAACTTTAATTTCTTTTCGACTGAAGAAAGAAAGACCTGGACATCTTGGATGACATGGGGGTGAGTAAATTATCAGGAAAAGTTTATTTAAAAGTGGACTAATCCTTTAAGCCCTCTCTCATGTGAGATGTTAGTATGTAGGCTCATTATATCCAAAGTTAATAATAAAGACACATCCGGTAAATCATGTAACTCAGAAATCTTATTAACAAAATCAGTAGAATCCCTAATATAAGATGGTAAAGACTGTATGTACGGTTTAATAAAAAAGTCAATATACTGGGATAAGGGAGATAAAAGTGAATTAGTCTGTGCCACAATTGGTCGGCCTGGAGGGTCAATTAATCTTTTATGGATCTTGGGAAGAGTATAAAAGACAGGTCTAATCGGATGTTGACAATACAAAAAAATTAACTCAGAGGGATATCCAACCTTGTGTTTTCGCATTCTCTAAAAAGGAAAGAACCTCAGATCGATAAATGTTAGTAGGATCATTAGGCAGTTTCTTATAAAACCATGAGTTTTGTAATTGCGAGAGAATTTCATGTTGGTATTTAGTCGTATCTTGGACTACGATAGCCCCTCCCTTATCTGCTGGTTTTATAATAATATTCGGACCATTCATCAATTCTGTTAGAGCTTTTTTCTCATTCAAAGAAAGATTATGAGACATTTCTTTACTAAAAGAGCAAGTTCTCTTAATATCTTGTTCAACCAACCGACAAGAGGTATGAATAGTATGGTTAGACACATGTGGGCAAAAAGTACTCTTAGGTCTAAAAGATGTAGGCCTACTAGATGAATCAGACACCGATTTGGAAAAAAAATATCGTAATGTCATCTGTCTAAAACAATTGAATAAATCCACTTTTATACCAAAAGCATTAACACCACTAGTAGGAACAAACGACAATCCTTTAGATAAAACCCCAATTTGATCATCAGACAGTTCTTTTTCAGAAATATTGATTACCGTCTCTTTGAGAAGCTCCGAGTCCACGGTCGTAAGTTTCTTTGATGCCCTTGAGCCTTTTTGGCATTTCTTCTTCTTTGTGGTCTGCGTAGGGGAGCACGCCTGCCCAAAAAAGATGTAGAACCTTGGGCACTTGAGTCACTGTCCATTGTGAAATCATTCTCCGTGGAATCACTAAGCCCATTGCCGTAAGGGGAACCAATTCCTCTCGTCTGATTGCGAAATCGTGATGTTGTTCCAGATGATCCACGAACTGGTAGGCTGGTCTCATGAGTAGCACTGCTGCTGATGTTAGAGGTGGTGGCTGTTTAACTGATGTCCCATGGATATACCTCATTCCGAAGATAATCTTCCGTATCTCGTTTGTATTTCTTTAACTTGATCTTCTTCAAATTCTCCCGGTATTTATCTGTAGATGTCTTAATAGAAGCAAGAATGGATTTAAAGTCAATTTGAGGAGTAGATTTTATCTTCTCTTCCAGTGCAACAATTTGATAATGGGTCTCTTTAACATCAGCAGATACTTGTTCCACAATAAGGAGCATCAAATCCATGGAACACTTGTTAAGAATCTCACTCCATCTCTTTAAAAAAAACTTTGTTATGTTTGCACAGTGTCGGGGGTTTTGGGATTCTCAGACCGCGTGGAATTCTCTTGTTTCTCCAATATTCACTCAATGTGGATCCATGCATTTTCATGCGTATTTCTTTATGATAAAGCCTTTCAAGTTGTACTCGATGTTCATCCTGTGATAAATTAAAATCAATGTCCTTTTCTTCTTCTTCCGCTTCTTCTAGTGAAAATGCCAATGTATTGGCTCAATTCTCAGTCAAACTGTTGATTTCTTGAAATTAAGTCATGTTCTAGTAGTTGCAAGCCCCAGGGTGCATGAAAAACAATTCTCACAGTCAACAATCAACTGAGTATGAATCAATCAATTAGCGTCGCACACCTGTAGGTCATAGATAGGTGCGTAGGAAAGGTGCGTTTTTTCGTATTCAAATATTAAAAATGTGTTAAAGATTTTGTAAGCATATTGTGTATTGAGGACCGAGCGGCAGTGTGTCAGGGAACCGGTCCAAGAATTTTTTTTCTTTCTTTTCCTTTTTCCTCTCTTGTCTGTCGCTCCCTGTGCTTCCGTCTCCTTTTCTCTCATCTCGTCTGTCCTTACCCCCAGGTGCTGCAGCCACTGAGACTGGCCCCTGGGGGGAGTAGAGCGCAGTCTCGGGAATACCCCCCGGCCTGCGAGGGGCGATGGGGGTATGTGACGAGCAGGGCGGGCGAGAGCTGTGAGGGAACGGCGCGAGGCCAGTGACGCGAGTGAAGGACGGGAGAGGACCAGGCCTGGATTTTGTTTTATTATGTTTGTGTGGAAGAAGGAGGCAGGAATCGGTGAACGTTCAAACCATAACTTTAATATAAAATAAACAAAGAACAAAACGAAAGTAATCCCAGCAGACCCTTACAGACAACCATGGAGAGATTTGTGAGAGACGCTGCGTAATATCATTGCACCCATGGTAGGACAGCAAAGTTCCTTGATTATTACGCGGAATGTGTGTATAGTTCCTAGCCATATCGGCCTAGAAAATAACAACTTTTCATTTTCCGTCGGTCTTAGTACACGATGTAACTACAGAAGAGTCAAGTTTTAAATAGGAAAAATATTGAAACTCTTTGGTCATTTTTGAGCGAGATGCTAACGTTATAATCAGATTCAATGAACTATGCTAAGCTATGCTAAAAGTGGTACCGCCAGACCCGGAGATCGGCTGAATGGATTCGAAAACGGTAAAACTCAACTGTTTAACTCTAGGGGAGTTGGAAAATGAGCCTATTTTCAAAAAAAGTGGAAAGTTCCTTTAAATAATTTAGGAGCTGCTGAGACCTACTCTTGACACTTACAAACCTTTATGAATCATACTTATTCTTAAATTTAGGAATAAGCGTAAAATTGTCATTCTTAAAATTTTGACACACTTAAGACTACAATTTTACTCGGCTTTATACATACGGCTCCAGAACTATGTTCTTTGGTTTTTCTCAGTGTGATGAATGATTAGGGGAATTTGGCCTTTGTGTTTCCTCATATTTGTACTCCTGTGGAACAGGAAGTCATGGCTGGACAACTTCATGTTCCTAGTCAGACTGGTTTGCTAAAAAATTTAAACATGACAGGAGATGTACTTCAGAGATATTTTACTCATAAAAATATACAGTCCTGCTCACCATTATTTGCACACTTGGTAAATATGATCAAAGAAGCCTGCAAAAATAAATCTGCATTGTTTATCCTTTTGATCTTTCATTCAAAAAATTCACAAAAATCTAACCTTTCATTGAAGTAAACAATTGAAAGTGGGGGGAAATCACATTATGAAATAAATGTTTTTCTCCAATACATGTTGGCCACAGCTATTGGCACCCCTAGAAAATCTTATGAGTAAAATATCTCTGAAGTATATTCCCATTCATATTTACAATTTTTAGCACACCACGGTGATCATAAACATGAAATTGTCCAGCCATGACTTCCTGTTCCACAGGAGTATAAACATGAGGAAACACAAAGGCCAAATTCCTGTAATCATTCATCACAATGAGAAAAACCAAAGAACATAGTTCTGGAGCCGTATGTATAAAGCAGAGTAAAATTTTCCCTTAATCATTCATCACAATCAAAGTCAAACCAAATATTATAGTTCTGATGTGCAGCAAAAGATTGTTTCACAAAATAGAAAGTGGCTTTAAGAAAAAAGCCCACCATCAGGGCAATAATTAAGAAATTCCAATCAACTAAAGATGTCACAAATCTGCCTGGAAGAGGACGTGTGTCTGAATTGTCCTAATGTGAAATGAGGAGGAAAATTTGAGTGGACAAAGACTCTCCAAGGATCACAGCTGGAGAATTGCAGAGATTAGTTGAGTCTTCAGTCTAAGAAAGCTTTAAAAAATGATCAAACAGCACCTACATCCTCACAAGTTGCTCGGGAGGGTTTCAAGAAAAATCATCCTCGCTCATCCAGAAACAATCTCCAGTATATTCACTTGTCAGACAAGACTGGAACTTCAAACGGGACCGGCTTCTGTAGTCAGATGAAACTAAAAAAGAGCTTTTTGGCAGCAAACCCACCAGATGGGTGTGGTGCACACATGAATAAAAAGTACCCCATGCCCACAGTTAAATATACTGCTGGATCTTTAATGTTGTGGGCCTATTTTTCTGCTGGAGGTCCTGGACATCTTGTTCAGATACATGGTATCATGGATTCTATCAAATACCAACAGATAAAAAATCTAAACCTGACCGCTTCTGCTAGAAATCCAATAATGGGCCGTGGTTGGATCTTCCATCAGGACAATGATCCAAAACAAACATCAAAACCAACACAAAAATGTGTCACTGAGCACAAAATGAAGCTTCTGCCATGGCCATCCCAGTCCCCTGACCTGAACCCTAAAGAAAATGAGTGGAGTGAACTGAAGAGAAGAAGCACCAACATGGAGCTGGAATCTGAAGGATCTGGAGAGATTCTGTATGAAGGAATGGTCTCTGATTTCTTCTCAGGTGTTCTCCAAACTCATCAGGCATTATAGGAGAAGACTCAGAGCTGTTATCTTGGGAAAAGGAGGTTGCAAAAAGTATTGAATAAAAGGGTGCCAATAATTGTGGCCAACGTGTTTTGGAGCCTGACCTTGAAAACAAGGCCAAATAAATTGTCATTAGTATTATTTTCATAAACTGTGATAACGAGTATGATTTGTAAGTTAACAGAACAAAATGGCGATCATGTTTCCATTTGAGAATGTGATCTTACATCAAACATTATTGATTAAAAGAAACAAAATACAGCTTGATATTTTACTCATCTGTCTCAGAAAAATTTAATTACAACTCTTAACATTAACGCACTATGCGATAATGAGGAAGCTTCCTATCATTTGCGTCACATGTTATAAATCAATTAAAAATCTCTTCTTTACAACGGCACTTTTCCTCTTATTACTAGTGATGGACGATTTCAAAACACTGCTTCATGAAGCTTTATGAATCTTTTGTTTCGAATCAGTGGTTCAGAGCATGTATCAAACTGCCAAAGTCACGTGATTTCAGTAAACGAGGCTTCGTTACGTCATAAGTGTTTTGAAATGTTTCGAAATTTCAATGGTTCACCTCTGGGGAGGGATGATCTCTGTGAACCCATGAATCAAGTGTCTGTAATTTTACCTGATCTCTGATCACTTTTATACATTTGTAGATGTTTTAATTAGACATTAGTAGGCCTATAATAGTAACAATTATAGCAGTATAGTAGTAGTTAATAGTCTCTTATTGGCCAGTTTATCTGAGCCATCCATGGAACAAACAAAACAAGCCCTCAAAATGTATGCATTTTATACAGACACATGATATTCAATCTTATTATATGATTTATAGATTTTACTTTCAATAAAACATTTGCAACGGGTTTGTAAAAGGTGTTTATTTGCCAATAACTAGGATTTGAACCCAAGACGGCAGCAGGATGCCAGTCAAGAACACTATCCACTTCCCCACACACTTATAATTCATCAAAGCTTGTCTGAATCATTGTCAATATTAATTCAGAGCAACACATGCAAGTGACCTCTAGGTTTTGTATTGTTTGTATTGTTTGTAGCCTCGACACAATCCTGTCACGTTTGAGCACGCTGAGGTAGAAGGTTTATTGGCAGAGGAGGTCATAATGAGAGAAAACTGCTTCTCATTCCTGTAGAATCCCATTAAAATGTTAGTAAAGTATGTCACATCATTTATGTTAATTATTCCTAAGCTCTGCCCCCTTCTGTCCTCACCTTCTGATGGACAGTTTATAAAGAGCAGCAGATTGCATGAGCTTCTTCACTTTTCTCCCAGCCAAGGAATAGGACTGAAATCAGGTTCTGTTTGTTTTTGCTATGGTTATTATAATAATGCAATTCTATTTGTTTTTAGTTACTTTGTATAATTGTTAATTACCGACCAATGATTACTGTTTTTTTAAACAGATTGTCCTGAATAATGGGTGTCAATGTTTCAGTCGAAAATCGGACTCCTTATATCTGGCATTTTTCCACTCAGCGGGACAAAAGTCAGGTAAGAACCTTTGGTGCATTCACTATACAAGATTGTTTATGCAATTCTATATTCTAAATCTTGTTTCATATTTCTTTTTCCCCTAGTTATTTCCTCTGATTAGCCAGATAATAACTTAAAGAATTGCAATATCTCGCAACAATATCAGTTTGTTCTTTACATGTTATTTTAATCGCTATCACTTTAGAATACTGTTCCATCATTAAAGGGCCAAGAAACCCTAAAACACATTTTTTGAAATGTTAACAGATATGTACCGTTGCACATCACTGACAACAACATTATGTTTATTATTATAGGGTTAGTTCACTCAAAAATGAAAATTCTGTCATTAATTACTCACCCTCATGTTTTTCTACAAGTTCATCTTCAGAACACAAATTAAGATATTTTTGATGAAATCCGAGGGTATCTGATCCACACATAGGCAACAATGTCATTGCACCTTTTGACGTCCAGAAAGGTAGTCAACGTGACTGCAGTGGTTCAACCTTAATGTTATGAAGACAAGAATACTTTTTGTGTGCAAAAAGAAAACAAAAATAACGACTTTATTCAACAATTTGAGCCGCTGTCATACGTAGTGATCTATGGGTGAAAGAGCTTTCTCTGTCACAGCCTCTAGGTTGTGGATTGCACTTCCTTTTACTGTTAGGAAAAGGAATCTCAGCCTTAGGTATGTGGTGGGATGGAAAGGTGAAAAGCAAATGAACTAAAATAAGCCATAAAGACTTCACATAAACAAGAATATCTAATAAAATCTTCAATGTGGTCAACTACGCCACCTAGGGGCTTTCACCCAAGGACATATGATACACTAATAAACAGGTTATTTCTTTCCAGAGAGGACTGAGACAGTTCTGCCCATTAAAACCAATTTTTGTTACATAAAAATGTTCCACATCAAAAAAACAACAACAAAAAAACACATTCACTGATGAATACCTTACAAACACTTACCACTTAAAGGGTTAGTTCACCCAAAACTGAAAATTCTGTCATTTATTACTCACCCTCATGCCGTTCCACACTCGTAAGACCTTCGTTAATCTTCAGAACACAAATTAAGATATTTTAGTTGAAATCCGATGGCTCCGTGAAGCCTGCATAGCCAGCAATGACATTTCCTCTCTCAAGGTCCATAAAGGTACTAAAAACATATTTAAATCAGTTCATGTGAGTACAGTGGTTCAATATTAATATTATAATATTTTTGGTGTGCCAAAAAAACAAAATAACAACTTATATAGTGATGGCCGATTTAAAAACACTGCTTCAGGAAGCTTCGGAGCATTGAGATTGAGAGTGACTCTTGAAGGAGCAGCAGCACATCCTCTTGTACCACTGTTTGAAGAATTCATCTTCCAGAATCAGGCAGGAAGTTTTGGGAGTTCATTTTTAGTCCACTATTACACCATTACTAATTTGTTAATCAGAGTGTTGGAAATCTCAGAAGCGAAGACCAGGAGACTTAGATGTATCTTCAGCAGGATTCTTTATTGAGAACACGTGCTGTCGGTAGCTGCAGTCATCAAGTCTAACTAAGGCAGTGTACACTGAAGTTTATATACATTTTAGAGAGCAGTGCTTAGGGATAGAGACAAAGCACCAGGGAGACGACCTTAAACAAAGCATGCAAATTAAGTATTCAGGTATAGGAACCTGCCCCAGACTCTAGAGTGTCGCAAGTCCTAATCCAATCAGCATACCTATTCAAAGAATGGGACAGGGGCTCCAAGAGCCAGTAACAACAAAAGGTGACATTAGACATACAATAAAGAGAACAGGAACTGAAAGAACTTTTGCTGGAAACTTTGCTAAACAGAATCATTCATCCGATGTCGTCATCTTAACCTTAAAATGCTAAAAACTATGTAGTTCACCTTAGTATTTCATGTGATGTTATGTCAGGATGTAGGATCAGCAGATCTTAAACAGATTCTTACATTTGTAATCCCACAAGAGTTTCTTGTTAGTTAATAGTAGTTACTAGAGTGTTAATATTGCATTACTCATTTGTTATTGTGTAGTTATTCATTAGTGACGGAACAGTATTTTAAAGTGTTACCGTTTATCCACTGCTTTTCTGATGGTAACTGATGTATAATTCTGCTCCCCAGTATACATGCATCCATCCTGGCTGCACAACATCCTATCAGGAGGAAAGGGCAACCATTCGCTACATCTATTTCAAATTTGATAAAAACACTTGGAATACTTTCGAGTTCGAGTTTAACACCCATAAAGGCCACACCACTTTTATCTTAAGAGAAGCCGGTTCCCGGATTGAGTTGCACTGCACCTCTGAGGGTACCTCAATGAAGTCCGAACTAAGTAAGTTCCTGCAAACATATCGGTTCTGCACAACACTATACACCAAAAGTATGTGCACCCCTGATCATCAAACCCAATTTTTGAGCTTCCCATCCCATATTAATTTCCCCTTTGCTGTTTTAATAAGCTTCACTCTTTTGAGAAGACTTCAATGGGAAGACTTTTATTCAAAAACACCTGTAAATATATATTGTACGAAACTGAAAAACCAATGCAAAATTATCAGAATAGCAAAAAACCTGGTTTAGCATAAAAAATAAATAAATACACATTTTAAAAAATAAGCATGAATCCAAACTTAAAACACTTTTAAAATTATATTACACAAAACTGCAACGTGAATGCAAAATGATCTGAATCCCACACAAAAATCATTGTTTTCTTGGTCATATTAGTCTTTTTGTGCTCTGACATTTTCTGGTAATATGTAACGGAGTAGCGGGTCCATACAGTTATTAATCAATTTATGGGTGGAATATGAATATAATAATTCATAAAACTTTATGAATTATTATTATGCACATACCGACCCAAGGGGGAATTAACCATATATGGTGAATTAATCACAACGAATTGTAATCAATTTTATATATGATTAGTTCTGGTTTAATAATTATTTAGAGAAACTGTTCGTTTGTCCGGCAAACTAATAGCTCCTCAGAATGTTATAAAAAGGAAGGTCTGTTTTCAGGCCACGAGACAAAGAAACTTCCTATTCTATCATCCAAACGTAAAGCAAGGATAGGATCAAAAACGTTATAGTGACCTGGTTTTTGCTGAACGAACAAGAGAACAAAGAGCATGGATACAATGTATTTAATATATGCAAACTACGACTACAGAGGTTATACGTCTAAATACATAATATACACATATATACAAAAGGGAACGTAGAGACAGGAAAGACAGGAAAGGAAGGAAAGAGAGAAAGCAAATAGCAAAATCTAACAGTCCAAGAAAGCCAGCACAGAAAGCAGTTTCATTAGGTAAGAAACGGTAGGCTACTTGCATTGGTGTTGCGTGTCGAGTTTCAGTTTAGCGCTGGTGCAGTTCGTTGGCTTCTTCCGTTCCGCGGGAAAGTTTGAACTGAGGACTTGAGAGTTAGTTTCGCTGGAAGATGGTGGTGGTCCCGAAAGAGGAGCGCGATGGAAGCGCGTGGTCCGGAGGCGTCCGAGAGGGACGTGCACGAGGTAGACGAGAGACAATCGGGAGAACACACACTGAAAAATTGTGTGTCGTTGTTTTTATGGAAACCAAGCTAACACACCTCCTGAATCGTAACGGCCAATAGATGCGCAGCACTATTTGGCGGGCAAAACTCCTTTGTTTGGTCTCCTCGCTGAATTTGCATACTGATGGCTATCAGATCGGATTCCGAGATGGAGTATTATTTACTTCACCATATCATTACACACATAGAAAAATGCATTTGTCAGCTATGTGACATACCTCAGTGAATAGCTCGAGTCCGGAGCTTTACGGAGAGATCAAACTCTATAGATCAGAAAGGCATATAAAAGAAGTTATGGTTTACAGACAAAATTCCATCATTAAAACTAAAAACTAACTCAACTACAGTTATTTGCTAAGTCTAAACATTAGGAAACGTGCACACACTCGAGATACAACTCAGGTACACTTTGGCATAGTCATATTTGTATATAATGTCCTTATGCGTGTGTGTGTGTGTGTGTGTGTGCGTGTTTGTGTGTGTGCGCGTGTGGGACATCGGAGTGACATGTGCCACATGGCCCATGGTAATGCGATCCGAATTGATCATGATCGTTTGAAGTCGCACGGGAGATAATCGGGGATCTATCACAAAGTCATAAAACTTTCTTTAACGTCCGCCAGATCGGCGCCAAGCTTTGATTTGTAATTCAAAGTTCAGTGGGTTAAAGCTTAACCACAGTTTATGGTGCGCCCGCTGAATTCTGATCGATTGCAGACGCTACAAATATTTTCACTGTTTTGTATGCTTATGCTGTTTCCCCATTTGCTCTGGTTTACACATTCTGCACTTGCTTTTCCCAATGTTGCAGTTAGACTATCATGTAAATTAGGGTGGGCTTAAGCATCAGCATCTAGACTGACAGCTCCTCCTCTAGCCAATCAAATAGAAGAGGGTAGTTGATGTCACTCCAGTGCGACTCATGGCTACTGATGTTCACTGGTACAAGGGAAGTTTGATAACCATCAGATGGCAAATCCCCAGCTGGGCTGAAATCTTTACAAGGCAAGACACCGTTATATATGTGCCTGCCTTGCCACTCGATCCACCACCATTAAATGTGCCTGCCAGTAGACCTGCCACCGCTATAAACACCTACCTGGCTATCCGGTAATACACCATCCTCACGAGCAGTGTTATACGAGCCTGATAAAGGCACCCGTCACTCAAACTGACACTGCGAACACCTGCTGCCTCTATGGGCACCAGCCTTTGTAACAGAGTATAACACGCACAACACAGACTGAATGCAGAAAAGTATTTTTTAATAATCCAGGAGAAAAACTAACAGGGCAACTACACTTTAATGAGACTGCCCTCCAGAAAGATCCTATAGGGCGTTTTTTCAAGCACCTTATTACGACCTATATTTACATTTTAAAGTATGACGTATGATTGTCGTTACCAATCAAAATGCGTGTTCATTTAAATGCAATGCGTGGACTTTTTACACCATTTGTCCTATTTACATTTAGCGAAACTCATTTTTTTATTAACGACTACACCCACCCCACCCCTAAACCTAACCTTAGTGATTTATAGTGCATATACACTTTATGAGCACATGCGTTCCCTGGGATCGAACCTACGATCGCATGATCACATGATTGCATATTGTTATTGCAATGCTCTGCCAATTGAGCTACGCGAAACCTGAAATATGACGCAGATAAAAAGGAAACAATGCATTAAAATGAAAGTGTCCTGTTGTAGATAGGGGCGCAACTTTAGGAAATACTCCTGAGCGTTATGAGAGCCCAGGTTGCTCTGATAGTGGCCTTCAGCTCTTCTGCATTGTTGGGTCTGGCATATCGCATCTTCCTCTTCACAATACCCCATAGATTTTCTATGAGGTTAAGGTCAGGCGAGTTTGCTGGCCAATTAAGAACAGGGATACCATGGTCCTTAAACCAGGTACTGGTAGCTTTGGCACTGTGTGCAGGTGCCAAGTCCTGTTGGAAAATGAAATCTGCATCTCCATAAAGTTGGTCAGCAGCAGGAAGCATGAAGTGCTCTAAAACTTCCTGGTATACGTCCACTCTTTGTGAATCTCCCCCATGTTTTTGAATGGGTTTTGTTTCACAATCCTCTCCAGAGTGCGGTTATCCCTATTGCTTGTACACTTTTCTACCACATCTTTTCCTTCCCTTCGCCTCTCTATTAATGTGCTTGGACACAGAGCTCTGTGAACAGCCAGCCTCTTTTGCAATGTCCTTTTGTGTCTTGCCCTCCTTGTGCAAGGTGTCAATGGTCGTCTTTTGGACAACTGTCAAGTCAGCAGTCTTCCCCATGATTGTGTAGCCTACAGAACTAGACTGAGAGACCATTTAAAGGCCTTTGCAGGTGTTTTGAGTTAATTAGCTGATTAGAGTGTGGCACCAGGTGTCTTCAATATTGAACCTTTTCACAATATTCTAATTTTCTGAGATACTGAATTTGGGGTTTTCATTAGTTGTCAGTTATAATCATCAAAATTAAAAGAAATAAACATTTGAAATATATCAGTCTGTGTGTAATGAATGAATATAATATACAAGTTTCACTTTTTGAATGGAATTAGAGAAATAAATACACTTTTTGATGATATTCTAATTATATGACCAGCACCTGTATGGTCGTATTGGTTGGAGAACATGTTGACTTCAACATAAACAATACTGGACAAAGGAACAAAATAAAAACTCAGGGTCTAAATAGAAGAAGCAAACAAACGGAACTAATCAAGATGAACAATGATGAATTAATGAGTTACGTTGGTAACAAACCAATCAGCAGAACAGGCACAGAGCATTGTGGCGCTGATTGCTGTAGTATATCGGCAAGGTAGTGATAGAAGAAGTTAGATTATTTGGTGCTACAGCATGGTGGATGGCGTCTGCATGCCACTCATAAGAGTCCTGACTAGGAATCAATGGGATTTTCTGCTCAGTCAATAAGAACTCTTTAGTCCTTATGAACAATACCAAGGCGATTATTCACCAAAAAGGCCATTTAACCTCAGGAAGTCTTACTTCCAACCTCCTTGTGATCATGTGGGTTGAGGCACTAGGGGAAATGTACGATTGTATGCTATGACACTTGATGGATTATAAATAAACACTTTGAGACTGTCACATTAAGTGTTGACTGGTACTCACGTCTCTGCTGACGTTGTGATTTTTGGATCAGACAGTGGAGGGAGCTGGTCAGCTGATATATCTGAAAGATTGGTGAGATAACATTAAGTTGTAGAGCCCAGAGTCGGATTATGACACGGTTGTGCCCTGGGCATGGATGTGTCCAAAAGGCCCCTTTTTTTGCTTGGTTGTTTTACAAATTGCCTTGTACAATTTGTAAAACATTTTTTAACATAATTGTTATTATAACAAAATCTTAAACTATTTTCTAATTAAAACAATAACACATAAATAAATAAAACAACTAAATATAACGAATAAGCCTATGTAATGCTTGCCAGCTCCGAACATGAAATAATTCAGTACCTTATTGTTGATATAAAGTGATTTCTCAGAGATGGCAGCACAACTATTTTTGTTTTGCTGTTCCGCTTATTATATGGTAGTCAACATTTGAAGTGGATCAAAACCTTTCATCAAAGTTGTTCTAAAACCTTCTTCTTAGGACAACTTTGATGAACATGAAAAACATGGTTCTTAGATTCATGATCACACTGTGCTCATTTCATTTATTGTTTTCAAAGTCATTTGTGTATAATATTGTACAAGGTTTAAAACGTTTAAATAGACATGTCAAACAGTAGAAATTAGGCCATTCTTGACAAAGCTCTGCAGCTTGGTAACACCATTGTCTCTGATCACATCAAACAGGCAAAATTAGGAAATGATCTACACTGCCGTGTCGGAGTACAGCCGCATGGGAATCCTGGATTGGAAGCAGCATGAGCGTCTGGATGAGGGGGAAACAAAAGCAAGTTATTGTTCTGTTGGTAGATCATTTTAGTAATTTTTAAGCATTTATTTCTAGAAAGCAGCAATAGAATAAGAGCATTTAAACTCAAAATCAGTAAAAATGTCTAGAAGTACTATTAAATTTTCCTGTAGTCACTTCAGTTTGCATGATGATAATGTTGTAATCTGTGTGTTTGGGGTTTAAACATGTAGAGGGTCAAAATATTACAGGGTTATTTCACAAAACATGAATTGTATTCCAAATACAAGAATCACATCAAATCTAAAAGCTAATTTTCAGCTTGTTTTCAGTAGACTGATGTCCACATTACAGCTCAGAACAGGAGCATGCCGATTTCAAGCTTCTCCCTGATTAAAACTAAAAGCACAATGTGAAATCATTTTTCTTTAAACTGTGCTGAATTTATAATCCCATATTTTTTCATAATCAGTGAAATGAGTTTCTGAACATCTACATTTTACCCATGTGTATTGTAAAATGTTTTGTTACTAATCTGCATGATCCATGATACTTGTAACTCATGGTTTCTGAAATATTTGCCAATAAAATTTCAATATTATATTTTCGTGTCATTTTTATTCTTAAAAATGAGATTATCACCCATTATCGTATAAGCAACATGAAAAGTAAGAAAGAGATAAAGAACTAAACTCATGGTAAAACTGATCTGACTGAATGACTTATTTTAATTATTTTTTTAAAAATCACTCAATAGCATTTGATTAAAAATGAAACTTTTTAGATAATTAAATAGTTTTGTATTTTCAGCAATAAATAATGCTATAGTTTATAACCCAGTGTCTGTATACTGTATGAGTGGACATGTATGAGTTGTTTTTGAAGGCTTGTTTGGGTTGAATTGGGAGTCTAAATCTTAAGATGACTGAAGCCAGAGTCTGTGCAGTGTAGTGAGCAGCAGGGGATCAGGATCGCAACACCTTTGGAAAAGTTTCACTTGATTTGGATATCTGTGAACAACAAAAAACATATGCCTTTGCCTTCATTTAAGATAATGTAAGGGAAACTTAGCTGAAAGGGAATTATTCATTAATTTTATAGGAAATTTTGACAGAATCGCCTATGTTCAGGTCAAAAAAATGAATCGTCCAGTGCTCAATTAAACTGACCGTAACTATCAACTCTGCAGTGGAAATTAATATCAGAAATATAGTGAAAGAAAGTACTATTATTAGCATGGTAACAAGATCAGCAGTTTAAGACATTAAGTTATATAATGTACATAACACAAGACACTTCTCTTTAAATACAAGAGTTTATTGAACTTCTATCACACAGAATCTACTCAGGCTATCAAGTTTGGTTAATGTTTTAAAGAAAACATTAGAATATAATGTTTTAAAGGATGTTTTCTCATTTCAAATAATGTTCCTACAAGGTTAAATGTAAACTAAGATATAACGTTTTAACTGCAACATTCAAAGGATGTTGTTGAGATAACGGATTATACAATGTTCCATAATAACAAAGGAGGAACATTCTCACAGCCACATTAGGAAAATATTATAATGACTTTTTAATAAAATGTTCTTGTAATTGTAATGTCTTGTTTTGGTGTTTCATGTTCATGTTTCATGGTTTATTTTTCAAGTTCATGCTTTGTTCCATTGCTTTGCTTGTTATGTTTGCCAAGTGCTCCCTGATGTCATGTGATTCCCTTATGTGCTCGACATCGGCTGTGGCAGTCGATCGGTGAGAGTGCCTGTGTGCTGTCGGGGAGAAGCTAAAAAAAAGTTTCAACATATTATTTAAATACCAATGTAGTGGGGTCTACGTTTTTTATTTTGATGAACATGACGCAATATAACATCGCGACTACATGAAAAGAGCTTCAACTGTTATAAAAACACATTTTTTCAAGACCCCAAGAGGCGACACTTTGACATTGTTTGGCCAACAGCCACTAGGTAGCGCGGCCGCCATTATGGGGTGAAAATACTAACTGGACCATAGAATCTTTCACATCTTACGCTCCCAAAATCAGTGAATTTCACTGCCAAATCAGAAGCGCAATAGAAGAGTTATTTAAATTAAGTCACCGGTAAATTGTATGATCCTACAGTAAATGTTGTATTGCCTTATATATGTTTTATTTGACCAGTTGTGGAGTCCAACCATTCATCCATCTGAGGTAACGTAGTTAGCCTACTTTATTGAGTATTAACATTTAATAGTAAATTAATAATTAATACATTTAAGATCATCATGTTTGCAGCGAACAATATATTTCAGACCTAGTGGAGTAATAGTAATAATATCTAGGTCTGAACTGAAATATATATATTGTATGTTTTAATGGATCACGCTACAAACATAATGATCTCATAATATGTGATGCATTGCTGTGTCCGTTATCCCATAATTCCCACTTTTGGACACTTTTGCTTTAACGGACATTAGACAACACTGCAAAGTCAAGCTGTTATACATATACAGGTCCTTCTCAAAAAATTAGCATATTGTGATAAAGTTCATTATTTTCCATAATGTAATGATAAAAATTAAACTTTCATATATTTTAGATTCATTGCACAC
>RJVU01062164.1:306346-316480 GCA_003731715.1 Anabarilius grahami | reverse complement strand
TAAAAGACCTGAAATATTTCAGTTGGTGTGCAATGAATCTAAAATATATGAAAGTTTAATTTTTATCATTACATTATGGAAAATAATGAACTTTATCACAATATGCTAATTTTTTGAGAAGGACCTGTATTTATTGTCCAACATTCCCAATTTTTCTGATGCATGTCCTTAATTTAATTTCATATGTTGGTAATAATTCAGTGTTTATAAGCCTTTTAAAGAATTTTAACCCAAACTGACTGGGTTTCTAGAGAGATTTTGTGAAAAAAGTGGAAGGCTTAAACACAAAGTGTGTAAAATAAACTAAAAAGGATTTGATGATCACTAGTGATAGTATTTTATTCTGTGTTGTCATCATTCAGGTTGGATTTCAGCTTTAATGTACGTTTTATTTTAACAAAGCAGCTGATATTGCCATAGAAACTAGTGGACTGCCGACTCGCTTTCACCACAAAATGGCGGAAACACAGGGCTGCTGCTGGGCGCCGGCAGGGCCGCATTAAGACTACAAGGGGCCTCTGGGCTTTACCTCTTGAGGGGGCCCTTCATCCACCAGAACTATTACCTACATTCACTCAATCTACTTAATCACAAAGTGCAAGTTATCAGCCTTTTATTTTGCATGGATAAATGCCATTACCAAAACATCCAAACCTATAGGTCTGTTATAAAACATAAATATCACTGCATGAACATATTTGTACACATTTGCACATAGTCTGAACTATTTGTACAGGCTACTCATTTCGAAGGCTGCATTCTCCGGAGGTCGCATTTGAAGGCTGTATACATTATTGAGGCCGGCTCATTTAAGAAAAACAACCATTGGATTGCAAAGTAAGAAAGAAAATACAGCATTTTGCACCTCACAAGGAATAACCATCAATTTTATTATGGTTACTTTTCTTAAATAAGACATCCTTAATGATGTATGCAGCCTTCAAATGCGAGCTCTGGAGGACGCAGCCTCTGAAATGAGATGCAGATTCGAACAGTAACAAAGGCATCAGTTTTACCATATCAATTCCTGCACAAGTGCTTGTCTTTTTGAAGTGCATGCAAAGTGGATTTGCTTTCACACCGTAAAGATGTCATGTCAACATGTCAGCAACACAAACCAAACTCTTCCAGTCTCAGCTTTTTGAAGTCTCAGTCTTCCAGTCTCAGTGTTTGAAAGCGGGTCAAAATAGATGTTGTTCGTAAGCAACCGGCTGCCATTATGCAAATTTTTACATTGTTATGTAGGTTTGTAACAGGAAGTGAGACTGGAATTGCTGAAGACTCATTTCGGCAGTTCAGAATCAATTCATTCTTTAAGGCAAAAATTACTTTTTTATCCTGCACTTTGATCTTTAAAACAATGTGACAAAAACACACGCAAGTTCGACCCAAATGTTTAATGTCTTGTTACCATCTATTTGCATTAGTTTATATCCAGCTGGTTGCTTTTATTGATTCGTTATGCAAATGCTATGGCCTTTGTGTAGATATTTAAAGATGGTCATCTTTAAGCATGACTGTTTGGATTTATATGAAATGGTAACACTTTACATTAAGATTCCATCTGTAAGGTTAATAAAAGTATTGTTCATTGTTTATTTCAACATTTTAACATTATAAGTACAGTACCTCATTGAACGTTTTCAGAAACTGTATTTTTATTGGACCACTGACGACAGCAGGGTTCAGTGAGTGAAGGGTAGTAGATCGGTCGAGAAGCGAAGCGCCGCACCACGTCTTTAAAATTCGAACACATTGTTTTCTTTGGGGCTGTTCACACAGAACGCGATTTTCCATTCCAATGCGCTACTTTTTCATTGTTTTTTTATGTAAACATGCGCTAGAAGGACGTGCAGAACCGTTGCGCTCGCGTCTTGCAGCATCTCGCGCATGACATGGCGTTCTAAAGCCATGAATCAGTTCAGCTAAGTTAAAATCAGTTAAAAAAAGTTTTAAAAAGCGTCTAGAGACCTTGCGGTTTCCCGTTTTTTCAAAGCAAAAACGCGTTCTGTGTGAACGAGCCCTATGAGCGTACGCACACAGGCAGCGCCACTGGGTCTGTCCGCGTTGTCCAGATACTGATACTGTGAGTTGCTTGCCGCTAGACGCGGCGCGTCTTGATGCACTTCACGCGCAGGACCGCAGATGTATTCAAAGCAAAGCGATGTTAAAGGGACAGTCATCACATTATAAAATGCGGTTATATTGCAATGGATCGTTCTATTGAGTGTCGCTTCTTGTTAGTGTATATTCTTTGGTTGTACACTCGTTACTGTGGTGCATTGTGGGATTGAATGGTGCACTCGACAACATTCACTATGGTACTACAAATGGCTGTTCCCTCAAATAGTGCCCTAGGGCAGTGATTCCCAAACATTGTAGCGTGGAGTACCCCCTGAAGGGATTACCATCCTTCTGCAATATTTGCCCCCTAAATTTTTTTTACCTTTATGAATAACTTTATAAAATAAATAATGTTTTTAAATAAAAAAATGTTCAATAGATAAATATGCAATGATGGTAAAACTAAGTAAAACTTTTAGATATTAAACTAAAACCGCCAGTAGGTGGCAGCAAGTCACTGTTTTTATGAGTGAGCCATCGAGTCATTCACATTTACATTTATTCATTTGGCAGACGCTTTTGTCCAAAGCGACTTACAAGTGAGGAATATTCATTCATTCAGTAACGAAGCAAATGGCTGTGAATGAATCATTGAATCATTCACTCTCACGATTCGTTCAAAGCCCCAGAATTGTTTGCGAAACAGACGTGTGTTGTAGTTCTGCTGTGGTTTTCACTAGAACTATTATTTCATTGCAAAATAAATACTGTAAATAAGTAAAATAGAGTAAATACTGACAGTACAGTGTTTAAAATGTACGTTTTATTTTTTGACCTGTTGTATAATAATGTCACGTTTGCATGTGGATATTTGGGAACAATTGCATTCTTGCTCGTGTAGCAGACTTCAAGTGGTCACCACGGAAACACAACCACACCACGAATGGGATGATGGATGCAGATGGATTTATTGCCTTAAACAGAGTAGTGTCAGGCAATATTAGTATACACACAATCAGGCCTACTCTCTCATTCCTGCTTCTCAGTCCGCATACACTTTGCGTCTGAGCACAAACGCTTAAAGGAGAAGCGATACATTTCCCTTCGTTGTCTCACTAATTAAGGCCCCACCTACAACAATTGATAGGAACTCCCAACCGGAACCATTGGAGATAGGACTTAATAAAAATTAATTTAATTCAAGTTTTGCTGAAGTTAACAAAATTTACAGAACATTTCTCTTTGGACAAAAATATCAAATTAAATAGATGTCTCAGATCAACCGGCTACACTCGATCGTTATCATCATTAAACACAAGAACTCACACAAGGTATGTTTTTGTATCGGAGTCTTAAATCGAAATTAATCCACTATCTGTGTCTATATTTGTTCTTCATGCGAGTAAGTGCTAAATCCACACTTTTACAAAGGTGCATTGTCAAGAACGACAGTAATTTAGCGCGATTTAAGGCAGCAGATCTTCATATATATGCCGCTTGTGTGGATACAGTCATTTTTGACTGCAAATGATGAGGTAATTTTGGCAGTTAGAAATACATGCTTGATTTTAATATTATTTTAATGTAGAATTAATTGAACTACTCAGCATTTTGTTTGCTTTTGTCACCTCAGGTACCCCAGATTGGGACTGGTTTAGGGTATAGGGGCAATCCATCCACAGTGTAGCCTATGACAGGTATAAATTAGTTTTAACTTTTTTATTAAATTGTTTAATTAAGGTTTACACATGCTAGTTTTCATGACAGAGCTCAAGATCATTTTTTTCATTACTAGTACTGGAGCTGCTAGTTTGCACATTTTTAAATGATTATTAAACAGCCAGCCCTCCGAATTCACTCACTCCTTTCATTCACTTCCTCAAGTGGACAATGTTTGTGGACTAATGTAGGGAATAGTGAATGAGGGTCTAGGGGTTGATTTCGGACACAGATGATGAATTTCAGTCTAAGTCACTTCCGTGTATTGGCTTCAAGAGAAACGGGGTGAGGTGCCGCTTGTCTGCCTGTCGACTGAACAAGAAACTATTTACTTTGTTAGCAGCTCATTCTACAGAAACGACAACATGTCTTAATGTATTTCTTTTTTTAACATTTAAACTTAGACCACATTATTATATTACACTTGGACTTTATGAATACACATAAATGACAGCTTAATGATTTTTTATTTTTTTGTACATTTATTTAAAGACCCCATGTTTTTGTCACTGGTGTTACCTTACTTCTCTGGCATTTTTAAACATTTTTATGAAATATTATTTCTCATTTTTTTTCAGCACATGCAGTCAGAGTTACAGAATAATAATGATAATGTTATAAATAAGGATATTATGTGTTTTTTCTTTTTTTTTTAATCAGGACAGTTAAAAGTGTGATTGAATGATGATAATTAAATTGCGCAACCATGTATTTGCTCTAACAATGACAATATTTGAAAAACAGTTATAAAAAAGTAATGATGCAATCCTTTAAATCTTAATTCTTGAGTGTAGCAGAATTTAGTCAATGTAAAATTATTATCATGTCACACATGACACATTTTATTAAATGTGACAGACAAAAAACAGTAACACCAGTGACAAAATGAATCACCAGTGACGTTTACATAAGACCAAAGATCCTTATTCTTCAGCTATAATTAAGTAGATGGGACTAAATTTTTACATTTGGTATACAATCAAAGACTGTCATTGACACTTAGTGAAAGCAGTCAGTAAACGATCATAAACAACATTTTAAAAATGTCTGTAAAATACGCTGTCTGTAAAGTCGCTGCACTGAATTTAGCCATATCTGCCCAAAGGAGGATTAACAATGAGAAAGAAAAGTTATAATCATGTAATCTTAGTGCTATTTTATTCAAAAGAACTTAATGAATAGCTTTGAATAAAGTTTATCTGTAAACGGGTAACTTTAAAATGTTATACAGCCTACTTAAAGATACTTAACAGTGCTTAAACACGGTTGGTCAGTGAGTTAGTCTATGTTGTATAATGTCTTGTTCTCATTTTTTCTTTGCATAATGTATCAGAAGATTGTGCAAAGTAAGGTTATCGAATTGCAGTTTCATTCATATACAAAGTCACACTGCCAGTCAACTGAAACACATACTGTGAAATTAACTAATTTCTTGTTGTGTTTATTAATTTTGCAGTGTGAGACGAATTAAAAACTCATATGTGCCATCAGAAAACATCGCCTCTTCTTAGTGTGCAACAAATACATAACTGCTTATATTGAAGACTCTATTCATGCAAGTTTTAATCTGGGTTTATCAAGGTGAATATGTTTTAGGCTTAAGTAAACATTTTGAAATTGTAATTATGTGTGATTAGGGGTTCAGTGTTGTTTTGTACCCCTTTTTTTGTTTGTATGGAAAGAACGTTTTTTCAGAATCTCTTCTTTAGTGTTCTGCAGAAGAAGAAAGGTTTGGAACAGCATGTGGGTCAGTAAATGAAGATTCTCAGGGGCAAAATGTTAATAATTTCTTGACCTTTAACATCCAGCAGTAGTTTTGATGGAAACCAGCGTATTTCACAGTCACTGTTCAGTGGGCCATAAGATTTTCTCAGACGCACATGGCTTTCATGATACTTATTCACACAACTTCCTAATAATACTTCAATAATTGTTTATTTCATATCAAATACAAATATTCTGATAAGAATGTGTTGATATCAACTTACTTAACCTGAGAATAATAAATTTGGTGAAGGTGTCAAGTTACGCACCGTAAAACAATACACTTTTGACAAGCAAACCACTGATAGTAAGTTAATCAGTGTTTTCTGAGAATGAACCTATCCTTTTAAAAGACTGAATAACAAAGCAGATGAGAGTTCAAATGACTGTCTCATTCTTACGTCTCGTCCTGCTAGAGGTGAAGGAGATTTCAGAGCTGCTGTTCAACACAACAGTTTCCGAGGAAAGAAAGATCTACAAATATTATTTGAGGTGAGTGTTTCATCTAGGGCTGGGCGATATGGCAAAATTGTAATCTCGATAATTTTTTCCCATATTGATCGATAACAATATATCTTGATATATAAACTGTTAATGCTGCCAGATTTAACCCTTACAGGGTCTTTGGGGTCTTTTTAGATCCCAAACGACGTTTGATCAAATAAAAAAAAATGTTCTCTTTGTCCAAATGACATGAAACTTTGTACAGTTGTTAACACTTTCTAGATCTACAAATAAAAAAATGGAGTGATATCTTGTTTTTATGTTAGTGTAGGAAAAAAAAAAGTCACACTCGGGGTCTCCACAGACCCCATGCAACAAAATGTAATTTTACTCTGTTTATTAATGTTTTTACTTCATATTTGTGCAGTTTTTGGAGGATTTATCATGTCTTTTTAATTTATATGAATAAATATATAAATATTTAAAAAAATGGGTTTTTATAGAAAAATAGCTTTTTATGTAAAATTCACTTTATAAAAGACCCACATTTCTAACTTTCATTCATGGGATAACATGGATAATTTGACATTACGGTTGATATTGTTTATCGGCACAGCCCTAGTATAGACTGATATTTTTCTTATGCCTGGACTCCTTTAGTGAGGTATTATGAATATATAAATAGACGGTTCAATATGTTGCTATTAAATGCATTCTTTGAGCGATTATATTTCAAGTTTTGACTCCAAACGTCATGTCTGGAATTGCTGGAATTGCCCAAGAAACAATGGTAACTTTAACCACATTTAACAGTACATTAGCAATGTGCTAACAAAACAGTCAGAAAGACAATTTCCAAACATCACTGTAACACAATTTGTATGTACGGGAAGAAGGAGGCGGGAATCGGCGAACATTCAACATACTTTACTATATAAAATAATCAAATACAAAACGAAAGTAAAATGCCGGCAGTTGTCCGTGAGGAACAACACAAACATAACAAAACAACAAAACATAAAATAAAATCCAGGCCTGGTCCTCTCTCGTCCTTCAGTGTTGTCGCTCCTCCCTTTATGCTTCCGGAGCTCCTCCGTGAGAGACTCGAGACCGGTGCGACTCGCAGCTGAAGCTCGTTATCACTCGCGTCACCGGCCTCGTGCCGTTCCCTTACGGCTCTCGCCGGCCCTGCTCGTCACAATCACAAAATAAATATATTTGAAATTGGATCATGAACATCGTGGCATTCTAGTGTTATTGACTTACACATACTGGTATATGAATTTATCTGGACACATTCCTTTCATGAATAAAATATATAAATAAATAAAATGTATGTTTATTAATCACTTACATTAATGGCTGTTTAATTATACTTTCCTCACAAATTATTTTTCTTTCTTAAGGATCCTAATATAAAGAAAAATGTGGAGTGACATCTTCTACCCTGATAATCCTAAGAGAAGGGAGCAGCTTATCCGCAAAAGCCAACAGTTTCAAGATTTGATGGAGGGCAACTTCCGAGCCACCAATGATCTAATTGATGTTATGAACGAGCACTTGAGCTGCTCCTTCCAACATATCACCCTGAACGAGAATGTTACTCTCCGGGAGAACTCTAATGTCATGATTGAATGCATACATAAGATCCAGGCAGTGGTAGAGAAGATTGACACGGACCTGAAGGAGAAGCTGGATCCCGCCCTGTATGAGAAGCTGAAAGTGCTAAACCTGTCTCTGCCTCCTGATCAATTGAAAAGCCTTTCAATAGCTATCAAAACAGTTTGTGGTGTTGAAGGTATGAAAGCTACTGCTGTAGTTAGTATATTAATTCATACTGGAGATATTCTGGGAAACTTAGTAAGTAAGATTGGTAAAATTGGAGCAGGGACATTAGCCTGTGTTGGGTTGGCAGTGGTGTTCATTGGGATCGACATGATTGTTGAGGCCATTCTTGGGAGCGTTGAGCGTGATAAACTTGAGAAGGCCCTGAAAGAGTATGATGAAGTTTTGAATGAATTCAAACCAGCGTCTGAAAAATATCAGCGTAACATTATGAAGGTCCAAGTCAAAATTGAGGAAATTAAGAATTAGAAATGCTTTCTTTTTCCTGCCTGAAATGTTTGCTGGAATTATAAACTAACAATTGTTATAAAATCTTTGTGCTTAAAAACATGCAGAAATACATGAAAATTAAGCTCGAAGTGACATTGTGAAATAAGTAGAATGTAGAAAAAGAATCAAATGAGAAATAAATCGGTTATCCTGCTACATCAACTCTGAAGCATTCTTTTTTTTTTAGAGAATTAGGAGTAAATTGATAAAAAATGGTCTCATTTTACAGAAAACCCTCTAAATTTTAACACGGTGGTGGAATATTGCATATATATATATATTTTTTTAAAATCTAATTTAGGATCTTTTTGGTTCATGTCCCTGCAGAGACTTTCTTTTGACTCCACTAGGTGGCAGTAAACAGGGAAAATAGGAATCTACTTGATATCTTCTTCTAAACAAAAGTTATTTAGATTTTACTAAAATGAGGTATTGGTGTCTCCAAGTGTACCTTTTTCATCTCCATTTGCGATTTCTAAAATAATCAGGCATACCTGAATTAAAAAGAGCGCCTTACCCATATACATTGGAGTGAAAGGATAGAATGGTCTTATTTTACAGAGAATTCTCTCAATTTCAACACGGTGGTGGAATATTGCATATATATATTTTTTGTATATATTCACAATTTTATAATAAACGCATAAAAAGTCTATAATTATTATTTCTTTCTAAAAAAATATTTTTTTTTATGAGTCTGTAATTTAGGACCTGTTTTTCCCTGCAGGGGAATTCTTTTGAATCTTCTATGTGGCAGTAAATAAATAAATCTTTCTATCACCTTCTTCACAAAAGTTATTGAGCTTTAACTGAAGGGAGGCAATGTCTTTTCTGAAGTCTCCAAGTTTCCTCCATAAACCCAAATTATTCAAAATGCAAAAACAGGCTTAATACCTGTAAAACAGTATTTTTACTGTTACACTTGACAAGAGAATGATCTAACACATTATCACCTAACTTGACCCACGTCATGTATTAAGAAAAATGAGAGTAAGTAGCAGTTCTTGCATTTCATGATACACAAAGATAATAAACTGCAAGAAAATAGTCAAATGTATAGAGAAAAATGTGCAAAAAGAAGTGAAGAGTTCATTTGCAAAAACAGATTTTATTCTCACAAATAATGTTTTTTTTTTTATTGTGCATTTGCAAGTAATATCAATCAAACAGCAGTTGGGTTGTTTTGATTAAGTAATAACTCCCAAAAAATACAGGTAACTTACAAAATTAAAGTTCATTGAAAGTATGTTTTTTATATATATATTATAACACACGCGCACACACAAACGCAAAAGGACAACTAAGGTTTCAACATGTAAGATGTGTATGGTGTACAAGGACTTACAGGAGTCGAAATTATAAATCCTCGATCACTTTTAGTCAGCTTTGACAAAACTTCCCTCAGCTAGCGCGTCTTTTTGAAGTGACTAGCAGCCTTGTCACCTGACCACCTTGTCACTTGTTGGTTTCTGTACACAAACAACAAGGGCGCTTGTCGGTTTCTGCAGTAAAACATGAACTCGCGATGCCTGACAGTGGACAATATCGGCTTTTCTGACAAAATGTATTTAGGGTTCAGAACGTGATATACAGTGGGTACGGAAAGTATTCAGACCCCCTTAAATTTTTCACTTTTTGTTATATTGCAGCCATTTGCTAAAATCATTTAAGTTAATTTTTTTCCTCATTAATGTACACACAGCACCCCATATTGACAGAAAAACACAGAATTGTTGACATTTTTGCAGATTTATTAAAAAAGAAAAACTGAAATATCACATGGTCCTAAGTATTCAGACCCTTTGCTGTGACACTCATATATTTAACTCAGGTGCTGTCCATTTCTTCTGATCATCCTTGAGATGGTTCTACACCTTCATTTGAGTCCAGCTGTGTTTGATTATACTGATTGGACTTGATTAGGAACCTTACAGACCTTACAGCTCACAGTGCATGTCAGAGCAAATGAGAATCATGAGGTCAAAGGAACTGCCTGAAGAGCTCAGAGACAGAATTGTGGCAAGGCAC
>RJVU01062164.1:279823-295117 GCA_003731715.1 Anabarilius grahami | reverse complement strand
CTTGTCTAATGCCTTTCATAATGTTGGGAACATGGGCTGGCATATGCAAATATTGGGGCGTACATATTAATGATCCCGACTGTTACGTAACAGTCGGTGTTATGTTGAGATTCGCCTGTTCTTCGGAGGTCTTTCAAACAAATGAGATTTATATAAGAAGGAGGAAACAATGGAGTTTGAGACTCACTGTATGTCATTTCCATGTACTGAACTCTTGTTATTCAACTATGCCGAGGTAAATTCAATTTTTGATTCTAGGGCACCTTTAACAAGATGACTCGTTGAATTCATTTTGGGAGCGACGGCTGAATGTATTTTTAGTCAAATGTCTGTATATAAGATAAATATTGGCGAAGTTCAGAGGCTGTCATATATGTGAATCAGCTGACTTTGTTGTGTATTTTCAATTTGAAAAATAACTTTTATATTGATGGATTAATTGCATTTTGAAAAAAAAAAACGTGTCATGGACTTATTGCATTCTGGGGGGAAAATAATACGTTTTTATAATAAACTTTTCAAAATCAAAATGTAGATTTGAATTTTTAATGTTTTTATAACCAAAAGATGCTATGTGAAAGTTTGAAACAGAAAATCTCATCTTGCCACTTTCTTGGTAAAGAAAACACCTTTTTACTCAAATTTATCAAAATGGAGTTATTGCGTTTTGGAACCAAACTCTTCATTTGTCCACTAGAGGTCCTCCTGTCAATCATGTGACAATACATACTGTAACTAGTGGAGTAAAGGTTACCAGTCATCTTTCAGCAGCATGGGATCATGTGCTTTTCAGAGAAACAGAAGACAGATTCATAATGAAACAGACAACTGAATATTTCTTCTGGGAAATAAATAAAAGAACTGAATATTCAAACGAATAATGAAACAAACCCTGAAAGATGTACTGCAGTAGACACAGACAGGATGGATGAAAGCCTGTTTCCACTCTTTTGCAGTGACAACAGTGCAACACTAGTTAATGTTAGCTTGGAAATGGAGTCCACTAACATTAGTTTCTCTCCCGGGGAATCCCGTTCTGTCTCTTGTGTCATGTTTGGGCTTACGCTTGCTTATGTGCCTATGGAGTGTGATCACGTGCGCGAGAGAGTGAGGATCATCTGCAGTTCACTTAATGGCCACCGGTGTCACTAATAACAAGGGTTTTCTAATTCTTACAAACAGTACCTTTAATTTAACTTAATGTTTATCAATCATTTACATTAATGCCTGTTTAATTATACTTTCCTTAAAAATGATTTCTCTTTCTTAAAGATCCTAATATAAAGAAAAATGTGGAGTGACATCTTCTATCCCGAAAACCCTAAGAAAAGGGAGAAGCTTGTCCGCAGAAATCAAGAGATTAAAGATCTGATGGAGGGCAACTTCTATGCCACCAACCAACTAATTGATGTAATGAACGAGCACTTGAGCTGCTCCTTCCAACATATCGAGATGAACGAGGATGCTACTCTCCAGGAGAACTGTAATGTGATGATTGAATGCATGCATAAGATCCAGGCAGTGGTAGAGAAGATTGACACGGAGCTGAAGGAGAAGCTGGATCCCACCCTGTATGAGAAACTGCTAAGCCTGTCTCTGTCTCCTGACGAATTTGAACTGATTTCAAAAGCTTTGGAAGCAGTTTGTGGTCTTGCGACTTTGGCATCTGCTACTGTAATTGGTCTTTTAATTGATAAAGGAGTAATTCTGGCAAACATAACAAGTACGTTTGTTAAAATTGGAGCATTAACAGTAGCCAGTCTCGTGTTGGAAGTGGTGTTCATGGGGATCGACATGATTGTTGAGGCCATTCTTGGGAGCGTTGAGCAACATCAACTTATTGAGGCCCTGGATGAGTATGGCAAAGCTTTGAAAGAATTCAAACCAGCGTCTGAAAAATATCAGCATAGCATTTCCTATGTCCAAGTCAAAATTGAGGAAATTAATGAATATTTTCCTGCCTGAAATGTTTGCTGGAATTAAAAAAACTAATAACTGTTATTACATCTTTGTGCTAAAAACTAATAACAGAAATTCAGAAAGGTCAAAGTGACATTTTAAAATAATATGTAGAAAAAGAAAGAATCTATTGAGAAATGAATCACAGTTCTCCTGCTATTAAAGGATCATAAAACCATGAGTGATTGTCCAGTTCTTCCCATAGTGCAAATATGTCAAAATATAGCAGAAACAGGTGCTGTCATCTCTCTCTGATCAGAGTGTGTGCAGTGGTGATCGCTGTAAAATCAACAAAAACAAATAAAGTGAAATGAAATACAAAAACGCATGTATGTCCTTATCCATCATTACTGAGTCAATGAAAATCACATTGAACTACAGGCTTGAGTTGCTATAAACACTCTGTCACTAAATCATGTTTATAACTTTAAATTAATCGTAAGGATTTACCCATTTAACATTTTAACACTGACTATCCAGTATTATTGTACATTTGATTATTGTTTAGGTACCACACTGCTACCTAGCGGTGAACTTCGGAACAGCAGCATATACCGAAATTAGCAAAATCATGATATCGCACCGTTTAAAATAAAATATATACCGTTGTTTTCCTAGTATACCGCGCATACCTAATGTACGGTTGTCTAATCTGAAGATGTTGAATAAAGTCTATTTTTAGGGGTAAAAATTTCACTTCACCCTCTCCATTTAGCATTAAATAGCTTCTTATCCATTTATGAATAAAGTTTGATTTGTTATCTTTAATTTGTGCTCTAAAAATAGGCAATAATATTGTGCTCTTCAAGGTTATTGTGCAATTTATACAAATGTGCGGGGTGGTCATTGGTATTGCTTTAAAAAACTTGCACTCTGAAACCCCCAAAACGCCACAGAACCCATCATTACAGCTGTCATTTTCATGACTGATTTATTTAGATATACATTAAATAATCAAGACATCACTAACAGGTTAAGTACAGCAAAGAAAATATAGTGCATATAGTTAGCTAAAGGAACTAACATGCTGTGGGCACTAAATGACTTGCCTGAGGTAAATGTAGTGCTATTTATGTTTTAATTATGTCTTTCCATCGTTGAAACACTTTAAGATTGTTTGTGAAGCTGTTTATATCTAAACATGACAACTCTCTCTAGATACGAGGCAGCGCGAACACAGATTCGAATGTTGTGGTTTTATTTTTGTCAAAGGTTTAACACTGGCGAATCGTTGTCATTTAGGAAATGGATCATATGGGTGATGAAATCGAGAATGCGATCTTTTAAAGACCAATTGTGCAGCTTTGTGCACCTCTCTCTCTCCCTGTATTGACGTATATGCGTAGCGCGAGGGCACTCGATGTTATAATATTCATTAAGGGGAGAGGTCTCTATTAAAGGATACGATCCTCACACTTTGTTCTAGATAAGAACCGGTTCTCGATTCCCAACCCTAGTTACCACATCCCTCCATTACGCTCCACTGGCCTGAAAAAAATTCACAATCTTTTAAAGATTAATCGTGCAGCTCTACTGTCTTACGCTTTCTCTCTCAGCATTGATATCTGAAATGAGTATCGCAAGGGCTTTTCAATTCATTCATTAGTATATAATATTCATGAAGTGAGAGATGGCTATTAAAGGATAGACGCTTCTCCAACACATCCCTTCAGAACAGTTTAAATCTATTTGTGGCGGTCAATGCATTTTGATGTTGGAACAAAAGTAGGTAACTTCTGTCCACCTCGTCTATAAGCAAGGACTAAAATAAAGCAATTTAAATTGAATTAATATCGATTCTGGGATTAAAAAAAAAAACTATTTTAAATTTAAAAATGCGATTATTTAGGTGAATCAATTATTTCTCCAGTCACCACAGCACACTAAATCTCCCATAATCCTCCACAATCACACTCACACTCCTTGTCTGGTCTCGTCTAACTCTACAGGGATACTTACCTGACTCCAACCTGTTGCCAGTCGGTCATCTGTCTTTTTCAGCCCTCATCTTCAGCTAATCGGATCCTAGAAAAGGAGAGAGACTTTATTATCATTCAAGCTATGTGTTGATCTGAACTGTGCTGTGACTTACCTGTGTGCTTCAGCTGATCTTCCTGTTTACCTGCTAATAAACGTTCTCCTCTTCTGCTGCTGACAAACTTATACAGTGAAGTCTGTAGTGTTTTATTTTTAATGTGTATTTTTGTTCTTTTTTTAAATAACAAAGATATAATAAAGAAATATTTTTTTTATCTTTGGCCTAAAATGTTTTTCTTTTTACTTATATATTGTTCCCTCGAAAGGCTATTTTTAAAATAGGAAAAAGAGTTTGGCTGTATGGCTCAGTCACTTGCAAAATAGTCAAACAACATAAAAAATAAGAATTTTCCTGAAAAACAATTATGATAAATTTTTGCCATGTTACCCACCCCTATCCTACAGTAAATAAATAAACAGTGTGTCTGAATCAGACTGTATAATAATAATGATTATGACCATTAGATGGAACAGAAAAAAAAGCTTATTTATATTTCTATATCTACAAATATAAGAATTATGTATATATTTAATCAATTATAATCTATTATACATCATTATTATATTACTGTTCATAAGTTATTGTTTTAACAAACACTTTGATTTTTGAAGGTTGCAAGGCCATTGAAGATCAAACCAGCATAATGATAATAAATGATAATAAAATTAGAAGTCTAAAATGTTCATTCAACATACAGATCTTGTTAAAATTAAGTGTTTTAGCTTTAAACGTTGTTTAAAAGTTATTTTAATTCTGAAACAATAGCTGACATTCAATCAGCGTTTAAGGCCGGTCATGTGAAACCCGGTATTAAATGAGCCCTGGGGCTAAATTAAGAAAGACCGCTGTACCACTGTAGGCCTGTGGTAATTTTTGGCTTCCAAATAGAATAAAAAGAAGATATTTGAGGTAAAACTATTAATAACTAGCCGCTATCGTGTAGTCCATTTCCTTCATTTCACAGAGGTGCGCGTTCGTTCCTCCCTAAAAGCCCAAATTTAACATCAGAATTGATGATAGTTGAGCCTTTTTTTCAAAAAAAGCCTTTTTTTTTTATTTAAAGGAGTGTTCCTTTAAAGCACGGTTTATTTCATTTATCTTTGTTTTGTTGTATATTCACTGCATTAATGTGACCATTTGTTTGTACTTTGTTTCTTTGTTCTTATTGTATCTTATCTTATCTTATAAAACACAAATACCTGCACACTGGCAGGCACCGTTAAATCGATGCCCATCCCTAGTTGGGCGGTTCATAAGCCATACGTTTACATGAGAACTGAATGACAATGCAATAAATCTTTCTGTTATGTTCATTATGGGAGAAATAATTAAATCATTCTCATGAGTCGATTCTTTCATTGAACCATGTTTAAATGCATTAAGTTTTCNGGAGCAGTTTAAGGAGCTGGCAGGAGCAGTCATTGTGATCTCGCAGGATAAGCTTACTTTAGTGTTCTTGTTTTGTCAAATACATCATGTTCTTTTTTTGCACCAAGTACATTTTCTGGGGGGCACTAAATTTGATGCTCCTGTTTATAAAAGGCTCCAGACTGCGACTAAATGATAAAATTTTATGACCTTTTTCCTGCCGTTGCGACTACATTTTGTTAGAGGTCGTAGTGGTCGCCGCGGCGTCTTGAATTCTTTGCTCGCCTTCGTCTCTTTCCCTTTTAGGCTCATGGACTCATTTAACTCATTGACTAAACTCAACAGCCAATCAGAGTTCTCTCTCTCAACTTTGGTGCCATACCGACTCAACATGCTCAATCGGCAAAAACGCACCCGACGAGGTTCGACTAGTGCCGACGATGCAGATCGCACCGCAAAAACTAAACTGAGCGACGCTCAACGGCGACCCAACTTTGGCCGAGCGTCTCCTTGGTGTGTCAGGGCCCTTAAACTAAGCTGAAGGACCCTGACTCTCTGCTCTTCCCTCACTCCGGCTGATTCTGACAATCTGCTGAATGGATAAATGTGAGGAAAAGTTGAAGGACATGATATCACTGCTTGGACAATTTCTGTCATCATCTGCCTTACCTCTGAAGTCATACTACCTGACTCCTAAATGGCTCCGGACATTCGTTCCTGCCGAAACCATTCGTGCTGCAGGATGTCCTCCATGGTCGCTCTCTCCGCTGGATTGAGAGCCAGGCACCATGTGATCAACTCCTGAAATTCTGTAAGGTGTCACAAGAGTTAGTGACGGTTAGTCACGCATGTTCTGCATGTCCACAAACTAACATTGATACTCAATACTAATACTCAATGTTATTGGTAGTTAACTGTTCTCTGACCTGCGGAGACTCTGGAGTCAAAACTCAGGTGGCCATCTTCCTTTCTCAGGGGGTTACAGCTGCACACCGTTCTGTGCATCATAATCCCCAGAGACCAGACGGTGGTTGGCTCGGCATCATATTCAAAGTCCGCAAAATATTCAGGAGGGCAAGCAAATCCTGTCCATTAAAAAGAAAGAGATATTCAGTACAAATCTCCATTTTCACAAATCTGCTCTTAGCTAGTATTGGAGCTAATCACATTAGTAACACAAAAAGCCGACTCACCGATGAACTGCCCCTTAATGCCACTTTCGGGGACTTCACCGCAGCCAAAGTCTATCAGTTGGACCCGGTTCGTCGCCGTGTTGATCACGTAATTGTCGAGCTTGATGTCACGGTGGAAGACGCCTCCGTCAAGACAGTGCTTGGCTGCGAGCACCGCTTGGTACATCAAGCTACGAGCCTGTGATTCGTTAAGCTTTTCCTGGAGGACGAATCCGTACAGGTCTCGGCAGGGCTCCGAATACTCTAGAATGAGGATGTACTGTTCTTCCTCCTCAAACCAGTCCAGCATGTGCACAATATAGGGGCTTAAAGGAGGCCGATTCAGCAGCAGGTTTAACGCCACTTCCGCAAATAGAGGTTCGGAAAATCCAGGCTGGAGAAAAGAGGTCAACAAACCATTAGCTGACTTTCACTAATATTTAAGATATATTATCTGTATTTAGATGTATGCATTATGTGCACTGCCAACTTACCACTGTGATAAACCTGTCTGCAAACCGGCCTGTTGTAAGCTTCTTGATGAATTTGATGGCGACCTGCGAAAGAAAAAGAAGTTATTTTTTAAGTGCACTAGATGAAGGCACTGATCTATATGGTACAGTTGATAATTTACCTGCTGGCCATCAGGTTTCCGGATCCCTTTGTGCACAGTGCTGAAGTATCCTCGTCCAATATCCTCTTCCACGTCATAAAGTTCAGACAGTGGAACTGTGAAAATGTACCAAAAAACATGTTAATATATGAGATTCATGAACTGGAGTCTCTTTATAATCATAAGAGTTTCTTAACAGTCATACTTCTTCAAACAGAGAATCAGGAAATAATACTAATTGGATCAAGATTCATCAGCGTTCTATTGAGAACATCAGATGAAGAATTAGACACAATGACAATAAAAAAGGATTTCTAGTTACTAAATCAACTTTCTTTACATTTAATTCATTAATTAAACATTTTACATTAAACATAAAACTTATAACTTAATAGAATTGAAAATCTAATTACATGCAAAAAATATAATGTACATATTTAAAGCTGCTGTCCGCAGTTTTTCCTCTTTGTCGCCATCTCTGTTTGAAACATGCGATTGCAGTCATATGCGGAACAGTTATCTGTACGTGCGTTGTGATTCGGCACAGCTCATCAGCGGGATGAATCTAATGCTTGCTGTCAGTCACCGCACCGGTGTGGATACTGAACTTCAGAATCACAGATTCTACGTCTTGAAAGTATGACCAATATAAGAATTTTCACTGGAAAATATCATCTGAACAAGTAAGTAACATGTTTGCCACTTTTGTTCTGACCAACTGAGGAAAAAAGCATCAGGCCTACAATAAATCGCGCTGCCAATGATGATTAAATCTAACGATCGCTTAGCTCGGATCACGTCAAACCGTGCAAATTATTATTACTGTTATATTGTTCTCAAATTGTTATTGTTAACAACATCAGCATTGCGTGACTGTATTTAGTGTGTTTTAGCGTTACCTGTAGATTTCAATTTCTGTAGCCACTCCGCAATCCAAAGTCTTTTGCTTTTAGTCTACGGCTGAATCTCCAGTTGTCACTGATGATTGTCATTTGGACCTTTCTGGATTACAATCCGACATCAAAATGATAAGTTATTATTTCAGCTGCTGAGAAAAGGCTATAAATGTGCCGCTACCGGCAGCATCCTCACGTGATATAACCGGATATAACTGACTAGCCTCTCGACGGGACTCCTTCCTTTGTTTACGGACGTGACGTAATGACGCACAGACGAACTGCTGCATGCTTGAATTTCCCGCGGAAATCCGCCATGTCGCTCTTATTATAAAACATTATTACAAGTTTACTGTTGTGAATCGAGACAAGATAATTAGATAGTTTTGAACACTGGCTGGTTATGTACTTGTTCAAAAGTTGATTTTGGATAATTTTTAACCAAAAAAAGTTGCGGACTGCAGCTTTAATATGTAATTATAAATATATATAAGCATACATTATTGGCCAAAAGTGATGCTGTGCTTGAAGAGTGTAAAACTTTTGTATTTGATCTGCATTTTAATTATTTAATTTGTACTAATGCAATGAAACATTACATGCATTTTACATTCCGTTCTAAGCTGTATTTCGCCTTTTTGCCAATTAAATTGTCAATTAAATACCTAAACTAAGCTTATTTATTCCCTACGTAACATAATTTAATGTTTTTATTAAGGCTGCAGGGTCATTAATCGTATAAAATATCTTTTGGCCATGTATGGCTATATATCTCTTGTGTTTGAAACCTTATGCGTGAAAATATAGATTATTAAAACTTATTGACCTGTCTCGCGGTTCTCCATCGCTGCTACAGTGCGAGAGAGTTCGCTAGTTCTCGCCATGAAGCTCAGTGAAGTCTCGCAATCGTCTGCACAGATTTTCCTCACGAGAAAGTCTCTGCATTGATCGGATTCTCACTGAACTGATGGACGATGAACACACGAGCTCGAGCGACCGTACTGCGGCCTCTGGCGCGGAGCTCCGAATATATATCGCCCTGTGACGTCATGGAATCATTGACGTCACGCGCGCTCATGTTCCCGCGCTTAAAGTGTTTGTTTTCGAAAGATTCTAATCGAAGAGCGCGCGATCGAGCCTCGTCAGGTGAACATCCGCCTACAGAGAGTTGAGTCAGATATGGACTGATCTTTGCAGTTTGTCATGTCTTTTTATGCATTTTTAATGGGTGTTGTTCGTCAATTCAGAGTAAGTGGATTGAATCTGATCTTTGCAGCGATGGCGTGATACGCGTGACCGCTGTGGATTATAACGCGCGTGACCGCTGTCGATTATATTTTCACGCGTTAGTTTGTTATGGCCAATGAAAGGCGATTTTCAGTCTTTATAACGACGCTGCGCTGTACTTATTACCTTTATGCTTGATTATTGATGTTATTTATGTGTATTTCGGTGCAGTTTACTCGTCAAAGTGCTCGTTTTGAGGTATTCTAGAGTTGTAAACAAACCCACATGAAAAATACTATAGTAATTGATAGTAAATAGTGTTTTTGAACTTTACTAAAGTGAATTAATTTGTTGTGGTAATATAACAACTATAGTAATATGAACAAATCACTTTACCCAATACTGTACTAAGTATTCAACAAGTATAGGGTATATTATACTACAATACACTAGTTAACTGTGGTAAAAACTAAAGTATACTATAGTATTTATCAGTTCACTATAGTTAATACTACAGTATGCTGTAAGATTCATTAACAAGTGTTGTAAATACTATAACATTTAGTATAGTATGGTTCACAAACACTATTTACTATAAATTACTATAGTATTTTTTTAATGTTGCGCATGCGTGTGGAGCATGTCCAGACATGTCTTCTGATGTGAGTTTGTTTTGAAGTTTATTTTCTATTAATTATTCTTTTCAATTCTGTATGCATCATATCTTTGTAAAACACTTAATGTTATTATCACGTATGATTATATTTACCCGGCACTTTCTGCCACTAATGATTATTTTAGTAATCTGTCGATTATTTTGACGAATAACTGAGTAATTGTTTTTTTTTTTGTGGTAATAATAATAGACATAAGCATTTAAAATGACTTGAATACATATGTAATAACCATGAGGCAGTCATATTTGGTTCAAATATAGCATCAAAAGCAAATACTCTTATGATTTTATAAAACAACACTGTTAAAATACATAATATAAACCATTTTGCGCTTTTTGGCTTTTCATAAAGTGTTTTTTTCAGACTGGTGGAAAGAAAACATCCAAAAAACACTTAAGTGTTTATTTTATAGCACTTTATCTATTTGCGTCTGTAGATTTCAATTACAGTAGGCGTTTCTCAATGTCAAGGAAGGATCCTCGGAAGCCAGAATTTCGAGGATGCTACGTCATCGACATCCGTCGAAGGACTGTTCCAATGTCGAGGATCCTCGGAATTTCAAACAAGGACTGAGTCCTTCGTTCGAAAAATATCCCATACACAGGAAAGGATGCATATGTGTAGCCTTCGCGCTCTTTGCGCTCTCAAATCACCCACAATCCTATGCGCGCAGCTTGTTCAAAAAATTAAAACAAAATGTCGGACGTTAGCGGCCAATACGCTTTCAAATGTAAGTATATTTACGTTACCAAACATTTGTTATAACTGTTATAACTGTAGTAAATATGTCAGATAAATAAAGTTTAACGTTTAAATGCCAGTACAAATTACTACCGTATTGAAATTATAAATTATATAAATACAAATTACGTTATTGATGGCTAACTGAACCGGACCGTCATTTAACAATTGTTAGCTTGATTGCCGTCACCGGCATTTATTTTATAAATAACTAGTTAAGTTGTCCAAAGTAATTTAACGTTCATATTATACCATTCACAGCGTTATTCATAGCTTTCTCGTCTTTTTTAACAGGGACTAAGGAACAAACGGAGGCGTTCATACGTCTCCGTGTTGAAAATAAGCAGCTGTTTACCGGGGGGAGAGACACCGCGGCGAACGGATATCGGTGAGAAGCAAATTATTTAATGTTCAGAAGTGATAGCTGTGTAATCTTCTTTTTATTTCTCCCCCCGTCATTCACATAGGCTTATTTTGGAGAAGATGGGGCTCGAAGGGAGGGTTTCCCACGCCCAGGCAAAAAAAAAGTGGGACAATTTAAAAACCAAGTACAAGGTGGGAGACAAGTATGGAAATAATTGTTTATCCACATTTTAATGTAACTTGTGATTTTTGAAGTAAGCCTTGAATGTAAACCTGACAGACTTGGGCCTTCTTCCAGCAAGTATGCAGTGTAGTGTACAATAATACTAATACACTACCGTTCAAAAGTTTGGGGTCAGTGAGAATTTTATTTTTATTTTTTGGAGGAAAAAAATAATCCTTTTATTTATCAAGGAATAATTAATTTTATCGAAAGTGAAAGTAAAGACATTTATAATGTTACAAAAGATTCTATTTCAAACAAATGCTGTTCTTTTGAACTTCCTATTCATCAAAGAATCCTGAAAAAAAAGCTGTACAACTGACAGACTAACAACTGTTTTCAACATTGATAATAAATGCTTCTTGAGCATCAAATCCTCACATTATACTGATTTCTGAGGGATCATGTGATACTAAAACTCTGGAGTAATGATGCTGAAAATTCAGCTTTGATCACAGGAATAAATTACACTTTACTGTATATTCACATAGAAAACAGCCGATTTACACTGTAATAATATTTAATACTATAACAGATTTTTGTTGTATTTTTAGTCAAATAAGCGCAGCCATGGTTAGCTGAAGAGAATTCTTTTAAAAGCATTTAAAATCGTACTGACCCCAAACTTTTGAACGGTAGTGTACATCATCACAACTTTTTGATCTTCACTGTTTAGGAATGTAAGTGTCCTGCCACAGGTCAAGGGACAGAGGATGGCAAGGCGACCGCAGCAAATTGGCCCTGGTTTGCCCTCATGGAGGAGGCATTAGGGCAGTCTGCAGCAGTCTCGCCCCCTTGTCTTATTGCCTCAATCCAAGAGGAAAAACCAGGGCCAAGCACTGCACAAGAGGTAGATGAAGGGAGAGGCTAGGATGAGGAGGAGGAGACAGTGAGAGACAGGAGCAAAGAGAGAGCAGGGCACAGAGGAGAGAAGAGGAGAAGGGAGCGAGAGGATCCAATCCTACAGCTTCTAAAGGAAGATATTAAATACCAGAGGGAGGCAGATGAGAGAAGGGAAGCCGAGGCCAGAGAGAGGGCAAACCGCTTTTTTTTGCTGTTGGAGAGGTTGGCGGAAAAATAAATTCAATTAAATTGAACTGGTTTTGTCTTTGCCCCTTAATTATCTTAATTATGTAATATAAACTGTATATCCATTTTTTTAAAACCTTGTTCTTTAGACCGCAATAGAAAAACAAAACAATGTATTGAACAATATCTTCACCCTTATTTACAACGTTTTGTGATTCGGTATTCCAAGCTCTACAAAAAGCATTAATTTCATCTTTGTTACATAAAAAAAATTTATTTAAACATTTCTATATTGACAACTATATACATAATTCAGCAAATTCATTTAAACAACATTCTCATATCTACAACTATATACAACAACTTAAACATTTACAACTATATACAACAAGACGAGAAGAACACAAGTGGCCATCAGCCACACTGCCTACAGCACCACCGGTGCTGCTGTTGTTGCTTCAAGGCTGCAGACAGAAGAAGAAAGTTTAGGTTAGTCCAGTGGTAATCCAATCTGTCATGTAAGATGATAATTGATTCTACAACAGTTGCAGTATATTTAATATTGTATCACTGAAGGTAAATAAAATATACTTAATGTACTTTTATGGTCAGTTAAGACCATAATACAGTACATCACTGGTACATTAAGTATATTTCATTTACCTTCTTGACTGTATGGGTGTTTACCAATGGTGGTGTTGTATGTACTTGGATGTAAGCACAGCAGGTCATAGTCCACACTTAATTATTCACCTGGCAAAAATAGTCATGGTCAAGAGGTGCCTCGTGGAGTGCAGACACCTCGTTGGTCAGCGCAGCCCGCCAAGCAGCTCCACTCCGGCTCTCCCCACCATCAAGCTCCCCAGGTGGCTGGTTGTCCTCCTCCACTACCTCTTCCAGCACATCCCCGACACCAACACAAATGTTGTGCAAAATTACACACGCCGTCACCACCTGTGCACAAGGAAGACCAAAAGGATACAAGGCTGTTGAGATGTGAAAAAACATGAACACAGAAGATAGTGTGACTTTAGTAGTTGTTAAGCATTAACTGTTATTTTGAGTAGAATACTATGATTTGATTAAGAAATCCACTACAGAAGTATTGCAATGATTTATTACCTTGGGGACAAACAGTGTATGTACTTCAAGTGCTTCTAAAAAGATGCACCTGAAGCGGGTTTTCATCATTCCAAATGCACGCTCAATGATTGTGCGACCTTTGGAATGATGGTGGTTAAACCTTTGCTCTGCCATGCCTCTCACTGGCCTCTTATATGGTGTGATAAGGGCCAGGGGTTCCTGTAGACATGGGTAGCCACCGTCAGCTAGGAGAAAATACCCAGGCGGAGGGTAAGTCCCCCTAGTGTAGATGGGGCTGTTCTTGAGGATGCGTGCATCATGCACACTTCCTGGGTAACCCACAAAGATGTCAATAAAGCGACCCTGATGGTCACAGACCGCCTGGAGCACCACTGAAGGGAAGAGCTTTCTGTTGTTGTAATCGTGACCATCAGGGCCGCCGGGACATTTTATTCTTATGTGGCAGCCGTCTACTGCCCCTGCTGCCTTGCCAAATGCTTGGTGATTAGCCAAGCGAGCAAAACCATCCCCAACCACTTGGAGCTCCTCCTGTGTGCGAGGGAAGTGCACAAATTGGGGGAGCACAGCCACCACCTCATCCACCATCTTGTGGACAACTCTGTGCACTGTGGGAAGAGGCATGCTAAAGACCCTGGAGACAACTCTGTAGGCTGAACCGGTTGCCAGCCAGAACAGGAACACGAGTGTCTCCAGGGTCGGGCCCCATCCGTGCTGCCTGTCAGTCTTCAGGGCCACCATCAGCTGCTGCATGGCCTCTCTGCCCAGCCTGAAGTCTGGCCGAGTGTCCTCCCCTCCGTAGTACCGCTGCAGTACTGGCACTGTGGCATTGATGGCACAGTAGTGCCGAGCCTGTACAACATGTAGAAGAGAGGAAGGTTTAAGTATAATTTCAGTTTTGCCATTTATTTAATGTTTGTTAAACTATTAAACATATCGGCTCAATTTATTTGCAGAGGGGGGATTTAAAGCTGTTCCCATTTACTGGTGATTCGCCTTGTAATTTTTACTTCATATAGCCTAGGCTTTTTTTTGTTGATCACATATTTTACCATTGCATGTGTTTTAACAGCTAGAATGTTACCAGTCAATAAGCATAACACTCCTATTATGTTGTGGGTCAATTTGACAATTTCTCGACAAGACAGTAAAACCAGTACAACTTGTGTTTTATGCAATAAATACATGCGAAAGCACACACATACATTATGTTCAAAATGTGGAGAGAAAGACCGAAGTGATCGTTTTGCTCAATAGGGTAAAAAAAAGCCTAGTTGGGGAAATTTAAAAAAAAATCTTGTTTGTGAGATAGGACAAGTCTTTAACAAATAGTTTTTAAATTATATATTTTTAAATATGAAATATTATTACATGGCTTGGTTGAATTCCGGTCTGTTATTTCTAGATAACAGACCACTGCAAGTATTACACACCGTTGCCATGAAAAACAAAGCGTTGCTATGGACACAGTTCTGTTCACTCAGGCAATATAATCGTTTTTAAATCAATAAACTCCTTTTTAATCATATTGATTCAAGTTTGTTTAAACAGTGCGGGTCAATTTGACCCATAATATAATGGATGTAATTATTTTTAAATTAATGATAAGAGCGTTAACGTTACTTACCATCCCACGTCTTTGACGGCAGAGGTGGCGACAAATTAAAATTCTCCTCCTGCGAGCCTGACGCCGATGCTGCCTCACCATCTCCATTTCCATTTCGGAAAAAATGCTGTACAGCAACGAAATCATTTGTACTTCCATTTTTTAGCGCCGAAAGCGGACCTTTTCACTGACGTAATGACGCAATGACGTGCACTTGCTAGTCTGTTCCATTTACGTGTTCTCCGAATGCTAAAGAGGAGCCTCGCCTAGCCTCTGAAGGA
>RJVU01062164.1:244207-279670 GCA_003731715.1 Anabarilius grahami | reverse complement strand
GGAAAAACCAGGGCCAAGCACTGCACAAGAGGTAGATGAAGGGAGAGGCGAGGATGAGGAGGAGGAGACAGTGAGAGACAGGAGCAAAGAGAGAGCAGGGCACAGAGGAGAGAAGAGGAGAAGGGAGCGAGAGGATCCAATCCTACAGCTTCTAAAGGAGGATATTAAATACCAGAGGGAGGCAGATGAGAGAAGGCTTAGTCCAGTGGTAATCCAATCTGTCATGTAAGATGATAATTGATTCTACAACAGTTGCAGTATATTTAATATTGTATCACTGAAGGTAAATAAAATATACTAAATGTACTTTTATGGTCAGTTAAGACCATAATACAGTACATCACTGGTACATTAAGTATATTTCATTTACCTTCTTGACTGTATGGGTGTTTACCAATGGTGGTGTTGTATGTACTTGGATGTAAGCACAGCAGGTCATAGTCCACACTTAATTATTCACCTGGCAAAAATAGTCATGGTCAAGAGGTGCCTCGTGGAGTGCAGACACCTCGTTGGTCAGCGCAGCCCGCCAAGCAGCTCCACTCCGGCTCTCCCCACCATCAAGCTCCCCAGGTGGCTGGTTGTCCTCCTCCACTACCTCTTCCAGCACATCCCCGACACCAACACAAATGTTGTGCAAAATTACACACGCCGTCACCACCTGTGCACAAGGAAGACCAAAAGGATACAAGGCTGTTGAGATGTGAAAAAACATGAACACAGAAGATAGTGTGACTTTAGTAGTTGTTAAGCATTAACTGTTATTTTGAGCAGAATACTATGATTTGATTAAGAAATCCACTACAGAAGTATTGCAATGATTTATTACCTTAGGGACAAACAGTGTATGTACTTCAAGTGCTTCTAAAAAGATGCACCTGAAGCGGGTTTTCATCATTCCAAATGCACGCTCAATGATTGTGTAGTTGAACCTTTGCTCTGCCATGCCTCTCACTGGCCTCTTATATGGTGTGATAAGGGCCAGGGGTTCCTGTAGACATGGGTAGCCACCGTCAGCTAGGAGAAAATACCCAGGCGGAGGGTAAGTCCCCCTAGTGTAGATGGGGCTGTTCTTGAGGATGCGTGCATCATGCACACTTCCTGGGTAACCCACAAAGATGTCAATAAAGCGACCCTGATGGTCACAGACCGCCTGGAGCACCACTGAAGGGAAGAGCTTTCTGTTGTTGTAATCGTGACCATCAGGGCCGCCGGGACATTTTATTCTTATGTGGCAGCCGTCTACTGCTCCTGCTGCCTTTGCCAAATGCTTGGTGATTAGCCAAGCGAGCAAAACCATCCCCAACCACTTGGAGCTCCTCCTGTGTGCGAGGGAAGTGCACAAATTGGGGGAGCACAGCCACCACCTCATCCACCATCTTGTGGACAACTCTGTGCACTGTGGGAAGAGGCATGCTAAAGACCCTGGAGACAACTCTGTAGGCTGAACCGGTTGCCAGCCAGAACAAGAACACGAGTGTCTCCAGGGTCGGGCCCCATCCGTGCTGCCTGTCAGTCTTCAGGGCCACCATCAGCTGCTGCATGACCTCTCTGCCCAGCCTGAAGTCTGGCCGAGTGTCCTCCCCTCCATAGTACCGCTGCAGTACTGGCACTGTGGCATTGATGGCACAGTAGTGCCGAGCCTGTACAACATGTAGAAGAGAGGAAGGTTTAAGTTCAATTTCAGTTTTGCCATTTATTTAATGTTTGTTAAACTATTAAACATATCGGCTCAACTGATTTGCAGAGGGGGGATTTAAAGCTGTTCCCATTTACTGGTGATTCGCCTTGTAATTTTTACTTCATATAGCCTAGGCTTTTTTTTGTTGATCACATATTTTACCATTGCATGTGTTTTAACAGCTAGAATGTTACCAGTCAATAAGCTTAACACTCCTATTATGTTGTGGGTCAATTTGACAATTTCTCGACAAGACAGTAAAACCAGTACAACTTGTGTTGAATGCAATAAATACATGCGAAAGCACACACATGCATTATGTTCAAAATGTGGAGAGAAAGACCGAAGTGATCGTTTTGCTCAATAGGGTAAAAAAAAAGCCTAGTTGGGGAAATTTAAAAAAAAATCTTGTTTGTGAGATAGGACAAGTCTTTAACAAATAGTTTTTAAATTATATATTTTTAAATATGAAATATTATTACATGGCTTGGTTGAATTCCGGTCTGTTATTTCTAGATAACAGACCACTGCAAGTATTACACACCGTTGCCATGAAAAACAGAGCGTTGTTCTGTTCACTCAGGCAATATAATCGTTTTTAAATCAATAAACTCCTTTTTAATCATATTGATTCAAGTTTGTTTAAACAGTGCGGGTCAATTTGACCCATAATATAATGGATGTAATTATTTTTAAATGAATGATAAAGTTACCATCCCACGTCTTTGACGGCAGAGGTGGCGACAAATTAAAATTCTCCTCCTGCGAGCCTGACGCCGATGCTGCCTCACCATCTCCATTTCCATTTCGGAAAAAATGCTGTACAGCAACGAAACCATTTGCACTTCCATTTTTTAGCGCCGAAAGCGGACCTTTTCACTGACATAATGACGCAATGGCGTGCACTTGCTAGTCTGTTCCATTTACGTGTTCTCCGAATGCTAAAGAGGAGCCTCGCCTAGCCTCTGAAGGAAGTGACTTGGAAGGACCAGTCCTGCCAAGGAAGTATCCTTGACATTGAGAAACGCCTAGTAAATATCTTTAAAGGCTGTTTTCTCAAAATGAGTTTTTCCTCTTGCTCTGAGTCAGAAATCTCCACTTCAGCAGAACTTACATACACCAAACTTTACAGATTTATTCCTATCTATATTCTGAAGGTTTTTACAGAGGGATTTGTTGATATATAATTTGCCAGATTTTATACAACATTTTATTCCTAAAAAAATGGTAAAAATAATTTTTTTTCTGGCCGTTGATAGTATTTTGATAAAAAGAAATATCCAAAATTCCCTCTGTAAAAACTTTTGAATTTAATATGTCCAAAAAAATTAAACGAGAACTGTGAACCTGACGTCATCCAATATTCAGATTTTTGTTCTAGAAATCTATGCAAATTAGCGCATATTTAATTAGATAACCCCTCATTTGCATATTTAAACATAACATTTTAGAAAACTTGTAATACAAAATTTTTTTGCAATTTTTAATGTAATCAACCAGCTTGGGAAGTATGGTGATATCTATTAGTTAATTTTTTTTACCATATTCGCCTTAAGTGCAGAACTTAATAATGTCCTGTGTGGACAGCACTTTTTTTTTTCTTTCTTTTTTTTGCAATAAATGTTTTGGTTCCCATGGAGAAAAATCGTGCAGCCCTATGGTACAGACAAAATCCAACCTACTTGCTCCTCCACAAAAGAGGCCAGGCCACCATCTTTCTTTGATGACAGGGAACAAAGGCTGTTTATTGACTATTTCTTTTCTCCTGAGAGGGAATGTAGTTTCCATTTTGGTGTTCAGTATTATCCTTGTCATGCCCATGTTCCTTTTCTGGACTTCAAGCTCAAGCTGTTCCCTTTCATGCTCCAATGCAGCATCATCCAAACCAACAGGATTATCTGGAAGAAAGTTGATTTCTGATCTTCTTGGTTTCTTCTGGGGAACTCTTGAACCATCATCTCTTATTATTGTCAAGCTCAGTACATCTAACATTGCGTAATTTTTGTCTGTGATTGCCCATTTTAAATTTGAAGCTCTTCCAGCCCTGGCATCCTGTGTTACAGCCAAGTTCCCTTAAGCCGGGCTCACACTACAGGAGTTTAAGGCCGATTTATCCCTGATTTTCCCCTCCCGAGAATCGGAGAAAAAATCTTGTCGAGGACCTCAATCAGTTCCAATGTTCACCACTGATTATCTGGTAATGTGAGACATTCACAGATCGAATCTTGCACCTCCTGATCTGCTCTCACACAAATCGGGGCCGCCAAAACTAAGTTTTTTATAGTGTAGAGAAACTGCAGTTCTCGTCAGAGAATCAGCAAGTTTTCTCTCTTCTGCCGAAGACAACGAAGAATATGAAGTACATAAATGCATTTACATAAGAAAAAAAATCTTGCTATATCAGTGCAAGTGAAAGTTGTAAAGTTAATTTATATAGTTGATAATATATGGGTATGCAATTCCAAATCTTATTTATATTACGCATTATCTGTATATATTCATTTAAACTAAATGTTTAATAATTGTTAAACAAAAACTGCTTGTGTAATAGATTAGGGGTATAATAGTTATATAAATCTTATAAAAGAATTATAATAAAAAATCATTGCTAAAAGCCAGACAATTTTGCCTTGTTTTTGCATAACAGGGAGTGTAAGGTAAGCAAAACTTATTTATGAATACAAAAGTGTAAGTCATATGTTAGTAATGTTTTGTTTTTTTTACCCTTAGAGTATTTGTGATTGTGAGCCTCAAAACATGTCTGTAAGTGCTGTACGATGAGTACATCTCATCAACATAAATGGTATGTAATCCATAAAACTGAAATATTTAATCAAATTTTTTAATATTCATAATATGATTAATATTGTAACTTATTTGGATTACATTGTAGGTCACTATGACCTCTCTTTGCCCGTTTTGGACACTTGAGCTGCAGGACATCAAAGAAGATATTTGTGACATTACAAAGTTCAGGTCCATACATCACAGATGAGAAGTGTCAATGTACACTAAAGTGTACTGTGTACGCCGATGCATCTCAAACAAGCCTATTGTTCTCATTCAAAAGTACCAGGTAGGAGTCTTATAGCGGGACATCACTAATCGTCGAACGCTGAACGTGACGTCACGCCTGAGAGTATTTAAAGGCTTGAAACTCACTTGTTCATTTTGTTGGTTGAGGTTTCGGAGTATTCTGATTTCAGCATGAATAACAGTGTTATCATGGGACAAGTAAGTTTGCAACCAAAGAAAGCGAGTTGTGTGGAGCATGTAGATGAACAGAAAACCATCCTCATCGCTCGAGGAGACGCCTGGTGGTGCTGGTGAGACTGATGAAGGGAGAAAGGAGGCAGGGAGAGATGAGGAAAAAGAAGATGTCTGGGAAATTGAGTGGAAAAATAAATCGCGCTATTCGTGCGTAGTTGGACGCTTGAACATTTTGAGTTTACTCGCTTCATTCGCGCGTGACATTCGCTTCATTCGCGCATGAAAATCCCTTCACAACAGACGCGAATTCGCGTCATGAGAGGGGCTCTCCCGCTCCTTTATGTGTCCCAGACTCTCCACTGCTTTCTGCACACTTCCTCTGAATAAACACAACTTCGGTGGGGAAATAATTGTAAATTACAGCGAATAAGCTCAATTGGTAGTCTTTAGTTGGCTTGTAGTCTTAGTATATATATATATAGCTCAAATTGAGTAAAGACCGTTTTTTACAATTTTTCAGATTGTCCGACCTCCTCACTCACTTTCTTTCAAACACGATCCTTTTTATTTCTGTTTCTATAAATGTATGAAGATGTACAGCGACGATGATTTTGTCCTCCATGTTGTTTCGAATTTCTGCCTCAGCTCGCTACGTCACGTCACTACTAGAGGAAGCTCCTGATTGGTTAACGCGGCGCGGAAATTCACCAAAGTTCAGATTTTTCAACTCGCGCGATTCGCGTCAAACGCCCGAATCGCTCAATTCGCGCCGCAGGATGTCAATTCGCGTCTTTGCATTGACTTAACATGTAAATCACTCGCGCTTACCGCTTCATTCGCGTCCGGTGTGAACGCACCATGAGGCTGGATCATACCGGAAAATTACTAATCACACATGGTGATAGGGGTATTGATTGTAGTAGATCCTTCAATTAGCTTTACTTTTGATGTTCCTGTGGACAACACAATTATAAATTATATATCGCTGCATCATGGTCCTGGAACATCCATTGCCTTGCATGAACATGCTAAGCTTCATGAAGCTTCAAGGACAAAGTCTTGATGAGAGGACAGAAAAGCAGGTTAATGGAGCAGGTCATTCACGTCGCTAACATTTGCTGTGAGCAAGAAAGCTTCCATCGAGAACCTGCTGATAAACCAGGACACCTTGGAAGTCAAATTGATTGAGTTCAGGTGTGGTGCGCTCATGAAGGAGTCTGCCTACGAGACCTTCCTTTGTATGTATTTTGAACTATCAATCAGCTCACTGACTTACAAAATCAGTACCAGATGAACAGTCTTCAACTGCACTGAGGGTGAGTAATTAATGACAGAATTTTCATTTTTGGGCGAACAATCCCTTCATCTGAACTCTTGATCCTCTTGGCATTCATAGGATAGTTTGAGTATTTGCCTTGTCCTTCAGTTCATGTGAGTGATGTTTCTTTCTCTTTTTTCGTCCCCAACTGTAGTTTGTCATGAGCTGTAGCAAATTTCATGGATGGACACCAGTTGAGAACTCAAAGCTGAAAAAAGCCCTTATATATAAAAATGCTGCATGAGATCAACTTAATAGCTTAAAGATGGTTTGTTTCTTGTTGTTACTTTAATACGTTTGTGTGCCCTTTAATGGCCTATTTTGTGAGGTATTTTTCTATTTTCAGATGTATACAGTAGCAAGACCATTGCATTAATTTATTTATTTTTGTTCATTTAATTTATTTATTTTTGTATGATGTGTGTGTTGGGCTTTTCCAGGAGTGAGAGGGCAGCATGCATGAGTACACAGAAGGAAGAGCAGCCTAATGTTCCTGATGTTAATCAAACACTCACTACAAAAAATAATAATAATAATTAAAAATCACTCTGCTCTTGTCTGAATCACTTATATAGATTCATCCTTACTAAGTTTACAAGTTAATTGTAATTGTTTTTATTTGTGCTACTGCGTGTAGTTTGATTATGTTCATATTTTATTACAGACTGTTTCACTTTGAATACCGTTTGAAAGTTATATTTTATATTTAGGCAACAAATGACATGACAGTATGTAAACCAGTACCAAAGAGCAAGAAAATATCTCACTTTCATGTCAGGGTCTCTTCCAGATCCTCACATCATGGCCAATGGTGAGAAACTGCAAGACAAACGCCCAAAACCAGGCATTTGCGAATTGCTTCACAGGCTTGAGGGCCTTCATTTTGTGGACTTTGTCTCTACTTATCTCAGGAGAACACTGGTAAGAGATCACAGACACATTTTTAAACACCCTGGTGCTGCTGAATTTCCTCAGTTGCCTGTTGAAGGTTACAACTTGAAATTTCAAATCAATTTTGATCCCAACTACAAGCAGCAATGCCACTTAGAGAGCCTTAAGGTGTCAAGGGACATCTCTGCTGCTATTGAGGCAAAAACAACTCTGAGAGAAACAGCTGCTATGAACAGAGGGCTGGACCTGAAAGTCTTTAACGCCGATATCAGGTTGGCAGAGGTAAAGAGTTGAAGATGTTTCTCAATTCATACTCCTGAACACATTTTCACAGTATGTGAAGGCAGCATTAGGCTCACTCATGAAAGGAAACACTTCAGACTCGTTCGTCCCCTTTGACATTAAGAGGTCCCTGCAACATTTGACCCTCAGCTGATTGACTGAACCTTCCATAGAAAGAGGAACAAGCCCATCCCATGTATGGCCCTCTCAATTAAAATTCTCAGACGGGCCATTGTCTGGGTCTTCTGTGTGTCCTTCAAGCTGAGCTGATAGTATTTCTTCAGTGGAGGGATGATGAGCGGCACCCACTCCTCTGTGATGTCTCCTGAGATTTATCAAGGACAGCAGCCCTAAAATGCTTCCTCGCTCTCTGGTAAACATTATAGAGTAGTTGTGTTTTAGGCCAAACATAATCGTGACGCGTAACCTGATATTGCTGAGTTCAACATGTTCCTGGGTCAACATTTTTGTTGATCCTGGAACAACATTCAAATCAACCAATCAGATTTGAGGAACAAGTTTACAGATTATGTCAAGTTTAGGCTTAAAATCGTGAATTGGTGCTTCTACATCAGTGTTATTCATCTATCATTTCCCTCTGATTTTTGGGATAACTTATGGGTAGGGTTAGGTTTAGGGGTGGGAATAGGGTTAAGACTAAATTTTCAGACTAGAATGTTGTTCCAGGATCAACAAAATATGTTGACCCAGGAACACATCTAACTCAGCAATATCAGGACATGCCATGGTGACTGAGTGTGACCTGGATGCATCAGTGAATGGTGAGATATTGAGCACTGTAAGTGAACTTCACACCTTATACCACTGCGAGTATCACTGCAAAAAATGCTTTTCTAATTTAGTATTTTTGTTGTTTTCAGTCCAAATATCAAAAAATTCTTAAATCCAGATGCTTTTACTAAATAAGTAAAATAATGACTTAAGATATTTTTCTTGTAATCTAGGGGAAAAAAATCAAAACGAAGTGAGTTGAAAAATGATCTGCTTATGGGGTAAGAAAAATAATCGTTTTTGTTTGGGACTGAAACAAGGAACAAGATTTCAGACAGAAACAAGATTCTTTTTCTTACCCTATTGGCAGATAATTGTTCTTGTCTTAAGCAAAAAGAAAACAAGAATACTAAGTAAGAGAAGCATTTATTTATTTATTTTGCAGTGAGCTTCCTCATTCCTGGTCCTGAAGAGCCTCATTCCTGCTATGTTTTTAGTTTCTGTGTGCGTGTTCCCACACAACATCGTGTAAGTCTCAGACAAACACTCAAAGAATACAAGTTACAGAGAAGCAAGACAACGCCTTCAAAAGTTCAGTAATTCTGTATCCCAAATACTACACTAGTACTGCGGGACTGAAAACTGTGTCCAGTTTCTTAAAGTCACCATGAAATCAAAATGGCCAAATCTTGTTTTTATTGAATATTGCAGCTCTGCACATGAATTAAAAATTGTTGATCACTTTTAATTAAATTGTTTCTTTGGAAATTAGTTAATAAATGTATCACTTTTTATTATATCAGTCTTTGTAGCCTATTAGTTAAAACTTGAGAATTTTATTAATTTGTTATAATCTGAAAAATGAAGAATCGAATAAGAATCTTAAAAGGTGGCCACAATTTTACTACAACAAAGAATTAAAACACAAAGATGAATTCACATAATAAAACAGGATATGGTTATATGAATGTTTTAAAAAAAATCTTATTGATTAGTATTTTTCTTTTTGCAGCTGACAGCTACTTGCGATGGTATTATACATTTTGTGTACTTTTTCATGTGTATCAATCTATTTCACATCTCTCGGAAGAGGCTCACAAGCTCAGCAGTCAGTTTTTACCGCAGGACAGCAATTGTGAGTAAATGATCTGTCATCTTTACAGGGCTGCAATATGAGGTGTGCGCAAAGTAACATATTTAGCAACTGTGTTAAAAAGTGAATAGCACATAACAGACACAAGACTTGTATAAACATGAATATTGGTACAATATAATAATGAATAATTCCTTGCATTTATATAGCGCTTTTCTGGGCACATTCTTTACATATTGAAGGGGGAATCTCCTCAACCACCACCAATGTGCAGTGATTTTTCTATATCGGAATCCTATCCAAATCTCAAAATTCATATGTTTTGCATCGTTTATGGTTGCTCAAATCGATCAAACCAAGAACCCACAAGAAGCTTTTATCGTTTATGTAACTTATAGCGTCTTGCGTCTGCTGATACTGAAATGAATATGGATACCTTCTTACCTTTTTAGTTTTTTGACTTGGTTAAATATTCACATTCTTTATGGTATCGTTTGCAGGGAAGATAAGGTATTTTATTCCCTTTTTTAATCATAAAGGGTAAATAATTTTTAGGCAAAATATTGTAAATGATTTAAATTATTATAAATATTAAAATATGCATATACAAATATCTATAACAAAAAGCCAATATTCATATAAATGTATATTTTTATTTTCATTATGTATGAGATATATACATGATATGTAAGATTGAAAAAAATTAAAAGAATAAAAAGTGTTAAAGTGCTCACTTATTCTTGTATGCAGTTTACATGCATATNACAGTTTAAGTGACTGCGTGCAAGTTATGCTAATTCATAAGCCGAGTGAGAGTCATACTCGCAAATGTAATGATAATTATTACATCAAAACAAAATACAAAACTTTTGGGGTTTGAAATAAAAATAATAAATGTTGTGTTTGTGGTATGCATCCACGGATTGGTTGCACACTGCAAACACAGCAAATGTGAAAGCACATGAGCGTGTGCTGCTCCTGCACCACATATGCACTGCAAGCGTAAGGCTGGTGTAAAGCCCAAAGTATAGTTCACTTTTTACTCATACTAAAGGGTAAGCGTACAGAGCGCGTAACGCAAATTTCGTCATCGGAAGAGTACACGCGTACTCTACACTTACTGCCAGATTTTTGTAACTGTGCGTACTTGTATACGCAGGTCGCACGTGCATTTAATATTTTTGTAGTAATTAGTTTATCAACAAGGTGGCCACCGTTTTGCCTCGTCTCTTCTTTTCTGTTCTTGTTGTTCCTCTTTCCTTCAGTGATTCTGCTTGTTAACAGCAGGTGTCTTTCATAATTGTCTTCATTACTTAATGCGTCACTTAATTAATTAACTGCAACATTAGGCTCATTTGAGAGAAGCAAATTCTGTGCAGAACCGATCACCAGTGATCACCGCAAGATGCATGCCAGTTAGAAATGTGTGGACCGCCTTGCTCTGATGTCATGACGCTGATCTTCCAGAACCACGTCACGTCTCCACTGATCTTCCAGATTCTCATCCCATAATGGCCATCAAGCCAACATCTATGGACAAGATGGCCGCTTCGCCAGTGTCTACGGACAAGATGGCCGCCCCGCCAGTGTCTCTAGACTCCGCTCCAGTCGCCGAGCCCGTTCCACTCCATTGCTGTTTCCTGTTTCCTTGCTGTTTCTACTCCCCACCAGAGGTCACCAGTTCACCATTATCTCCTTTTCATGGCACACGCAGTCACACATCATTCTGGACTACATTTCACACAATTCCCCATCTAGGAACCAATCACACACTCAAACCCAGTTTCCCATCAGTGACATTTTATAAGCTGCACCCAGACACACACACATTGCTGAGTATTGTTTAGACTTGTTTTCGCCCTTGTCTCCGTGTTCCTTGTTCCCTGCCTTGCCTGTTTTTTTTGACCCTGGACTGTTTCTTTGTTTGATGATCGCTTGCAGCCTGCCTTGACCTTTGCCTGTGATTTGGATTACTCTTTTGCCTTGCCCTCCTGTGTCTGTTTGCTGGCGTTTGACCTCTCCCTGTATGACTACGCTCATTTTAATCTTGATTATTGTTAATGTAATTCATTTTTCCAGGAGCTCATTGCTTCTATGTTCAGTTAAACTGCTAACAGTGATTGTAAATTGTAAATTATTACATTATTTGCTAACTGCATTCTTTAAATTGTAATGTTGACATGCATTCTCTGTAAAGCTGCTTTGAAATGATATGTATCGTGAAAAGCGCTATACAAATAAATGTGAATTGAATTGAATAAAGCCTGCACGCCGATCTCCCACTCCGACATCCAGTTCCCTTTGTTACACCTGCACACTCATAAGAGATGAAAAAGGTGACAAGTCTACAAATATAATCCCTGTAGGGGGTTCTGGGAGAAAACATTGAGGATGTGTCTTTCAACGGGACAAGAAGGTAAAGCTTATGGGACCCATTACTAAAATATTATATTTTAATATAGATAACGTATATCATTGTGCATGCTGCTCATTGAAATGCTCATTTTTCTTTTGTGAATTAATGCAGTTAATCATTCTTGGTCTGGAAATATTACTATTCTACTTTAATCTCCTTGGCCAAAAATACATAATTTTCCTTAATGACATAAACAAATGTTTATGTGAAAGCAAATATACTTTCTATAGGGTTTTGTAAAAATTATGAAGTGCAGGCATGACTTCCCTTTTTTAATCATAAAGGGTAAAGAATTTTTAGGCAAAATTTGGTAAATTTATTTAAATTATTATACATATTAAAATATGCATATACAAATATGTATAACAAAAAGCCAATACAATTCATATAAATGTATATTTTTATTTTTATTATGTATAAGATATATGCAAGCTTGAGAAAAATTAAAAGAATAAAAAGTGTTAAAGTGCTCACTTATTCTTGTATGCAGTTTACATGCATATTAGCTTCTATTTTTTTAAACAACTATTAAGACAACATTCTGATTTAGTCCCTGACGAATGCAGAAAATGTATACATGCTTTATAAGAAATAAACTAAATAAACAAAAGTACTAGACCCTATACATTCTCAAGATAATGACATGTGTTCAGGCCAGGAGTTATTAGATTGTGTCCAGCCCAGCTCCTTTTATGATCGCTTGAGCAGTTTTTGCCAGTTCATTTACTCCTTCTCTCAAGAGGTACTGAGTAGAAGCAAAGGACAATCCTGCAGCAAAGGCACTGCCCACACCTGGAAAGAGACTCAACAAATCTGCACAGGAAGACATTGCTGCAGCTGAAACACAGACTTTTATTGTGGTCACTGCTTTTTTTTGGATGGCATCAGCAAATTTTGATTCGGCCCGATATTCCAGCAAGGGCATGTTCACCTTTTCTGAAAGCCTTTTCAGTGATCCATCATCCAAACCAAATGCATAATAGCACCTTGACAGGAAAACCAGCCCAATGGCTGCATCACATGTTATTGATGTGCCAGGAATAGGGATCAATGCTACACCAGCAGTAGCAAGAGATGCAGCCCAGATCAGTCCTTTAAATAACTTGATCTTCTTCTCAAGAGCTGCAGCAGAGCACACCGGCCAAGCTTGAAGAAGAGCAGATCGCTTATGGAACGGAAGATCATCAATCAGTTTGTTTTGAAGTTTCTCAAAATCATATTTCTGCCAATTGACAGACGATATCAAGAAAACTTCAGGGTTTCCAAGTTTATTCAAGTTTCTCACACAGTCATCTCTTATTGTGTCAAGAACTCTCTGCTCATTAAATCCTGCTTTCCTTCGCTCTGAAGAGATGTCATTGTCAATCTTGGAACGAACAAAGTAAAAATGTTTCTTCTGTTTTCTTATTTCTTTAGCCAGCATGATGTCATTCTCTGTGAACCTCTCAGAGTTCAGGATAATGAAAAAATCATAGGTTTTAAATTTAACATCTTTAAGGTATTTCTTGGCTTTGAATTTTGGACTTCCTATTCCAGGCAGGTCCCAGATGTTCACATTTGGTATTGTAGGATGCTCATACATGGTGCGCTCCATTGTAGTTTCTGTGACACCAGTAGGTGCTGCTCCCTCATCATCGTCACTTAGGTCTCGGATACTATTTAAAGGCAGATAGTGTTTCGCCCAAAGGCCCACGTAACTTTATTAGGATGTACATTACAATTAAAATGATCAAATAGACAAAGCATTTGATGGTCACAGTGTTTTATACTGACCTTTTGAGTGGAGAGCTTTTAACCTTTTCTTTCCTTTTGTGTTCCTCTGCCCTGTCAGTCGACATAAAATAACGTTTCATAAATTAGACAACATTGATAACTGGGGTCAATTTAGTTAAACAGCGTAAAACTACAAATAACAAAGTTAAGGGATACAGGTGAACTGTAGTAAACCCACAATACTTTACAGAATCAGCTAAGGGTCCTGATCCCCCTGCCAGGGTTTAGTTTTACAACAGTTTTTTCTTTCTTTTTCTTTTCATTTTTGTTTATTCAGAAACTACCCATCCTGCTTCAAATTATATATTGGTTAACTGTAATGCGGTGTCAAATATTGGCTACATAAAGAAATGTTGAAACTGACAAATCATACAATTATTTTTATTTACTTAAAGTAAAATAGTGTAAATTTAATGATACTTGGTTGATACGCTTGATGAGAGATATAATACTTATTAAAATAATGTAATTCAATAATGTGTTTTTTTTTAAGAATTATAATTACCTTAAATTCTTGGATCCAGCAGGAGTAGCGCTGACAATGCTTTGTGTTTCTTTTCAGTGAGGTTTATAAGGAGATATAGAGTCTGACAATCCTTTTAATTGAGCTATGAGCTGCTGTAAAAGTATTAAAAGACAGAACACAAGTATGAACCAATATGGAGAAGAAGAAAAAATTATATATATAAGATTATACAACATATAAATTGGTTATATATTATAATCTAGTCATACGGTCTGGTCCATTTTGAACATACCTTGAACTTTTAAAAAACATGATATCCATAAACGTGTGTCCTGTAACAATTCAAATGTAATAATGACTTTTTTAGTTCCTGCTGCTGATTTTTACCATTCAGGTACAGCTGGAAATCTTTAAAAAGGGGGCAGGCCATCCACCAACAGTTGAGCCGCCCATATGACACATACAACATATCTTCCTTGCTTAAAGTACCTTCTGTGTTTCATTAAAGTCAAATACATGTCATATACAAAATCCGACCGATTATGGCCACTTTCATACTAAAAAGGACACATACAACTTGTAGGGGATTTTTAGATCATATATGAATACTGTAAAATTCTTATATGAGTTTTACATGACGACAGTATGCAATGGTTTATGGTATTAGTAGAAAATATAGGAAATAACTGATATTCTTACACAAATCATTTAAAATTCTTAGATCGAATCATGCTAGTCATAGGATGTAAATTTTGCATCATATGTTTATATGAATTTAATGCAGATTTTATGTTTTTAATAGGGAAATGGTGTGCCTGTTCAAGCTTTATATAGTTCCACCTAATTCCTCATATTACAGCAATAATATTATATCTCTGTATATAATTATCATACATGATTTCAGTCAATATTACAATATCTCTGCATATACTAATCATATATGATTTGCATCAGAAACACTTTATATCGACACAATCAAATTCTACTGCACAAGAGCAACTTTTGCTGAGACAAAAGAGTCAACAGAAACTACACACACACACACAACAAAATACCTCGAACACACTGTCATGGCTATCAGTCATCAAAGAGCATTAGGTTTCTGGATGTGTTTGTGTTTTCTTCTTCTTTCTAATTTCAGTAAGTTTGGCACTGATGGCTGCACCAGTGCTGGAGGGCACCAGTGCTGGAGGGCACCACTCATCCGCAAATCAGTATGTGAATTCATCAAATGAGAGCTGCACACTTGTAGAATTTTCTCTCACAAATGTCTTTTTTTTCTTGGATATTTTTCTGGCACAAACACAAGTACTTAAACTGCCTGAACCTGCTGCGACGAGTCTCAAACACTGTTTTTGCTTTAAAGTGACAAGTTTTGCGTGCTCTCCCTTTTGCACCATATTCTATGAAAATGTGGAGCAAAAGTCAGCTGTGCATCGGTCATTGCTGCAGAGCCAAATGGGAGGAGCTAGAGCTCCAGCTCCAGAGATATCCGTGAGCGCCTAAAACCAAGGTCTCTGCGGAACAAAAGAGCGGTGTCTCCCAATTTTGGCGTGTTTTCTAACTGGGAGAGGTTTTTTTAACGATCCAACCAAAAAAGTACAGAAGCAGGGATAGGCTTTTTTTTTTTAAGTACGGAAGCCTGAAAGGCCATTCATTATTATTTTATTTTTTTCTTGTTTTCTCATGATCACAATTACTTTTTTAATGTTTAGATCATGAGAAACAACTTATGTTGAGATAATGATGAATAAAATATTGCTGCATGCTTGACTTCCATAACAGGGAAATTATGCGTTTTCCCAGAGTGCCTGCCTAGATATGAAAACATTTTACCATAATATTCACATATTTTGAAGAGTATGAACTATTACACAAGACCTATAGCTTATAGCTCGAGAAGGCGAAATATATGATTTATGCAAGTTTTAAGATTAGGCTACTCCGTTTTTTTTATTGCTTAATTATTTATTTATTTATTTGATTATTATTATTATTATTTTACATAAACTAAATTATAATGACACGGGATGTAATTTTGTCACAATATGGCTACTGTAGTCTATTTTACATAGGCTACACATTTCGTCATTTGTCTGAACTTATCCAATCGGCGTCATTTGAGGTTGGACATGGCCCAGGTGAGAAAATACTATAGTAACTGATAGTAAATAGTGTTTTTGAACCATATTGTAAATTGTAGTACTGTATATATCATAGTATTTACAACACTTTGTTAATGAATGCAACAGCATATGCTGTAGTATACTTTAGTTTTTACAACAGTAAACTGCGTGTATTGTAGTATAATATACCCTATAGTTTAAAGAAAACTGTATTGGGTAACGTAATTTGTTTATATAGTTGTTATATTACCACAGCAACTATTACTACAGTATTTTTTTCACCTGGAGGGCTACAAGAATTATCATTAGTCAAATAGTTTAAGGCAAGATATTTCGCCTTCTTGTGCTACAAGTCTTGTATAATAATTGCTCTTCAATATGAATATGAATCCAACAAATGGCACGCGATCAACAGCCTATTTTATTTAAATCTCTCGCATGCCAAATTTCACGTGATAGTGTAAACCTTTGTCATTGTTACGAACTTTTAAAGGTCTAGGGTTAGAACGTAACATTTAGTTATTGCTGTAATGGAGCGGGCAGCAGGAAAGACCAGACACACAAAAGCAGGTATAGCCAATTAGTTTATTGGTATGAAAAGCCGAAGCCACTAATCAGTATATGTGTGCACTATAATACAATGCAGTTTTAGAGAAATATGAATAAATAAAGATACGATTAACTAATGGGGAAAAGGAACTAGAGTGGCGCCAAATTAAAGAAGAGAATAAAACAAAATAACTCATTAACTAAGTTCCCCAAAACCCTCTAAACTTGCTAACCAAAGAAAAATGTGAAAAGTAAAACCGAAATCTTCAGCACATCCAACACCATAACTAAACCTACCCTAAATAAGAACAAAAATACAAGGAGGGCGCTCACCTCTTACCTGGTGTGTCCAACACTTGATAACTGCGGGCAGTATGTATATCGCGTGACCTGCTTACCTGTTCTCTGTTTCCCCAAAAGGTAATAAGTTACTCTTAACTCTCAACATCTCAACATAATACAAAGTCAAGTGTTGGATTCACACGCCAAAGAAAACGAAAGAGACTTTAAACTTTATAATCATTTTATTGACCACAGACACTAGCCTCAACCTGATGGCAAAAAAAAATCTAAAAAATCAAGGGACCAACAGATCCCAGATAGCACACGTAAGTCTGCAAGACGTCTGTTAAAGATCACTTCATCTGGAAAGCATCTGCTTTATACAAACATCTGATAGACGTCTTTAAGATGTCAGTTTTACAACAGTTATAAATCATAAACATCTTAAAGACATCTTCTAAACGTCTATTTGACATCTGACAGGAAACGTCCTATAGACGTATTGCAGATGAGCAAACATAAAAAAAAAACATCTTCCAGACGTAAACACACATCAAATAGACGTCTCCGAGATGTACGTGTGCTATCAAGGATTCATCAAATAGAATAGCGAATAGCTAATAATAGTTATCGCTAGAAGCGAATGAAAAAGTAGATTGCTTGGAGCTTTTTACAACGGGCTAGCAAGCATCTTCACGCAAAAGAAACGTTAAACAACTGTTAGTTTACAACAATACACTTACATTCATATACAAGACATATCTCTCGTTTTTCCGGAAATCTCGAACTCGATTTGAGCAAATCAAGTAAAGAGGTTGAAAAACACCTATTCCCGTGTGACAACACCCCAAAATTGGGAAACGCTCCTTTTTGTTCCTCCGTCTCCATAAAACAGTAGCATCTTCTCAGTTTAACTGTGTGCAATGCATTCAGGTGACATATCAGATGATTTTAACACGTCAATCATACAACAGTAGTTTGAATAGCCACAGGGACATTGCACGTGTTCGATGTTTTCATCATTTTGCGCTCTGGCTCAAATTTAAAAGGCTGATCGTGTTTTAAAAGAACCCCGCGGATATTAAGACTTGTATTCGTTACTAGATAACCGTCTCATCAAAATATACAGATAAAAATACTCAGGGCTAAAGTGCTGCATTAAACGACAACACTGACACAAGCCTTGTACAATGCAACTTTACTGTGTACTGGTATATGGATGACGTTATACTATTTACAAAGGAGGATTTCCCAGATCCTGTCCTTCCAGTCACAGCGATGTTCAGTGAGACATTTAAAAACTTGCCAATTGTTTCATTTGCTTTTGTTTTAGCCTTTTTCAGGGTGGACTCGCCTGATGCTTTTACTGCCTCAACAACAGCACGGTCTTCGGTTGTCATGTTTTAAACTGCAAAAAATATAGAAGTACCTTAAGCATTACTTTATTCTTGATGGGTGAAGAATGTAAGAATGTAAATTTCTGTTAATACAGAAACTATTAATTGTTGTAATGTGATCCACATTCAACCCTGAGGCTCTTTGTTTAACAAATGAAGTCAACAGAAAGTTACATTTAAAGGCAGATAGTGTTTCGCCCAAAGGCCCACATAACTTTATTAGGATGTACATTACAATTAAAATGATCAAATAGAGTCTAGACAAATCATTTGATGGTCACAGTGTTTTATACTGACCTTTTGAGTGGAGAGCTTTTAACCTTTTCTTCCCTTTTGTGTTCCTCTGCCCTGTCAGTCGACATAAAATCACGTTTCATAAATTAGACAACATTGATAACTGGGGTCAATTTAGTTAAACAGCGTAAAACTACAAATAACAAAGTTAAGGGATACAGGTGAACTGTAGTAAACCCACAATACTTTACAGAATCAGCTAAGGGTCCTGATCCCCATCAGGGTTTAGTTTTACAACAGTTGTTTCCTTTCTTTTTCTTTTCATTTTTGTGTATTCAGAAACTACCCATCCTGCTTCAAATTATATATTGGTTAACTGTAATGCGGTGTCAAATCGGCAGAACAACATGCAGTCGTGGCCTAATGGATAGAGAGTCGGCAGAACAAAAGTGGGCAGTCGTGGCCTAATGTATTGTAACGAAGTAGCGGTCCGTACAGTTATTAATCAATCTATGGGTGGAATATGAATATAATAATTCATAAAGTTATGAATAATTATTATGCACATACCGACCCAAGGGGAAATTAAACATATATGGTGAATTAATTACAACGAATTATAATCAATTATGTATATGATTAGTTCTTGTTTAATAATTATTTAGGAAAACTATGTTTGTCCAGCAAATGAGTTGTTCCTAGAATATTATAAATGGATTTATTCTGTGGCCACACAAATAAATTCCTATTACAGCATCAAAGCATAAAGCGATCGAAAACGTTAAAGTGACTTGGTTTTCGGTTGAAAGAACAAGCAGAACAATCGAGCATGAATAATGTTGTTTAATATATGCAAACTACGACTACAGAGGTTATACGTCTAAATACATAATATACAAATATATACAAAAGGGAACGTAGAGACAGGAAAGGAAGGCTTCTTCCGTTCCGCGGGAAAGTTTGAACTGAGGACTTGAGAGTTAGTTTCGCTGGAAGATGGTGGTCCCGAAGATGAGCGCGATGGAAGCGCGTGGTCCAGAGACATCCGGGAGGGATGTGCACGAGGTAGACGAGAGACAATCGGGAGAACACTCTTGAAAAATTGTGTGTCGTTGTTTTTATGGAACCCAAGCTAACACACCTCCTGAATCGTAACGGCCAATAGATGCGCAGCACTGTTTGGCGGGCAAAGCTCCTTTGTTTGGTCTCCTCGCTGAATTTGCATACTGATGGCTATCAGATCGGATTCCGAGATGGAGTATTTCCGTCACCATATCATTACACACATAGAAAAATTCATATGTCAGCTATGTGACATACTTCAGTGAATAGCTCGAGTCCGGAGCTTTACGGAGAGATCAAACTTGATAGATCAGAAAGGCATATAAAAGAAGTTATGGTTTACAGACAAATTTCCATCATTAAAACTAAAAACTAACTCAACTACAGTTATTTGCTAAGTCTAAACATTAGGAAACGTGCACACACTCGAGATACAACTCAGGTACACTTTGGCATACTCATATTTGTATGTAATGTCCTTATGCGTGTGTGTGTGTGTGGGGGGGTGTGTGTGTGTGTGTGCGCGTGTCTGTGTGTGTGCGCGTGTGGGACATCGGAGTGCCATGTGCCACATGGCCCATGGTAATGCGATCCGAATTGATCATGATCGTTTGAAGTCGCACGGGAGATGATCGGGGATCTATCACAAAGTCGTAAAACCTGTCCAGGAGGTCTGTAAATGTCCGCCAGATCGGCGCCAAGCTTTGATTTGTAATTCAAAGTTCAGTGGGTTAAAGCTTAACCACAGTTTATGGTGCGCCCGCTAAATTCTGATCGATTGCAGACGCTACAGGATAGAGAGTCGGACTTGTAACCCAAAGGTCATGGGTTCGAGTCTCAGGTCCGGCAGGGATTGTCGGTGAGGGGAGTGAATGTCCAGCGCTCTCCCCACCCTCAATACCACGACTGAGGTGAGACCCTTGAGCAAGGCACCGTACCCCCAACTGCTCCCCGGGCGCCGCAGCAATGGCTGCCCACTGCTCCGGGTGTGTGTTCACGGTGTGTGTGTTCACTGCTGTGTGTGTGCACTTGGATGGGTTAAATGCAGAGCACAAATTCCGAGTATGGGTCACCATACTTGGCCACATGTCACGTCACTTCGTCACTTCAAATATTGGCTACATAAAGAAATGTTGAAACTGACAAATCATACAATTGTTTTTAATTACTTAAACTAAAATAGTGTAAATTTAACGATACTTGGTTGATATGCTTGAGGAGAGATATAATACTTATTAAAATAATGTAATTCAATAATGAAGTTTTTTTTAAAGAATTATAATTACCTTAAATTCTTGGATCCAGCAGGAGTAGCATTGACGATGCTTTGTGTTTCTTCTAAGAGAGGTTTGAGAAAACAAGTTTATAAGGAGATATAGGAGTCTGACAATCCTTTTAATTGAGCTATGAGCTGCTGTAAAAGTATTAAAAGACAGAACACTGCTGTATATGTTCTTTTTTTTTTTACTTTAGGAACATTAACGATATAAACACTTTTGAATATATATGCACATAACTTCTAACTCTAGGGAAAGAGGGTAGACTGCCTCATTTCCCTGGCTGAACCCTGTGGATTATTCTGCCCCAACAACGTGGGTTAGCCACTAACTAGAGATCAGATTGCTTTTGCATAGGAGCCTTTTTTGAATTGTCTCACTACGCAGTCCACAGATGAATCTGTTTCTTATTGTGTCGTTCAGTGCTGTGCCAAATTCAAAAATTCTGTATGATTTATAAACTTGTTTCCTCATGGGGACCTCAATTTAGATTTCCACAGTGACACGAGTCCCCATGAGTCAGTGTGCATTAAGGTTGAAGTCCCCATCAGCATAGAAAAACATGAAAACACACGCACACACACACCACAAAAGCATATGTGATTTTTTATTTTTATTTTTTTTGGTTTATGGGGACCCACCTTTCCCACTATCCAGTCAACTTCATTTGATCCACAGAAGACAAATCTCACTTCAAAAAGATCATTTCACTTTCACAACATACATATTTCAAATATGTGACATTTCACAGGGTTATGGGGGACAGACAACAGTGTTTATGAGGTCCATGCACATACAACACACAAAACTAGCCACTTACCTGTTTGTTCTGTGATCACGGTAATTGTGTACTTACATTTGCACATGCACTACAGAGAAAAACAGAGACAGAGAGACTCTGGTATTACGCTAGAAGATGCTGACATTAGTGTGAACAAAAGTAGTTCCTGTCGCTCAATTGGCAGAGCACTGTGTTAGCTTTGCAAAGGTTTTGGGCTCAATTCCCAGGGAACACACATACTGATAAAACTTGTACCTTGAAGGTACTGTAAGTCGTGTTGGATAAACGCATCTGCCAAATGCATAAATGTAAATATAGAATGATCAGTACTTCAATATCAAGTCGATACTGAAAGTGTAAAAATGTGACAATACCAGCCTCTTTTTTTTTAGTACCAGCTCATTTAAGTACCAGCTGATAGACGGTTGCTTCAAACAGTACGTATTTGTTTGGCGGGACAAATTTAATTGATTTAATTCCAAAAAAACAAAAAACAAAATGAAAGTAAAAGCGGCAGCCCCTCATGGACAACTGCCGCACACACATGGCCTAAACAAAACACAGCGTAAAATAGTCCAGGCCTGGTCCTCTCTCGTCCTTCACTGTCGTCGCTCCTCCTTTTATGCTTCCGTAGCTCCTCCGTTCTCACAGCTCTCTGCCTTGTCCTGCTTGACACATACCCTCATCGCAGGCCAAGGGTTACCCTCAAGACTGCCCTACTCCCCCCGGGGCCACGGCACCTGAGGGTAAGGACAGACGAGGCGAGAGAAAAGGAGATGAAAGCATGAGGAGAGACAGAGATGAGAGAGAGGGGAAAAAAATCTTGGTCCGGTTCCTGGACACACTGGCGCTCAGTCTTCAACCAGCTGAGAGACTCTCACTTGCGGTGACTCCTCCTCCCCTCCTCGACCCAGGAGCACAGCAGCAAGATACTGGATTGTATACTGTAGAAGTGGAAGACCTTCCCCTTTTGTCCCACAGTTCCCTGATGGAACCAGGTGTAACCCCTCACCCAGGTCCTACTCACCCCACTCTGTGCGGGTCTTGAACCCGGGTCTCCAGCGTGGGATTCGGGCGCTCTAAAGGCCGGAACACACCAAGCTGACGCCGACGAACTAGTGGCGACAAAAGCAGACTGTGGGGTTGGCTCACGTCGGCAGCGTCTGTGTCCAAAGTTGCCCTGACACACCAAACCGATGCTCGACACCCGACGGCAAAGTAGCATGTCAGTTCTGCGCCTGCGCAAGATGAAATAACTTTCCGTACCAGCAGGTGGCAGTAGCTGAACGGCCAATCACGATGATCAGATGGCCGACGGAACGACAAGCTCGGACTCTGATTTAACATTTCGAGTTGGCCGAAAAAAGCAGACGAGGTCCAACTTCAGCCGACGGCGCGGAACACTGAGAAAACTTAGTCGGTCGAGGAACAAAAACTGCCCGACGGCCGACCGTCGGCTTGGTGTGTTCCTGCCTTAACAAGGAGGCTAAAGACTGCAGCCTCTAGCAACGGTCGCTAAAGCACCTCTTGAGATCAGGGGAGTGGGGTTTCCTTGCACAGCTCTCACCAGCTTGACTCTGTTACACAGGCTTGTTCGATTCCTTGTCTGAAGCCTGGTTTGAGACTAAAATGAGCTTTTGGTAAGAATGAGGGGCTTGTGACAGAAAAATAAACTTTTATTATTATTATTATTATCCTACAGTTGTAGATTTAGATGTAAATTACATGAAAACAAATGTCATGTCACGGAATACAATAAAGTACCATTACTATTGCAAATTTGAAATCATGACTTCAAAGCAATCATTGTTGACCTAACCTGAACTGCTGTCCTGTAGTTTTTTTCCAACCCTGAAAGAAACCCTCACCTGCCTGCAGTCTTAGTCAGTCCCTCCAGGATTTTGCGGGACTTTTTTCTGATTTCTGCGGCCTAAAATGACTGATTTTGCTGCGGATTTTCTCAATATTTGCAGCATTTCTTGTGTAGTTTTTTTTGGTGAAAATACACCAGAGTCAATATTCTAACATTTTTATTACTTTTCTGACCTCAAGAACCACTGGACTCTGTAATTGTAAGAAGGAGAACACTGATAATAACTTAAAATATAATTTCAACATTTTATTTCATATGTAACACCAAATAAAACAAACAAAAAAAATTATATAATGTTACATTGCAGTGTTTCCCACAGGATTTTGTTAAACGATGGGGGCATGGTTGTCATTTAGAAGGTTTTGTATATTTTATCAATCAATTTTGTATGTTTTATGTATCATATAATACAACGGGCTTTGAGGAACATTTATTTGTTCATCTATCAATCATCATTGTATGCATATTGCATTGCATTGTGTTTTGCCCCCACAATAAAAATGATAGAGCTTTCATCATAAAACTAAGCATATCTTCTTACCAAGACATATTGTAAGAGATATAGAGTGACAAATTATATTTATATGCATTTTATGTAAGTAGTCTGCTGTACTGTTACACAGATCTCATTGATTCACATTTTCTTTTTTTATAAATAACAACTGCAACAAACTTCAATTTTTGGTCAGTTTTGGCCATACTCTCATCATACTATATGGGCCATAAAATCCTGGTGTATCAAATATATGATAAAACACATGCAAACTTCTTTTATATTTTGTCTAAAGGTAAAAAAAAAAAACCCTGTTCTGTTTAAAAAAATTATTTTCTATTTACTATTATATTATTTCAAGCTTTACAGAGATGATTAGTATTTTTATAAAACAACAAAAAAGAAACTTAAATATAACTTGGCCTACTTTTGAAGAATACACAAAATGTATAAAGCAAACAAATGTTTCAAACAGATTAAAGTGCAAAAGAACATAAGTAATAAAGTATGAATGTAAACAATCAATAGACAAGCGGTGTCAGAAAGGTAAAGTAGTTGCCTGCTGTTATTAGGGGTAACCCTGGAAATATCAAATACATTTTCATTCAGCGTCTGTTTACTGAGTGCGCAAGCTTCTTTTATGCAACATACAGACACTGTTGATAAACTGAACCGATTGATGGAAACAGCACGCTCGTGTGTGTGTGTGTGTGAGAGAGAAGGCGTTTCTCAATGTCAAGGAAGGATCCTCGGAAGCCAGAATTTCGAGGATGCTACGCCATCGACATCCATCGAAGGACTGTTCCAATGTCGAGGATCCTCGGAATTTCAAACAAGGACTGAGTCCTTCGTTCGAAAAATATCCCATATACAGGAAAGGATGCATATGTGTAGCCTTCGCGCTCTCAAATCACCCACAATCCTATGCGCGCAGCTTTGGGATCTTGTTCAAATATTTTTTTTTAAATGTCGGACGATTGCGGGCAATATGCTTTCAAATGTAAGTATATTTACGTTACCAAACATTTGTTATGACTGTAGTAAATATGTCAGATAAATAAAGTTTAACGTTTAAATGCCAGTACAAATTACTACCGTATTGATATTATAAATTATACAAATACAAATTACGTAATTGATGGCTAACTGAACCGGACCGTCATTTAACAATTGTTAGCTTGATTGCCGTCACCGGCATTTCTTTTATAAATAACTAGTTAAGTTGTCCAAAGTAATTTAACGTTAATATTATACCATTATACCATTCACAGCGTCATGTGCACTTGCTAGTCTGTTCCATTTACGTGTTCTCCGAATGCTAAAGAGGAGCCTCGCCTAGCCTCTGAAGGAAGTGACTTGGAAGGACCAGTCCTGCCAAGGAAGTATCCTTGACATTAGAGAGATGCGCGCTTACAGCGGGAGCGGGATTGTTGCGGTGGTTGACTGACTGACAGATGCATTGCCGAAGCAACGCCGCAAACAGTTGTTTATCGATCGATTAAAGTTCAGCGCACTTTCCTTTGGCTGAATGTACTTTGTGATGACGTCACACGACGCGTTTAGGCCCAAAATCTGCGGCAATTTAGAAAAATTGATAGTACTGTAGAAAAGCCGTATTGAACTGTTTAACATATTTTAATAGAGAGATATGTTTAGAAAAATTATATTTTGACAGCACTGTTAAGAAACCTCGAACCTGAAAGATTCGGGGATTGACTCAAAACATTCTGGGCTGAAGCCCCGGCAAAATCGGCTGGCGCCGCCCCTGTTGCAAGCCCCTCCAAATTTTGCGAAGTTTGCTTGATTTTGCGTTAAATTCTGCGATCGCGGAATCCTGGAGGAACTGCTTAGTAATCGGGTCATTCTACAGAAACGTCCACTTTTCTGTCCCCAGACTTTACAGAAATATTACACTTGAAAAACACTTTAGGATGACATTTTTTTATATTTTAATATGAAACAATATGTTATTTGAACAATTAAACCTTCTTGAGCCATCAATGTGGCAATATTTGTTTTTTAATTAATTATAAATATTCCAAGCGCCACAGAAGTGCTCGTCCCCACAGTCATGTACAGAGGGAAAGGGCTTTATTTCCAGCTCATAAACAGGTTTTTCTACCATTTCAAATACAATAATGTATGCATAACTATCAAATATATAATGTAAATGACATAAAAAAAACAAATGCCAAATAAATATTATAAAATATATAATGAATGTAGTGGTCCCCTGGTGTTGTGTCACTGGTGTTACCTTTAACAAAAATCTCTTATTTTGAAAAAAAAATCACACTGATGACATCACTTAACTTCCTTCTATCTGTTTCCTGAAGATCAATGAAGAAAGACCAATGGAAAGTCCCCTATCTCTTTTCAATTATCAGAAATTTTTATTATAAAATCATAATTTCATATGAAGCTTTTAGTTGAAGTCACTGGTGTGACCTACTTTATTGCTAGGGAATTTTAAAAAACTAGAATTCAAATGGATTAAACTACTTGATTTAGTGAATATATCATGATTGACAACATGTGGGTTGACACCTTGCAGCAGCCATTGTGTAAAATGCATTTTTCATGAAAAATGTCACTGGTGTTACTGTCACTGGTGTTACCTTTATATGAAAATGTCACTGGTGTTACCGTCACTGGTGTTACCCGTTTATAGATAAACTTCATTTAAAGCTATTCGTTTAGTTCTTTTGCATAAAATAGTACTAAGATTATGTGATTCTAACTTTTCTTTCTCATTGTGAATCCTCCTTTGGGCAGATATGGCTAAATTAAGACAGTTTTAAAATGTTGTTTATGATCGTTTACTGACTGCTTTCACTAAGTGTCAATGATAGTCTTTGATTGTACACCAAATGTAAAAATTTTGTCCCATCTACTTAATTATAGTTGAAGAATAAGGATCTTTGGTCCTATGTATATGTCACTGGTGTTACTGTTTTTTGTCTGTCACATTAAATAAAATGTATCATGTGTGACGTGATAATAATTTTACATTGACTAAATTCTGCTACACTCAAGAATTAAGATTTAAAGGATTGCATCATTACTTTTTTATAACTGTTTTTCAAATTTTTCATTGTTATAGCAAATACATGGTTGCGAAATTGAATTATCATCATTCAATCACACTTTTAACTAACCTGATTAAAATAAATAACACAATCTCCTTATTTTTTGCATTATCATTATTATTCTGTAACTCTGACTGCATGTGCTGAAAAAATTGAGAAATAATATTTCATAAAAACGTTTAAAAATGCCAGAGAAGTAAGGTAACACCAGTGACAAAAACATGTACATGCAGTCTTTAAATAAATGCACAAAAAAAATAAAAATCATTAAGCTGTCATTTATATGTATTCATAAAGTCCAAGTGTAATATAATAATGTGGTCTAAGTTTAAATGTTAAAAAAAGAAATACATTTTAAGACATTTTGTCATACCAAAAGTGGACGTTTCTGTAGAATGACCCAATCCTGAAGAAACTGATTAGCTTGTTCAGGTTTGTTTGATTAGGTTTGGAGTTAAACTCTGCAGGACAGCAGCTCTCAAAATCCGAACTTGCCTAACCCTGACCGAACATATTAATGGATTGTAGGGAAAATATTCATGAGAATATGAGGAAAATAAAATGCCACAAAAGTGTTTCTATATTGTTTTATTTATTTATGTAGGATGAAGAGATACAGATCAAGGATCAGTAACAAGATACACTTAAAAAGGTATTATTTAACATTCTAGATTTACTACTTTAACAAAACACTTTCGAGTCACATGTGATATTCATGGGTCCTGTCTGTCTCAGTGCTGAAACTCTTTATACAAACTTACATGTATAGACAGATCAGAACTTATGATTATATTGTATTATACTGACATTTATACAGTAATCTATTACAAAATTCAAACACACATTAGTCCTCATTAAGACAGGTTCATATGTTAATGATTCTTCATGATTTTCATCTTAAATCATACGCTGAAAGTCCAGAATTATTGGAATCACTTTCTGCAAAGCTCCTGTTATCTTAAGGGAAACAGTAGGAAACCACTGAATGTGTTGCGGTTATTGTGGTCATCATATATCCTCCTGCCAGACCAAAGTCTCACATAGACAACATCTCCAACCTCCAGGATCAACACAACTCCATTCGAGGCGTTTAACTCACCATGAGGCTGATATTCATGTGCTATAACCACCTGCTTTCCATTCTTAACAATGCCTGCAACTGCTGATGGTGGGGCAATACCATACACAGAGATTCTGAACATGTACGCTCCTTTCAGTGGGGCTGTGAAAATACCTAAATCAAATAACAAGAGATACAGAATCAGCTGTTTCCTGTATGATTTCTCAATTACCAAACACACTGTGTAATAGTTTTGAGAGATGGCAGATCATTTAATTCTCTTATCCACATTACACAACTGCAGAGAGGTCTGAATGGAGCAGAAGGTTTTCATTACTATAAACTGAGTTTTATGACTCCATTTCATTGATAATTACCTGTAATTGGGTTGTAGGCGTTCCCTATGTTTGTGATGACGTTCCTGTAGGTTAGTGTGATTTCAGTGGTAAAAGGACCAGTATATCCTTCACCAGATTCCAGCAGTGAAGCTGAAAAAGCTATTCCTCTGTCTGTTATTGAAAAACATAAGCAATATTGTGATATATTACTGTATTACACTGAGAATGAATACACTGAATTTAAAATCATTCAAGCCCACTTTCACCTCTATTTTCCTTTCTCAACTCCTCCACTTGACTTGAAATTTCTGTGAAGGAATAAAGATTCTGTTAAATGACATTTATACTGTTAATTGTAATAGAACAAACAATGAACACATTATACACTCAATTTTACACTAACATTTACACTATACAGTGTATTGCACTGGTGTTTTACTTTCAGAATCATTGATAAAAGAGTGAATGTTCTGATGAGATACCTTCATCTTTCTTGTTCATCTCATCCCTCAGTTGCGTCTCTAAAGCTCTGTTCTTTTCTTTCTGCTCTGTAACGGTGGCGGTCAGTTCTCTCAGTGCTGCATGGATGTCAGGGATGCCCAGATCACAGTATTGTTGTCTGTCAGTTGAAGCTTCAGCTCTCAAAATGTCTGTTTGAGGTGGATTCTGTCTTCCGTCCTCAGAGCTGATCTGTTGACTGATCTCATTCTCATTGAGTCCTCCATCTACCTGCTGCTGGACGACAAACACAAAGGTTTCCAACAGCAGCAGTATACATACTAAAGCCTTCATTCTTCACTGATGTTTGTTTCCAGCTCTGCTCTGTCATCCTCACAGCCTCTCATGTTCTTTTATAGTGTCTGATTTACTGTCTTTTGCACTTGATTTATATTGCTCCAGATAAATAAGTAGTTCAAGTTAATTGTTAATCAAAATTAAAGGAATTCTCCAGCCTCAGTAGATGTTAATCTCCATTGACAATATTTGTGGCACTATGTTGATCTGAACAGTAAATAACTTTTTTTTAAGAAAATAATTTCTTAATAATAATAATAATAAATGATAGAGATTGTCACACCACGTTCTGTTATACATGTTTATATTTTACAGTAGTTACCAGGTTTATGTTGTTATGACAAAAAAGAAAGAAAGAAACACTGGTTGTAAATGTACACAAACAAAATTAGTATGACAAAATAATGTGTAGACATTTACACACATAATGTTTAAGCCTTGTGGCTATACTATTGAAACAGTGTGTATTTTAATGTTTACTGCTTTCCCTATTTACCTCTATTGTAAGTTCCTGATATTTTTTTTAACTAAAGAACATGTTGACATTTATTTCTGTGGTGATTGATATCATACCACAAATGTTTCTGATGGAGTTATTTCATTAATGCAATTATTAACCTGATATACATCTTTTCACATGGACAAATGACAGATTTTCGGGAAGTAGATTCACTCATGACAATGTTTACATTGACTTGTTTTACAGTATCATAATGTGAGTTTTGTTTTTACCTTTGTTAATTATTACTTACTCAGGTTCAGAGTCCCTTGTGAAAAAGAAGAGCACTTGCTATACTTTTATAAAGTATAATTATTATACAAATAATATACTTAAAAATAACACAAGTGTGAATTAAATGTAATGTTTTCAACTAACTAAATGCATATTATTTGTCATTTAATTCAAATGTATTATAGTTTAAATGTATGTTAAATGCAGTTAGTTGAGTGATTTTTTGGATCTTTACAAAGTGTTCATCATGCAGCATGTCTAATCACTTAAGTACAGTGCTTATTTGGATGTTTACATTTGATTCTGAATGAGTTTGATTGTGCTCCGTGGCTAACAGCTAACATTACACACTGTTGGAGAGATTTATAAAGAATGAAGTTGTGTTTATGAATTATACAGACTGCAAGTGGTTAAAAAATGAAAATAACGTCAGTCTTGTCTCCGTGAATACAGTAAGCAACAATGGTAACTTAAACCACATTTAACAGTACATTAGCAACATGCTAACGAAACATTTAGAAAGACAATTTACAAATATCACTAAAAATATGATATCATGGATCATGTCAGTTATTATTGCTCTGTGGTGAGGGGGGCGTGGTTCAGTGGAGTCTGCAGCGGGAGAGAGAGTCGGGAGACACATGGTGAGTGAGTGTGTTAAATGTAAATCACGAACACCTGTTTCTCATTCCAGTAATTGGCGCGGAGACAGGATAAAACGCCAGGAGAAGCAGGAGTGTGTGAGAGAGAGAGGGACTGCTGACTGAGACGCTGGATCCTGAGGATTACTGGAGTGAAGCCCTTCTGTGGATGTATATTTGATTATTGTTGTGCGTTGCAGACTTTTTGTTGGAGATTTATTACTTGAAATAAAAGCTCAGTCAGCAGTCAAAGCCGACTCTGTCCTCTTCCTTCCCTACAAACTTTGAATTGTTACACTGGTGCCGAAACCCGGGAAGGAATAAGGGAGCTGCCGCCATGCAATCGACCTCCGCCATGCCGTTTGCGGACATTATTTCATCCCTCGCGGTCTTGCATCAAGACCAACACCAAGCCCTGCTGGACCTTTGGACGAATCAGGAGTGCCACTTCCAGGCCATTCTCTAAGCCCAGCAGGAGGACCGTGAGAGGTTCCGGAGCTGGATTGACTGGGAGGTTCGTACGGAGTCCACCGGCCAGCTAGCTGCGCCCACCCAGCTACCACTCAACAAAATGGGCCCACAAGATGACCCGGAGGCCTTCCTGGACCTATTTGAGAAGTTCGCGGAAGTCTCAGGATGGCCCCGGGATCAGTGGCCCATGCAACTCATCCCGCTGCTATTGGGTGAGTCGCAGGTGGCAGCGCTGCAGCTGCCTGTACAGAACCTCCTGGTCTTCGACCTGATGAGGGCCATCCTTCTGCGGGTCTGCCGGACCCCGGAGCAGCACCGTCTACGCTTCCGCTCTTTGGAGTTGGGTGAATCCGGTCAGCCCTTCGTGATGGCCCAACAGCTCCAGGACTCGTGCCGCAAATGGCTGCCGGCCGACGGAAGCAACGTGGAGCAAGTCATCGATCGGGTGGTGCTGGAACAATTTATCACTCGGCTCCCAAGGAAAACGGCCGAGTGGGTCCAGTGCCACCATCCCACGTCGCTGGACTCGGCCATCCAACTAGCGGAGGACCACATGGTGGCATGCCCAGGGGTCGGCGAACCCCTGCCATCTATCTTTCTCTCTCCATCTCTTCCCCCTTCCTCCTCCCTCTCTAGACCTGTCCCTCTCCCCAGGTCTCGTCTGCCCGGTCCTCCTCGTGTTTTGCGGGGACTGTCCGGGGGCGGGGCGGGACTGAACAGGGACAGTTTTCCGGGCCGAGAGCCCCACCCAGGGGGACGGGACTGACTGCTGCCGGGCCGGACCCCGCTCCTGCTTCTCCCCTCTCTCCGCGCCAACCATTTAACCCACTCTCTGCCACGAGAGCGGCGGGCAGGTCTGGGCCGGCCTGCTGGCGTTGCGGGGACCCGGAGCATTTCGTGGATAGGTGTACTGTCATGGAGGTGGGGACAATGATCCGGGTCCCGGACGACCCGCAGGCTGCCCCTAGTCAGGCTGGCTGGTACCAAATACCCGTGAGTATCAAGGGGGTTACCTATCAGGCTTTGGTGGACTCAGGATGTAACCAAACCTCAGTTCATCAAAGCCTGATTTCGTCCGAGGCATTGGATACAAGCCGCATGGTTAGGGTGCGGTGTGTGCACGGAGATGTAGTAAAATATCCTATAGTGTAGTTAAAATATCCAGTCGGTATTCAATTCAGGGGTCAAAAGCATAACGTTGAGGTGGCAGTTAACCCGCACCTCCGGCATCCGATAATTCTGGGAACAAATTGGCCAGCATTTATCAAATTATTGGGTTGTTTGTGCTCGGATGCCTCTTGGGGGGAAAAGACGCGGGATAAGGATGCGCGAGTGAGAGAGAGAGAGGTGGGAGAGACTGACCGGGGACTAATGAGTACAGCCTCAGGGGAACAGAGCGGGTATTTAGGACAAACAGCAACACTAAATCGCCTCATGACCCGATTCTTTTGGCTGGGCATCCACGAGAATGTGCACAGGTGGTGCGCGTCTTGTCGTGAATGTCAGTTGGTGAATCCACCGGTTGCTCCAAAAGCGCCTTTGTGCCCCTCCCATTAATGCAGGTCCCCTTCGAAAGAATTGGTATGGACCTCATCGGGCCATTAGAGCGATCAGCGAGAGGGCATCGCTTTGCATTAGTCATTATGGATTATGCAACGCGATATCCTGAAGCAGTGGCTCTCCGCAACATTTCCGCTTAGAGTGTTGCAGACGCACTGTTTAGTCTAATCTCCCGAAGGAGATTTCCAAAGGAAATCCTCACTGATCAAGGCACAACGTTTATGTCACGCACGTTACGCAAACTTTACAAGTTATTGAACGCTAAATCGATTCTTACCAGCGTCTTTCACCCACAAACGGACGGGTTGGTAGAACGTTTTAACCACACACTTAAATCCATGATCCGTAAATTCGATGCCAAAAATTGGGATAAGTGGTTAGAACCCCTGTTATTCACTGTGCGAGAGGTCCTGCAAGCCTCCACGGGATTTTCCCCCTTCAAGCTTCTCTTTGGATGCCACCTCCGCAGGGTGCTGGACGTCCTAAGAGAGACTTGGGAGGACGGACCATCTCAGGCTAAAAACAAAATTCAGTATGTGCTGGACTTGAGAACAAAACACCACACCTTGGGGTGGCTATTCATGGAGAATTTGTTACAAGCCCAGGACAGACAGAGCCGGCTGTATGACAGGGGGACTAATTTGCGCAAATTTTCACCGGGAGATAAAGTGCTTGTATTGCTCCCCACTTCAAGTTCAAAATTACTTGCAAAGTGGCAAGGACCATTTGAGGTTACACAGCAAATTGGTGAGCTCGATTATGAGGTGATACGATCAGATAGGAGAGGAGCACGTCAAATTTACCACCTCAATCTCCTAAAAAAATTGAATGAGGCAGAATCAGTGATGCTGGCGACGGTGATTAGCGGAGAGGATGATCTCGGGCCAGAGGCGAATGTCAAAAAACAATCCCTCGCTCTGGCCACAGGGGGAGATCACCTCTCACCCTCCCAGCTCACTGATTTGACTAAGCTACAAGCAGAGTTTGTTGACGTGTTTTCTCCCCTACCGGGCCGTACAAACCTCATTCAGCACCACATCGAGACAGAGCCGGGTGTGGTGATTCGCAGCCGGCCACAAAGATTGCCTTAACACAAGAAAAAAGTAGTTCAGGTAGAATTAGGAGCAATGCTTGAAATGTAATAGAAGAATCCAGCAGTAACTGGGCGAGCCCGATAGTTTTGGTACCCAAAACAGATGGCTCGGTACGGTTCTGCGTGGATTACCGCAAGGTGAACACTGTGTCGAAATTTGATGCGTATCCAATGCCACGGGTGGACGAACTGCTTGACCGGCTCGGTATGGCTCACTTTTATTCGACAATGGACCTAACGAAGGGATACTGGCAGATCCCCTTGTTGCCATTATCCAAAGAAAAGACAGCTTTCACGACGCCGTTCGAATTACACCAATTTGTTACACTTCCATTCGGGCTGTTTGGGGCACCGGCCACCTTTCAGTGACTCATGGACAAAATTTTGCGGCCCCATGGTGCATATGCTGCTGCCTATCTGGATGATATTATTATTTTCAGTAATGACTGGCAGCGGCATATGCAGCATTCGAGGGTCGTCTTGAGATCGCTGAGGGGGGCAGGGCTCACGGCCAACCCGAAGAAGTGTGCGATTGGGTGCGTGGAAGTAAGGTGTGACGAGCAGGGCGGGCGAGAGCCATGAGGGAACGGCGCGAGGCCGGTGACGCAAGTGATAACGAGCATCACCTGGGAGGCGCACCGGCCTTGAGTCTCTCACGGAGGAGCTCCGGGAGCATAAAAGGAGGAGCGACGACAGTGAAGGACGAGAGAGGACCAGGCCTGGACTTTATTTTATGTTTTATTATGTTTGTGTGGCCGGCAGACGTCCGCGAGGGTCTTCCGTCTTCCTTCCCGGGTTTCGGCACCAGTGTAATATGATCAAGTTCGTGGGGAAGGAAGAGGACAGGGTTGGCATTGACTGCTGACTGAGCTTTTATTTCATTAAGAAAAATGAACAAACTAAAGTCTGTGCAACGCACAACAAAACAATCCACATACACAGACGGGCTTCACTCCAGTATCGATCTCCTGATCTGTTCCAGCGTTCTCAGTCAGCAGTCCCTCTCTCTCTCACACACTCCTTCTTCTCCTGGCGTTTTATCCTGTCTCCGCGCCAATTACTGGAATCAGAAACAGATGTTCGTGATTTGCATTCAACCCACTCACTCACCACTCGTCTCCTGATGCTCTCTCCCGTTGCAGACTCCGCTGAACCACGCCCCCCTCGCCACATAAGGTATCTGGGCTTCCACTTGGGACATGGACAGGTGCGTCCTCAAATTGATAAGACGGCAGCAATTGCGACCTGTCCGTGCCCCAAGACCAAAAAGGAGGTTAGACAGTTCCTCGGGCTGGCGGGATATTATAGAGGATTTGTACCTAATTATTCGGACCTCACTAGCCCATTGACTGATCTAACTAAAAAGTAGGCACCAGATACGGTCCAGTGGACAGAGCCGTGCCAGCAGACCTTTACCCAGGTGAAGGCTGCTCTATGTGGCGGGCCATTGCTTCACTCTCCTTTTCTCCCCCCTGACGCATCAGAAAGGGGGCTGGGTGCTGTCCTTTCTCAGGAGATAGAGGGAGAGGAACAGCCGGTGCTGTACATTAGCCGGCCTGAGTCTGCAGTGGGAGAACTTGTAACATGCTCCATCTGCCATTTTTCGCTGTTGTTCTTGCTTGCTTACCTAGTCTGATGATTCAGCTGTGCACAGATCCAGACGTTAATACTGGCTTGTCTAATGCCTTGAACATGGGCTGGCATATGCAAATATTGGGGGTGTACATATTAATGATCCCGACTGTTA
>RJVU01062164.1:227917-243700 GCA_003731715.1 Anabarilius grahami | reverse complement strand
CTTTCTGCTCTGTAACGGTGGTGGTCAGTTCTCTCAGTGCTGCATGGATGTCAGGGATGCCCAGATCACAGTATTGTTGTCTGTCAGTTGAAGCTTCAGCTCTCAAAGTGTCTGCTTGAGGTGGATTCTGTCTTCCGTCCTCAGAGCTGATCTGTCGACTGATCTCATTCTCATTGAGTCCTCCATCTACCTGCTGCTGGACGACAAACACAAAGGTTTCCAACAGCAGCAGTATACATACTAAAGCCTTCATTCTTCACTGATGTTTGTTTCCAGCTCTTGCTCTGTCATCCTCACAGCCTCTCATGTTCCTTTTATAGTGTCCTGATTCACTGTCTTTTGTACTTGATTTATATTGCTTCAGATAAATTGTTCCAAGTTAATTGTTAATCAAAATTAAAGGAATTTTCCAGCCTCAGTAGATGTTAATCTCCATTGACAATATTTGTGGAACTTTGTTGATCTGAACATTAAATAATTTCTTAATAATAATAATAATAATAATAATAAATGATAGAGATTGTCACACCACGTTCTGTTATACATTTTTATATTTTACAGTAGTTACCAGGTTTATGTTATGACAAAAAAAGAAAGAAAGATTTACAATTTACTTCTATTGTAAGTTCCTGACATTTTTTAACTAAAGAAAGAGTTGACATTTATTTCTGTGGTGATTGATATCATACCACAAATGTTGCTGATGGACTTACATCATTAAATGTAATTATTAACCTGATATACATCTTTTCTCAAGGACAAATGACAGATTTTGGGGAAGTAGATATATTCCCTCATGACATGTTTACATTGACTTGTTTTACAGTATCATAATGTAAGTTGTGTTTGTTCCTTGTAATAATTAACATAGTTGTTAATTATTACTTACTCAGGTTCTGTCAGAGTCCAGGCACTTTAGTATACTTTTATAAAGTGTATTTATCATGGAAATAATATACTTTGAAAGAACACACTTATGTGTGAATTAAATGTAATGTTTTCGACTAACTAAATGCATTTTATTTGTCATTGAAGTCAAATGTATTATAGTTTATATGTATGTTAAATGCAATTAGTTGAGTGATTTTTTTTTTTTGACCCACTTAAGTGGGACTTTAATACATTTTTATATGTACTTGGAAATATGGTAAAAGTGTACTTCCGCACTGACAAGCAATTAATGTGAACTAAAATATACTTTAATGTCAGTTACATGTTCACTATTATATAATTAAACATATTTGTAATTACAATTTACTAATAATGTAGCCATTTAGTATATTTAAAATCTATTTAAAAAATCTCTTAAAGTGTATTTTAATTAAATTCTATAATGTTCACTTACAAATACATAGTTAAGTCATGAAACTCTAGATGGCGCTGGCTGATGGGTTCATGTCACATCTGCAGCCAATGAGCTTGTTGCTCACACATTTAAAAGGCTGGTTGGTTACATTTACTATAGCAGTTTGCAGAGCGTTTCAGCGTTCCTCTGGATTCAACACATATAGATAAGTGAACGGTTTTCTTCAATTTCTTGTTCTATATCACTGTGCGTTTTTGCATTGTCTGCTTTATCATTTTCTTATGAAGAAGCCACACAAGAGGTTAATTTGTGTCTTATGTTAACAGTCCTGTTTAATGCTCAGAGTGACTTGCTGGGCATGTTAGCACCTAGCGATTTGAATATGCTTATTGAATTTATGCTGCAGCAGTAAGCAGACAACGTATTTGCATGAGGATACAGGAATAAGCTTTGCTGAAATCTTCAAAGTGAAATAGGCTTTTGCTTTTGTATTCGCATATCAAACGGAGCTACAGCAATCCTAGTTTTGTACAGCAGCAGCATGTCTAACAAATTCAAATTGCAATTGAATATTAACAGCAACAGAGCGCTAGTTGACAACGTTAGACACTGTCTTGCTAAATGAGTTAAGAGACGTGTCGGCTAATGAATTGATCATACAGTGACATTATCGTGATTAAATGCAAACAATGTATTCACCTATTAACATATGAAGCACTCGAGCAGAGATTCCCCTTTTTAAACTTTATTTTAACAATAAGCATTTTGCAGAAAGATGGTGGCATGCCTGAGAAATAAATACACTCATTTTGTCATAACAGCACTGCCTGTTGAATTTATAATTAAGAGGTCACAACGCCATGATCAAGCTGACAAAATAATTATAATATTGCAGTAATTTTGACACAAAATAAAATGTGATCTGTTTGACTCACTGTGCTTTAAACTGCACAAACTAGCCGAAAACCATGCAAACATTTAGACACTATTAAAACTGACATGATTGCGAGTGTTGACACACCTACGAACACTAGTTTCAATCGGTTCACTATGGGAGAATCCTGCGATTTAAACTCCTTTATGATAATCTATGTCAGCGGCCGAGTTCCATTAGATTAGATTTCAATTAGATTATCAATTAGATTTCAATAGTAGTAGTAAAATTTATATAAAGCATGTTTCTTTGTAGCCAACTACGCCACAGAGTTTAAACTAAAACCCCAGGAAAAATATAGAACTCACTAGCCTACAGGTTCTTTTTTACAGGGATGGAACAGTGGAAAACATCATCCGAAGAAGACTTTTTATTACAGTCAATTGAATCAAAAAGGAGAAAAAGAAGGAAAAGAAGACAAACACTAAAGTTCCAAACTCGGTAGACAGTCTGGCTTCAAATCAGCCTCTGATAGGCATCTGCACCGCCAACTCATCTGCCTTTATTGGTCTGCAGGACACTGTGCACTCACATGGCCATAGGCCGTCTCAACACACTCACTGCTAGACGCCGGCGCAAACATGACTCTCTCGCTCGTTCTCTCGTCGACCAGTTTCCAGATACATCCACATGGTGTTGCCCCCTTACCCTTTCCGCCGTGGTACTTGCTGTCCTTTTATAAGGGAACGAATTTACGCGCCAACTCAACGTCCATCACCAATTAGATAATTTGATGTAATTAGAAGAATAGAGGTGTGGCTTAGGGAATACTGCTTGGAAAACAAAGAAAAACACCACACAAAAAAAGAATACAAAGCAGTTCCATGTGAATGCATAAATATAAAAAATCACAACATAAACATTAATATTTTTTTTACTATATTTTAGCAAGCAGTTCTGTTAGATGGAAAATAATGGTCTCTAAATTGATTCTTGAACAAAGCACACGCTTGTCAACATGAGAAATAATTAACCATTTGCAATACAGATATTTAGTATAAAGTTGATTATTTGTCATTGTAAACTTTTGAGGTTTTTGTACAGTATTGGATAGTAATTACTCAAGAGTTACTACATCCTTCTAAAAGAAATACTGCTTATTTGGATCAGTATTCTAAAGTGAGAAACATGATAACTCTCTAGTAACTACTGAATCATTGTAAACTTTTGAGATTTTTGTAAAGTATTGGATAGTAATGACTCAAACGTTACTATATAATTCTAAAGTAACTACTTCTTATTTGGATCAGTATTCTAAAGTGAAGATCATGGTAACCCACTAGTAATTACTCAAGTGTTACCAAATATATCATAAGGAATTACTGTACAAAAACATCAAAAGGTTACAAAGACTTCAGTAGTTACTAGAGAGTTATCATGTTTCTCACTTTAGAATACTGATCCAAATAATTAGTAATTCCTTCTGAAAGATTTGGTAATACTTCAGTCATTACTAGTAGGTTACCATGAACTTCACTTTAGAATTAATTATACATTATGAATCATTCATGTTAATTATGAACCTTTATATAGTAGTTCTTAGTAGTTCTCTGGGAGGAACGAAAAAACAGTAGTTACTGATGAGTTAATAGTGAACTACCTTCAACTGAGCTCTATTACTTACTAATTCATTCATCAGAGTTTATTGTTAGTTAATAGTACTTACTAGAGTGTTAATAATGCATTATTCATTTGTTTCTGAAGTTATTCATTAATGAAGAATCAGTATTCTAAAGTGTTACCAACAAACAGAGTTTGATAAAAGCACAGATACACACCGTCACTCATCATGACTCACAAACACACACTGATCTTACTGTCTATAAGAGGAATCATTATACACATTTATTCTGACATGTTATTTCACTGACAGAAGTTCAGCTGTAGTATTACAGTTTTTCCCAATAGATTTGACACATTTCTCCAAACTTGGATAACTGTTCTCAAAGGTTAACACTTTCATTCATTTCACATAAATTGCAAATCATTTGAATCATTTTCTCAAAACACTACGCACAAAGTTCTCCAATGTTTTCATTATACATCCAATCAAAACAATAAATCAGGTAAAAATGATCACAGCTTTTTTTTTAATTCACAAACATTTATGTACCATTTGTCCAAACACAATAAACAAAACTCTGGAATTTGTCATATTATCAAATGCACTTTGTATGTTTTCAATTGGCCCCAACTGATAACTGCTTTTACAGTTTTTCTCGATTGCTTAAACACTATAACCAGGCTTTTGAACTAAAATTTCAAAACCATAACGCCATTTATCAAAAAGCACACCCATTTCCCTAAACTATAAACACTATTCCCCTGTTCTGACACATGAATCAGATTTGTTGAACTGTCACTGCAAAACTCTACACACAAATCCCTTCATTTCTCATTGCCTACACCATGTTGTCATTTAGAAAGAACCAGCATTCAATATTGTTCACTCAAGTCAGCATAGCTTGAGCTCAATTAGCACACAGTTACCCACGTGGAAACACTAAGAGTCTAAATTTATCACACACCAATCAGAACCTTCAATAGAGAGATTAAAGAGCCCGAGTCAGTTCATTCAGTTTTGGAAAAATGGATCCAGAGGGTTGTGATTGAAAAGGTCGAGGACACCAGAGAGGAGGAGGAGGAAGAAGAGGGTGAGCAAGAGCAGTAAGGAGTGGAGGAAGAGGTGAGGGAAGAGGAGGAGGATGAGGTGCAAGGAGACAAGGAGTCTCAGATGAAATTTATGCCTCTAGTTGACCATGTCCTTGTGCATGGTGTGACTATGAGGGAGGCTGGACAATGAGTTCAGCCAAACTGTAAGTTCCTTCACCATCGCCTCGATCATAAGAATCTTCAGAGAGGAAAACAGGTAGGTGTACCTCAGCATACTCTACTGTAACTTCTGAGTGCTGTACTCTGTTATAACACATGCATCAAAGTGCCTTACATACAGATAGAGTTTCTGTCTGCTTCCATTTTGTAAAAAGGATGTTACAGTTACAGTAATCAGTACTTTGTGTTTTTGTAGGACACAGACGATGGAATGGAAGAAGCCTGACAAGACATTTCAGTTGATGCGTGCCAGGGGTGGATCAGGCATGCAAGAGGATTTTACCCCCGCTGCCTGGATAGGGCCAGTGCAGCTTGAGGAGATTCTCTGGCCTGTCCCAAACCAAAGATGTGATGCTGGGGCAGAATATTTGTTGTTGTTGATTGGTGGAGGGCATTGGTGTAGTGGAAAGAGCAGGGTATGGGGGAAATTGTAGATTTAGCCAGTGGCACAACTGCAAATATGGCTTTTTTATTTTTTGTATTTCATATGAATTGACAAGGTAATACCATTAAGTCTGATAATGCGACATCCAGAGGAAATCAATAGATCATTGTGGCAGAGTGAAAAGGTTTGTAGATCTCTCTCAAATACTGATAAAAATGGCTAATTTCAAGTATGGGTAGGTTGGTACAATAATATAATATATTTTTACAAACATTTTGTTGTACTACCTGACGAAAGAAAAAAGGGAAAAACTGAATTTAAACACAATAAACATGTATTTTCTTTAGTGTATTTCTACATCCACAGCTGAAAATGTTCTAAAATCAATAGACAATACGCCTGTAGTTTTTACTTAATAAATGCATAACTAGAAAAAATGCAGTGCTTTATTTTGCATTAAAGTTGAACTGTTTGGCTGAGGTAAGAGTGTGTTTAGATCACTGTGTTAACTGTTTTGAGAGCAGTTACATTACTTTGGAGAAATGTGTCAAATCGATTGAGAAAAACTGTCGTGATGAAGAGAAAGTAAGAGACTCTACAACATCTCACTGTTACTGATTTATCATGAGCTCAAAGCATTATGGGTAGAATCTCTCTACAGTCTATTCTGATTCATCAACACAGTTTCACAGATGATCCATATTCAACAGTAAACCCAGGATAGAGCGGTTGAGTGAATGTGGTCTGGACTGTGTGGATGAGGATCATTGTGTCTCCAGAGACGCTGTAGAAGGACAGAGTTCCTGCACTGTGATCCACATACACTCCTATTCTCCTGCTGATGGACTCTACAGGGAGTTTAGTCTCTATCCTATTGTGTATGAATGAGTAACTGGAGGAAGAGCAGATCAAACTCCAGGACTGATCATTATATCCAAACCAACCCTCATAATCCCCTCCCTTCCTGCTGATGCTCTTATATGACACTGATATAAACACACCAAACACACCAGCACCACTCCACTCAATCTCCCAGTAACAGCGTCGATCACTCACACTCTCTCTACACAACACCTGAATACAATAATCAAATCTGTCTGGATGATCAGGATACGGCTGAAGCTCTGTGTTAGTGTAAGTAATCACTCTGTTCCTCTCAGACAGACGGAGGAGTTTATTCACTGTATTCAGATCCAGAGTGAACTGATGGGAATCTGATGGAGATAAAACACATCAGAATCAGGAATTATGAATCTGATCTTTTAATGTATCTGAACTCTTCATGTTCAATATATCATCAGTGTCTCAGTACAGTTTACCAGATATCCTGTGCAAATCATCATTTACATGATCAACTATAAAACTCTTCTGTCATGTTTTCTTTCTCCTTCTACAGGAAGAACATGAACACACTCAGTGAGTTTTTCTGCTTGTTTTCTTAGTGACTTACATTGTAGAAAGTCGTTCCTGGTCCTGGGATCAATCTTGGTGAAAGTGACTGTGGAAATCAACAGACATGATGATGCATCCGTTCCTAAGACATTTCTAATATGATCTTCTACATGATACAAGATGATGGAGGATCAATTCTGAGAGCAGATGAATCTGCAGGACTTTACCTCTGTCAGAGATCTTCTTGAGCTCCTCTTTGCAGAAATCCTCCAGTTTGTCTCTGAGCTGAAGGACAGATTCTCTCACGCCGTCAAAAGAGGAGAGAGAACTGAAGGGATCGTCATTTACGTCTGTAGATTCAGCAGGAGCTGAGAGAGACTGGAAACTCTACAGAAAACAGAAATCAAAGCTCATCACCTCCAAACTTCAGCCAATAACCTGCACTACTGTCAGATTTGAGCAGTTCTTGTTGATCTTTAGTAACTCTCCTCAATCCAGCACTTTCACTGCATCAGCTTCATTCTTCTCATATTCATTATATCTGTCATGAACTTGGCCTCTGTGGCTCCCTCCGATCGCCACCAGAGGGCTCCCTCACCCGAGTACTAACTTTCTTGGACTACATTTCCCATAACCCATACCTGGGCTGATTACACACACACTCCTGATCCCTATCACCCGTACTATCTAAGCAGATGCACAGATCCACCCATTGCGAAGTCTTGTTTTGCCCCGGCTGACACTACTGAGTGTTTTCCTTGTTTATTGTTATTCTGTGTATGACCTTGGACTGTTTTGTACCCTCGTGTTTGCTTGCTGCCTGCCCTGTGATTTACCTGACTGTTTCCTGGATTACTCTGCCTTGCCTGCCGCCTGCCCTGACCCTTTGCCTGATCCTGTTTATGATAACGCTTTGCCTTGGACACTGTTATTGCTGGTATTTGACCCCTGCCTGTATAACTACGATTGTTTATAATAAAGCTGCATATGGATCCCATCGAGTCTGCTGCCTCGTTACAACATCGTGTTAGAGCTATAAGTTCTAGTGTTTGACACTATACAGTGCACAGCATAAATGAGTACAACCCCTCTGAACAAATACAATTCATGGAAAGATGGCAAAACTAAAATGTATTAAACATATACATGATAAAAACTGAGAAATATATGTCATATGTCATATTTTAAGTAAATTAGCTAATTTTATAAAATATCCAATTTTGTTAAAATTAAGGATTGCAGAAATGAGTACACCCTAGATTTAATTCAACAAATGTATAATATTCTAGACAAGTATAAACAGTCACTCTTTTCATAGCTTTTGCTGGCTCTGAGATACTCGCTTGGTATTTCTCCTGCTCTTTGTCTAGCAAAAAAATCCCTCATCACTAAATGAAAGCTTAAAATGAAGGCCTGATTATTTCAGGGGCCTTGTCACAAGTCCATTTTTTTTTTTTAATTTCTGTGTTACTTTTGCTATATTTTCACACTTAAAACAATGATTTGGTAATCCTCTTGTACCACTGTCCTCTTTTGTGCTGAGAAATAAATATCCTGACGATTCTCTCCCAAGTGGTTCCATTTTTCTCAGTATTAAGTCTGAGAATGATTCAGTGGGCTATATAACACTTTTAATTGTCAAGAAATTACTTCTCTTTGAATGTTTTAGTTCAACATACTTACCTGTTGATCAAACATTGCCTTAAACTTACACCAGAATTTTTTTTATTTTGTTTTATTTTTTNGTGTGTGAATTCATGACAGCATTGATAAAGCACAACTCCCTCACACCTTCAGCACTCAAACATCCCTATATAAGAGCTTTACTACCACTGAACTTTACTGTGGGAACCAGGCACTTCTCACTGCACTCCTCCTCTAGCAACACCATAACATTTTGGATGCTGTTAGATCCAAAATGATTGATTTGGTCTTATGAGACCAGAGTATTGATTCCCAGAATCTATATTTTGTAAATATGGGCTTTGGAAATGGCTAACTGACTTTATTGTGCTTTGGCTACAGTAGGTAGTTCCAGTGAGAACAACAACCATGCATGTCATTTCTGCAGGCTGCATCTTACTCTGTGAGATAAAAAGTCACTGTTTTCATAGCTTTTGCTGGCTCTGAGATACTCGCTTGGTATTTCTCCTGCTCTTTGTCTAGCAAAAAAATCCCTCATCACTAAATGAAAGCTTAAAATGAAGGCCTGATTATATAGGGGTCTTGTCACAAGTCCATTTTTTTATTTCTGTGTTACTTTTGCTATATTTTCACACTTAAAACAATGATTTGGTAATCCTCTTGTACCACTGTCCTCTTTTGTGCTGAGAAATAAATCTCCTGACAGTTCTCTCCCAAGTGGTTCCATTTTTGTCAGTATTAAGTCTGAGAATGATTCAGTGGGCTATATAACACTTTTAATTGTCAAGAAATTACTTCCCTTTGAATGTTTTAGTTCAACATACTTACCTGTTGATCAAACATTGCCTTAAACTTACACCAGAAATTTTTTATTTTGTTTTATTTTGTAACTTTTAGGAGGGTGTACTCATTTTTGCTACACAACATTTTATCACCTTAATAAGAAAATATTATTTTCATGAAAAAAATGTTTCTTTGGTAATTGATTAAGCAGACTTGCTGGAACATTATATCTCTAAAGAACCCTAACATGTCTTTTGAGTAATTGAGTAATTGCTGACTTTCAGAGGTTTCAGAGGGGGTGTACTAATTTATGCTGTGCACTGTATGTGAACTTTCTACGAAAACACTTGATTAATAAGTGAAGTTTTAATCTGTTGCTGTCTGGAAGCTCAATATATTGTTCAGAAAAATGTTTCCTAAGAGATTTCCAGAGCTGAACTGCATTTGTAAGTGCATCTCTTTCAAAAGAAGATGATCAGATGAGAGTCTGACTGATGATTATATAATAACCGAACACACAGATCAACACTTCAGTCAACGGCTCATTCTGCTCACATGAAATGTTTCTCTGTGAGTCTCTTGCTCAAGTCCACTATGATCCTGTTCTTCTAGATCTCTGTTACCTGCAGGAAATGGATGTGATCCTGTGTGTGTGAAAGCTGCTCCAGCTCAGCGTCTTTCCTCCTCAGATCATTGATCTCCTGCTCCAGTCGCTCCAGTCGTCCTTCAGCTTGACTCACTGCAGTCTTTTCCTGATCTCTGATCCACTGTGTGGCCTCAGAGCGGCTTCTCTCAATGGAGCGGATGAGCTCAGTGAAGATCCTCTCACTGTCCTCCACTGCAGTCTGTGCAGAGCGCTGTTAGGACACACATCACAATCACACAGTGGCTTCAGTGAGTCCTGACTGAGACTTCTCAAACTTCTCTTTGTCTCCAGACTCACCTTATGAGACTCCACAGCCTCTCTCAGCTGCTGAAGATCTTTCTCTCTCTGCTGGATCCTCTGCTGGAACGACCTCTGCGTCTCCTTCAGGTGGTGCTAAAGGACAAACCAATGATAATAGAAACATCTCATAAATCATCAAGGAAACATATATGAATTCAGTATCAGTGAAGTGTTGAGATGTAAATTCTTTCATTGTTTACTCATTTACATTTAGTCATTTAGCAGATGCTTTTCTCAAAAGTGACTTACAAATGAGAATAGTAGAAGCAATTAAATCAACATGAGCGCAACAGTATGCAAGTGCAGTGTCAAGTCCCATTTCATCCAGCAAAGTGCTCATAACAAGTATTTTTTTAATAGATGGAGAGAATAGAAATAGAAAAAAGAAAAAAGTGCTAATATTACTGTGTCAAGTGTTGACGAAAAAGATAAGTCTTTAGCAGTTTTTTGAAAATGGCTAAAGACTCATTCCAGAGGCAGGTCATTCCACCAGCAGGGAACAGACCAGGAGAAGGTCAGTGAGAGTTATTTTGTGCTCCTTTGGGATGGCACCACAAGGGGCTGTTCACTTGCAGAACACAAGCTTCTGGAGGGCACATAAGTCTGAAGTAGTAAGTTTAGATATAGTGGTGCAGAGCCAGTGATTGTTCTGTAGGCAAACATCAGAGCCTTGAATTGGATGCAAGCAGCTATTGGCAGCCAATGCAGACTGATGAAGAGAGGTGAGACATGCGCTCTCTTCGGTTCGTTAAAGACAAGTCTTGCTGCAGCATTCTGGATCAGTTGTAGAGGCTTGACAGTGCATGCTGGAAGGCCAGCCAAAAGAGCATTACAATAATCCAGTTTAGATAGAAGAGCTTGGACAAGAATGTGTGTGGAATGCTCCAATAGGAAGGGTCTAATCTTCCTAATGTTGTATAAGGCAAATCTGCAGAACCGGGCCGTTGTAACAATATGAAATGTGAAGCTTAAATGATAATCCATCACCACTCCAAGGTTCCTGGCTGTTCTGGAAGGAGTAATGGTTAACGAACCAAGTCGAATGGAGAGGTTGTGATGAAGTGTTGGGTTGGCACCGACCACAAGCAGTGCCGTTATTGCAAGCTTGAGTTGAAGGTGGTGGTCCTTTATCCAAGCAGAAATGGCTGTCAGGTTGTCAACCGTCGGGTCATCTGGTTGGAATGAGAGGTAGAGTTGTGCATCATCAGCATAACAGTGATAGGAAAAACCATGTTCCTGAATGACAGATCCTAGTGGTGACATGTAGATGGAGAAGAGAAGTGGTCCCAGCACTGAGCCCCGAAGTACCCCAGTAGCAAGATGATGTGACTTGGACAACTCACCTCTCCAAGATACCCTAAAGAACCAACTTGAGAGGTAAGACTTGAACCACTGGAGTGCAGTTCCTGAGATGCCCTTCAACATGAGGGTTGAAAGGAGGATCTGGTGGTTAACTGTGTCAAAAGCAAAAGTCAAATCCAGCAAGATGAGAACTGATGATATTGAAGTTGCTCGTGCCAGTCTCGGGGCTTCAGTAACTGAGAGCAAGGCAGTCTCAGTTGAGTGGCCACTCTTGAAGCCAGACTTGTTGTTGTCAAGGAGGTTGTTCTGTGTGAGATAAGTAGACAGTTGGTTGTAACACAACTCTCTCAAGTGTTTTTGCAATGAATGGAAAAAGGGATTTAGAGTGGGTTTCTTAAGCAGTGGGGTAATCCTAGCCTGCTTAAATGCTGTGGGAAATGTACTAATGTGAAGAGAAGTTTTAATAATGTGAGTCAAGTCAAGTCACCTTTATTTATATAGTGCTTTTTACAATGTAGATTGTGTCAAAGCAGCTTTACATTGATAACTAGTACATTATTTTGGCTGCACAGCAGCTCTTAAAGAATAGTGTCAATGCAGGCAGATCAAAGCACTGTTGAATATCAAATGTCAAGTGAGTGAGTGCAGGTAGAATTGAGAAGGAGATGGCCTGAAGAAGATGAGGGATAGGGTCAAGCGGACAGGTAGTAGGGTGATTGGAAAGGATGAGTTCGGAAACTTCTACCTCCGAGAGTGAAGAGAAGGATGATGTTTACTCATCCTCATGTCTTTCCAAACTTCTGATTTTCTCTTTCATAACAGAAAAGAAGATATTCTGAAGAATGTCTCTGTTTCTAGAGCCCAAATCAAATATGGACACATCAATAACATCAGACCTCACTGGCACATGCATGTCACATGACTAAACATGCCACATCACTGTTTATGGTAAAGCGCGTTACATTTTTGACATGCACACTATAAGCAGAGGATCAAACACAGCAGACTGTGGCCGGCCTACCAATCAGAGCAGACTGCGATTTTCAGAAGGCGGGTTATAAAGGTTTTCTATTATGCCTCTTTATCCAAGATGTAAATTACAGTATCTCACAGAAGTGAGTACACCCCTCACATTTTTGTGAATATTTTATTATATCTTTTCATGTGACAACATTGAAGAAATGACACTTTGCTACAATGTAAATTAGTGAGTGTACAGCTTGTAAATTTGCTTACCCCTCAAAATAACTCAACACACAGACATTAATGTCTAAACCGCTGGCCACAAAAGTGAGTACATTCCTAAGTGAAAATGTCCAAATTGGGCCCAATTAGCCATTTTCTCTCCCCAGTGTCATGTGACTCGTTAGTGTTACAAGGTCTCAGGTGTGAATGGGGAGCAGGTGTGTTAAATTTGATGTTATCGCTCTCACTCTCACATACTGGTCACTGGAGGTTCAACATGGCACCTCATGGCAAAGAACTCTCTGAGGATCTGAAAAAAGAATTGTTGCTCTACATAAAGATGGCGTAGGCTATAAGAAGATTGCCAAGACTCTGAAACTGAGCTGCAGCACGGTGGCCAAGACTATACAGCGGTTTAACAGGACAGGTTCCTCTCAGAACAGGCATGGCCATGGTCGACCAAAGAAGTTGAGTGCTCAGCATCATATCCAGAGGTTGTGTTTGGGAAATAGACGTATGAGTGCTGCCAGCATTGCTGCAGAGGTTGAAGGGGTGGGGGGTCAGCCTGTCAGTGCTCAGACCATACGCCGCACACTGCATCAAATTGGTCTGCATGGCTGTCGTCCCAGAAGGAAGCCTCTTCTAAAGATGATGCACAAGAAAGCCTGCAAACAGTTTGCTGAAGACAAGCAGACTAAGTACATGGATTACTGGAACCATGTCATGTGGTCTGATGAGACCAAGATAAACTTATTTGGTTCAGATGGTGTCAAGCGTGTGTGGCGGCAACCAGGTGAGGAGTACAAAGACAAGTGTGTCTTGCCTACAGTCAAGCATGGTGGTGGGAGTGTCATGGTCTGGTGCTGCATGATTGCTGCCGGCACTGGGGAGCTACAGTTCATTGAGGGAACCATGAATGCCAACATGTACTGTGACATACTGAAGCAGAGCATGATTCAACATATTGGATTCCAACATGATAACGACCCAAAACACGCCTCCAAGATGACCACTGCCTTGCTAAAGAAGCTTAACCCAAGAGAGTTAAGGCAGTGCTGGAAAATAATGGTGGCCACACAAAATATTGACACTTTGGGCCCAATTTGGACATTTTCACTTAGGGGTGTACTGGTAACACTTTACAATATTGGTGCACTAATATGCATTAATTCATGCTTAACTAATGCACAGATAATCATGTGTTAATGTATGACTCATGAAGAACTAAACCATTAATTAATGATTACTGCATCAGCAACTAATAAAGAGTCTATATGATTAATAGATTAAGTAATATAAATTGCTATTAATTAAATGTGTCATAATGTATTAATTCCTTAATAACATATTTTATTAACTAAAAGTGTAAATTAATGTGTTAACTACCACAATGGGTTGAAGATATGTACTTCAACACCCAGTTGTCTGCTTTAATTAATCATTAACTAATGATTTGAAAATGTATCATTATGTTATGACTTTACTTGTTGAGGCACATGACTATTAACTAATTGTTAAGTAATATGTCATTTATGAGAGAATGTGTTTGAAGGATGGGTCAGTTGGGCTGCACACAAATATCAGCACGCCAGAATCTGAACTACTGACCACTGTTACACTGTTTAAACTGGACGTGACCATTATCAAGAGCTGTCTTGGTTTTGATTATCATCTCTATTGTGATCACGCTCAGGGACAGTGCAGTTCTTCTTCATCATGAAAGTTTATTATCTGCATGCTTTTTAAAGTTATATCAGTTTAAACTTCTAATATATCACTTTCTGAGCGAACACATCTAAAGCATACTAGTATATATCTAGTATCATACTAACTTCTCTTTCATGTTTTATTGTGCTTAAACTGTCAAATTCACACAAGGTTGTCAAAAACACATAAAAAAGTTCACGTAAACAGTAGGGACAAAAATCGCATATGTATATTAGATCTGTGGTGTATTCCAGTGTTTCCCAACCCTGTTCCTGGAGGCACACCAACAGTGCACATTTTGCATGTCTCCTTTCTCTGACACACCCTTTTCAGGTCTTGGAGTCTCTACAAATGAGCTAATAAGTTGAATCAGGTGTATCTGATTAGGAAGAGTTGGACAATGTGTAGTATTGGTGTGCCTCCAGGAACAGGGTTGGGAAACACTGGTGTATTCCCTTCAAAAATAAAACTAATCCACTGCTTCTTCAGTGGCTCTGATGTCGGGAGTAAATAAAGGCTGTTATGTTCACTCTTACATGCAACAACAAAACACCTCAATCTCTTGAAAGACATTTCCAAACAGGCACTGCAACAATGTAAATTACAAGAAAATTAATGAGTTTTTTGACAATTAAATGCTGAAAATATATTCGAGTAGACCTCATAACAAAATGATGAACCTGTAAATGATCATAATAGGACCTCTTTAAGTTCATACCTGTTTCTCTGTCCTCTGTGCTGCAGTTGATACGGTGTCGTGGTTTTTATGTTCATCCATTGTACACAGCACACATATACACTTCTGATCAGTGCGGCAGAAAACCTCAAGGATCTTGTCGTGTTTCTGGCAGATCATCTCCTGCAGTCGTCCAGTGGCTTCAGTCAGATTGTGTCTCTTTCTTTTTAACAAATCTCATGTTGATCAAGATGATTCTGACAGTAAGACTCCAGACACACCAGACAGGACTTGACGGCTTTGTGTTTTCTTCCAGTACAGACGTCACACTGCACATCTCCAGCTCCAGCGTAACAGTCAGCAGAACGTTTTCTCTTCTTCAGTTTCTCCACCACTTCAGCCAGAATGGTGTTTTCAGCTAAAGCAGGTCTTGGACTGAAGGTCTGTTTGCTCTGAGGGCAGCTGTAGACTCTTTTCTGATCCTCCTGATCCCAGCAGTCAGTAATACAGCTCTTACAGTAACCGTGTCCACAGGAAGTGGTCACTGGATCCTTCAGGAGATCCAGACACACTGGACACATGAACTCATCCTGAGAAAATCTGGCTTCTGCCATTTTACTGCATGAATACAGAGACACAAACACACAACAGCTCAACTACACTCTAGTTTCTCTTTCTCTGAACTGAAGAG
>RJVU01062164.1:148357-226900 GCA_003731715.1 Anabarilius grahami | reverse complement strand
ATAATTGCTTATATTTTATAATATATATTTTACAAAACATGTTTGATGTGGAAGATGTAGAGTGGCTGAAGGTCAGTAGCGATGGTGGGGCTGAGGAACTGGCAGAATGAGGAGGCTGGGTGGGCATACAGGGAATTCAGGAAACACAGGAGATACAGAGAAACTGGAGATACAGAACGTTCAGGAGACTCAGGGAACACTTGCGAAACAAGTGGTATAACCTTTCAAAAAAAGTCTATTAAATCATCCATAAAAATATTTTTAAGTTCCACAGTATAATTGCTAGGGACTACAGTCAACTCAATCACAGCGGTGGTGTTGTGGGGGGGGCTTTCCTCCCATCCCTCGAGCTCCACGAACACTCCCTCAGTGATGACGCTTGCGCACCTAGTCAGATCCTTGATGTGAAGTGGGCCCCGGGATGATGGTAACCTCCAACCTTATCCTTGGTCCTGGCTCATCCATGGCGGGTATGTGGCGGGCTGGCCGCCTGGATCTGCAGTGGGCTCATGTAACACCTCTGTCACGTTGTTTGCTAGTGGTGTCTTTTGGTGGAGTGGGACTGGTCATCCTGAAGTCATCCTCTGCGGGGCCGATAGTAAATGGTGAGTCATTGTTCACCAGCACCCAGTCCATGAATGTGGCAAAATCCACTTGTGGACCGTCTGCTTGAAGGCGTGCCTTGGACCGTTCGCTCAGGGAGTGATGTAGAATATACAGACCGAGTGGTCCGGGTAGTGCCCTTGGCACGCTAGGAAATCTCAGGTTGGTCTTCCAGCAAATGGTCTTCCTGCTCCAGGCACAACAGGGCAACACTGGGAATGTCCATGGTGTCCAAGGGCATGTTGCAATCTGCGGTTTCTGTGTTTCTTCAGTTGTTTGGTCCCAAAGAAAGCTCTCAAGAGTCAAAGTTCCAGATTTCAGAAGATAATCTTTATTGCCAAGCAACAAAGTGAGATGCCAGCTTCACATCTGATCTGCACAATGCAAAACTTCATTTCTTATACCTTTTTCTTATCGCTATAGGTCCAATGGGAATTCTCCCAGTTATCTTTCTTTTTTTAGCTCCACCTTGATGTTCTGCCACCATTACTACTTCACATACATATAGGATTTATGGTGGAAAGTTATTTTATTTTTTAAAAATATTTATGTAATGATATTTTTTGGTACTTTCCATTGTTTATTCTTGTTCCCATACATTAAAAACACATATTTTGGGTACTTTCCTAGCAGCAGAGCTGGTATTTCCCGATGTATTTTTACACAGACTAATTCTACAGTCAATTCTTCAGTGATTGATATATTTCTCCAATACCGGCAGGATCATCCCCAGGTTTCCCAGTTCTTTTTGTAAACTATCTGTCAGTTCGGCAAACGGTTTAAGTACTCTCACTAAGCCTTGAAGCAAGAGACTGGTGATCGATGTCAGCCTGTTTTGCCACAGCGCGTCCTTCTCAAACATTTTTAGCACCGATTATAGCACCGACACCGATTTGCTTCTGAGTTCCATGCAATTTTCAGCTTTTCTTGGTTCATTCCATGTTTTCTAGGCAACCTCTCTCATGCTAATTCAGATTTGCACAGTTGTTTTTAAATTAATCTGGTTTATTTTAATTCAAGACTCCATAGTCCAGGTTTTAGTCATCTGTACGTAATCTGTGTTTCAGAAAGCCATTTTTTAAACCACAATTAACTATTCTGGATTAAGGCCTATCCTGACTTATTTTAAAGTATTATTGGGGTCTGCAGAGTTCCCCTTTTAGGGGCCTCTGTTTCAAGAGGGGAGGTGTTACTGCACAGAGTGTTCTTTTTATATTTGTCCACTAGGTGGTGTTGTTCTGTGGTTTTGCCTCTCTTCCTGAGCGTCAGGTACAGGTGTGGCGTTTGTACAGGTACAAACGCCAACCTGTGATTGGCGTTTGGGTTTAAAAGACAGAGATTCAGAGAGCAGTGGTGTTGTCTGGACTGGGCTGACGTTCATTTTCCCTCTCCAGCCTTGGATTGTTTTTGTTTCTTTCTTTATACTTAATTTTTCTATTATTTTTATTTATTCTTGATTAAATGTTTATTTGTTAAACTTAATTTTCTGTGTGGCCTCCCCTTTTTGGTAATGTTACTTCACCCAGAGCCACACAAGTACATAAGTATTCACAACCTTTGCCATGACATTCAAAATTGAGCTCATGTGCATCCTGTTTCCACTGATCATCCTTGAGATGTTTCTACAATTTTAGTCTACCTGTGATCAATTTAGTTGATTGGACATGATTTAGAAAGGCACACACCTGTCTATATAAGATCCCACAGTTAACAGTGCATGTCAGAGCACAAACCAAGTCATGAAGTCCAAGGAATTGTCTGTAGACCTCCAAGACAGGATTGTATCGAGGCACAGATCTGGGAAAGGGTACAGAAAAATTTCTGCAGCATTGAAGGTGCCAATGAGCACAGTGGCCTCCGTCATTCGTAAATGTTAGAAGTTTGGAACCACCAGGGCTCTTCCTAGAGCGGGCTGCCTGGCCAAACTGAGTGATCAGGGGAGAAGGGCCTTAGTCAGGGAGGTGACCAAGAACCTTATGGTCACTCTGACAGAGCTCCAGCATTTCTCTGGAGAGAGAAGAACCTTCCAGAAGAACAACCATCTCTGCAGCACTCCACCAATCAGGCCTGTATGGTAGAGTGGCCAGACGGAAGCCACTCCTCAGTAAAAGGCATATGACAGTCCACCTGGAGTTTGCCAAAAGGCACCTGAAGGACTCTCAGACCATGAGAAACAAAATCCTCTGGTCTGATGAAACAAAGATTGAACTCTTTGGCCTGAATAGCAAGCTTCATGTCTGAAGGAAACCAGGCACCGCTCATCACTAGGGTTGGGTATCGTTTGAATTTGAACGATTCCGATTCCGATTCCTTGTTTCGATTCCGGTTCCTAACGATTCTCGATTCCGATTCTTTTAAGAGGCAGGGTCAAAAAAAGTTTAGGATATTTTAAATGAGCTAGCTAACCAACGGTCTTTCTGGAAGGAAATAGTCTGACCTTCTCCATCAATTTTAATTCTATGAAATTTTTACTTTTTATGAACTTTACTATGAATTTCTCACAGGGCTGTTTTCAACTACAATTTAAATATCAAATCTATGAACTTGAATATAAATATTATAAATTATGAATATATTTTCACAGGGGTACACTTTCCTCAAGAGAGCTTTATTTTTGAAAACCATGAAAACACATTTACACCTGAGTGTATGATGCTGCAGGTACTTGAACATGTTACCGTGCTCCCACTGATGGGCTAACCTGGTGCAGAATAGCAAATAAACAATAAGAAACAACTTNCGCAGCTGTGACCGGACACAAATATGGCGGCGGGCATAGCGGAAGTGACGTCTTTGAAACCCATGGATAGGTAGGTTGGTACACTTTCTATGTCAGGTGGTACAATAATATAATATATATTTACAAACATTTGGTTGTACCACCTGACATAAAAGTAAAAAAAAAAAAAGAATTTATACACTTTGAAATGTTATGTAACCTGTTTAAACACATTGTTCAAGACTCAAAAATATGCATTTCTTCAGTTTTGAAAAGATTTTTTTTTAAATACCTTTTTTTTGAAGCTTTATTTGTCAATGACCCATATAACGAAACCTGTTTTTTCTTTAGTGTATTTCTACATCCACAGCTGAAAATGTTCTAAAATCAATAGACAATACACCTGTAGTATTTACTTAATAAATGCATTACTAGTAAAAAATGCAGTGCTTTATTTTGCATTAAAGTTGAACTGTTTGGCTGAGGTAAGAGTGTGTTTAGATCACTGTGTTAACTGTTTTGAGAGCAGTTACATTACTTTGGAGAAATGTGTCAAATAGATTGAGAAAAACTATCATGTGATGAAGAGAAAGTAAGAGACTCTACAACATCTCACTGTTACTGATTTATTATGAGCTCAAAGGATTATGGGTAGAATCTCTCTACAATCTATTCTGATTCATCAACACAGTTTGACTGATGATCCAGTAAAACCAACATAAAACCCAGGATAGAGCGGTTGAGTGAATGTGGTCTGGACTGTGTGGATGAGGCTCATTGTGTCTCCAGAGATGCTGTAGAAGGACAGAGTTCCTGCACTGTGATCCACATACACTCCTATTCTACTGCTGATGATGGGCTTTACAGGCAGTTTAGTCTCTATCTTATTGTGTATGAATGAGTAACTGGAGGAAGAGCACCTCAAACTCCAGGACTGATCATTATATCCAAACCAACACTCGTTACCTCGTCCCTTCCTGCTGATGCTCTTATATGACACTGATATAAACACACCAAACATGACACCACTCCACTCAATCTCCCAGTAACAGCGTCGATCACACACACTCTCTCTACACAACACCTGCCACACAATATCAAATCTGTCTGGATGATTAGGATACGACTGCTCTGTGTTAGTGTAAGTAATCACTCTGTTCCTCTCAGACAGATGGAGGCGTTTATGTGCTGTGTTCAGATCCAGAGTGAGCTGATGGGAATCTGATGGAGAGAAAACATATCAGAATCCGGAATTATGAATCTGATCGTTTAATGTATTATTCTTTTAACTCTTCATGTTCAATATATCATCAGTGTCTAAGTACAGTTTACCAGATATCCTGTACAAATCATCATTTACATGATCTACTATAAATCTCTTCTGTCATGTTTTCTTTCTCCTTCTACAGGAAGAACATGAACACACTCAGTGAGTTTTTCTGCTTGTTTTATCAGTGACTTACATTGTAGGAAGTCGTTCCTGGTCCTGGGAACAATGTTGGTGAAAGTGACTGTGGAAATCAACAGACATGAAGAGTGTGATTATCATGTCAAGAGAAAAAGATCCCTGCATCCGTTCCTAAGACATTTCTTATATGATCTTCTACATGATATGAGATGATGGAGGATCATTTCTGAGAGCAGATGAATCTCCAGGACTTTACCTCTGTCAGGGATCTTCTTGAGCTCCTCTTTGCAGAAATCCTCCAGTATGTCTCTCAGCTGACGGACAGATTCTCTCACGCCGTCAAAAGAGGAGAAAGAACTGAAGGGATCGTCATTTACGTCTGTAGATTCAGGAGGAGCTGAGAGANGAACACACTCAGTGAGTTTTTCTGCTTGTTTTATCAGTGACTTACATTGTAGGAAGTCGTTCCTGGTCCTGGGAACAATGTTGGTGAAAGTGACTGTGGAAATCAACAGACATGAAGAGTGTGATTATCATGTCAAGAGAAAAAGATCCCTGCATCCGTTCCTAAGACATTTCTTATATGATCTTCTACATGATATGAGATGATAGAGGATCATTTCTGAGAGCAGATGAATCTCCAGGACTTTACCTCTGTCAGGGATCTTCTTGAGCTCCTCTTTGCAGAAATCCTCCAGTATGTCTCTCAGCTGACGGACAGATTCTCTCACAACATCAAAAGAGGAGAAAGAACTGAAGGGATCGTCATTTACGTCTGTAGATTCAGGAGGAGTTGAGAGGGACTGGAAACTCTACAGAAAACAGAAATCAAAGATCATCACCTCCACACTTCAGCCAATAACCTGCACTACTGTCAGATTTGAGCAGCTCTTGTTGATCTTTAGTAACTCTCCTCAATCCAGCACTTTCACTGCATCAGCTTCATTCTTCTCATATTCATATTCATTCAGTCCTGACCTCAACCCGATAGAACACCTTTGGGATGAATTAGAGAGGAGACTGTGAGCCAGGCCTTCTCGACAACATCACTGCCTGACCTCACAAATGCACTTCTAAAAGAATGGTAAAAAATTCCCATAAACACACTCCTAAACCTTGTGGAAAGCCTTCCCAGAATTGAAGCTGTAATAGCTGCAAAGGGTGGGCCAACTCCATATTAAACCCTACGGATTAAGAATTGGATGTCATTAAAGTTCATGTACACATAAAGGCAGGTGTCCCAAAACTTTAGGCAGTATGGTGGTAAACAACTTTGGCTTGCTGTCCTCTAACCCGAGGCTCGGCTCGAGCTCCGAGCTAAACCCCCAAAAATTATCCATTCAGACTGAATGAGCAGGCAAACTTGTGAAATATTAGTGAAGTTTTGAGCTGCTGCTGTCTGGAAGCTCAATATATCTTTCAGAAAAATGTTTCCTAAGAGATTTCCTTAGTTGAACTGCATTTGTAAGTGCGTCTCTTTCAAAAGAAGATTATCAGATGAGAGTCTGACTGATGATTATATAATAACCGAACACACAGATCAACACTTCAGTCAACGGCTCATTCTGCTCTCATGAAATGTTTCTCTGTGAGTCTCTTGCTCAAGTCCACTATGATCCTGTTCTTCTAGATCTCTGTTACCTGCAGGAAATGGATGTGATCCTGTGTGTGTGAAAGCTGCTCCAGCTCAGCGTCTCTGCTCCTCAGATCATTGATCTCCTGCTCCAGACGCTCCAATTGTCCTTCAGCTCGACTCACTGCAGTCTTTTCCTGATCGTTGGTCCGCTGTGTGGCCTCAGAGCGGCTTCTCTCAATGGAGCGGATGAACTCAGTGAAGATCTTCTCACTGTCCTCCACTGCTGTCTGTGCAGAGCTCTGTTAGGACACACATCACAATCACACAGAGGCTTCAGTGAGTCCTGACTGATACTTCTCAAACTTCTCTTCTTTTTCAGACTCACTTTATGAGACTCCACAGCCTCTCTCAGCTGCTGAAGATCTTTCTCTCTCTGCTGGATCCTCTGCTGGAACGCCCTCTGTGTCTCCTTCAGCTGGTGCTAAAGGACAAACCAATAACAGGAGAAACATCACATGAATCATCAGGTAAGCAGATATGAATATAGTATCAGTGAAGTGGTGAGATTTGAAGGTTTAAGGATCTTGCATGGTAAGATTATAGTGTCAGTCATAAGTGCCAGCATAATTTCATCAATGCCTAGATTTATAGGGATAGTTCACCCAGAAATGTAATTTTTTCAGTGTTTACTCGTCCTTGTGTCTTACCAAACTTCTGATTTTCCCTTTCCATTCCTTAATATAGCTTCTTTTGTGTTCCTAAGAATAAAAGAAAGCCATACCAGTTTGGAGTAACATGAGTAAATGATGAATGTTAATTTTTTTTTGCTGCTTGAGCATGAAAAATCTCTGCAAAACACAAAAGTCTATCCAGCGGGAGTTATTCTCTATAACAGTGCGCACTGATTCTGTACACCCTGAAATGTCGCCATTGTAGTCTTGAGATTTCTTCAGGGAATGAACATGTCACAATATCCCTGAATTAATTCCTGCCCAAGGCATACGCAAAATAAAGGGTCAAGACCTGGTTGAGTGTAAGTCTGATGTTGTCATGTTCAAGAGACACTGTTTTTAACCATCCCCAATCTAAACCCCTTTTTCGGCCTTCCTAATGTAGACCAATTTGATGGGTAAAATCACTTCTAGAAAATCTTTACTTCTAGCCCCAAGGGGGCTCTCACGGCGTCTGATGGGAGTTCAATACTCGCAGCAATCGGACGGGTAAGCCCCCTGCAGGTGGAAAAGTGAAACATTTAGCTATTTTCAACTGTGAGGGCTCTCACAGTGTCCGACGGGAGTTCAATACTCGCAGCGATCGGGCGGGGTAAGCCTTCAGTGGTGTTGTGGTGATCATTTGGATATTTTCGATTGGGAGGGCTCTCACGATGGGAGTTCAATACTCACTGTGATCGAATGGGTAAGCCCCCCGCTGGTGGAAATGTTTAGCTATTTGGGAGTGGCATCCGACTGGAGTTCAATACTTGCAGATATCGGAGCGAGAATAGAATTTAGGCCATTTCCAAGGCTCTTGTGGGAGCTCAATATTCATGGCATCGGATGGGTAAGCCCCGTTTGTAATCGCGTGGGGATAATCTAGGGTTTCGGAAGGGTGAAAACATGAGTGGGTTCGACGAGTTGGTTAGCTGATGAGGGATTGGTGTGCTTTTACGATGTGGAAGCGGTTAGCTTATGTAACTTTTGAAAGCCTCTGATGACCAATGACCAAAAGCTTGAATTTGTTGCTGGGAGAGGCCTTTTTGTGCAGCTGTGGTTGCAGCACCTATGTGAAAAGAGTGGCCTGAAAAGTGCTCTGTTGAGATGCCAGATTGGATCAGGACCAATTTGAGGTGCTTTTGAAACCAAAAACGTGTGACGGGGTGATTTGAATCATCTGTGAAAAGCAGCTTGAAGTTGGGAGAAGCGTCGAGCAGTGGTCTCAATGGGTGATTTATGGGAAGATTAATTCTTAGTAGTGAGGCACTGGTGTCGGGTTGGAGTACGCTTCTGGAGCCAGCTATCTGAATTTCTGATAAGGAAAGTGTGAGAGAGAGAGAGTCAGCGATTCGATTTTTTGACTCAGGAACATGCTTTGCCGTTATTATAAATCACAAGTTGCAATCCATATAAGGCATCTTAGGAGTGGCATCATTGCGGGTGCGTGAGAGCGGTTTTTATTGATGCAATGCACAGTTGCTTCGTTGTTGCAGTAACCTACGATGTTTTTTGTGGACCATTCTTTCCCCATAGAAAGGCTGCTACGACAAGAGGATAAAGTTTAAACAGGACAGGAGGCTGGGAATTAAATTATTATATAAGAATAATAAACCATTCTACTGTTTAAGGAAGGTTATCCATAATTTATATTGCCGAATTATGCGCATTTCGAAGTTTAGGTGGCCAAGCAGAGATAGGAGTTTGCGCTTAGAGCAGTTTGGGCTGTCTATTTTGTCGATTTTCTCTTTGGGTAAAGAATCTGTCCAGATTAATGCCTAACAATTCATTGGACGTGGCTGGGCCCCTTGTTTTGTCCTGGGTGATCGGAATACCAAGCTCAGAAAAAAACCTTTTGGACTTTGATGAGATGCGCTGCTTGGATGGCATCTGGAGGCGAGATGATTAAAAAGTCGTTGAGCAGGTGAACAAGGTAAGAAATTACGTAGTTGTTTGAAAGAATCCAGCAAATTGCTTTAGATAGCATGTTGAAAATCTTGGGGCTACTTTTGCAAGCCAAATGTTAAGCAGATGGCGAAGTAATATTTTTTGTGCCAGCAGACACCAAATAAATGACACAAATCTGGGTTGATGGACATCACTTTAAATGCTGAAGTGGGATAAGGCTGTTTATGCTTGGAAATGGAGAAATCTGCGCTCTAACGTAGCTGGTGACATGGTGTGGTTCCGAAGCGATGGCATTTGGAGATATGGGCATCTGTGCAGCTGTAAACAGAGAAAATTGTGATTTTGCCTGAAGAAGAGTGTTGTGAGGGAGAAACTCCGGGGCTGACGTTGAAAGTGGAGGCAGCTTCATGCTTGGGATGGCCCCTGGGGCTTGGGAAGTGACAGGGAAGCAAAGGGAAGGCTGGGGTGGAAAATATGCTGACTGGGCCTGCGCTGCTAGCAGTGGCAGCCTCACACTAGGGTCTGCTGTCGGCCACTGATGGGGAAAAAGGCAGTAGGAGGAAAAGAAGAACGAAAAGTTGTCTGGGCCTGCAACTCTAGCGGAGGCAGCCTCACACTAGGGAGAAGAAATTAGTTGGTAGGGGTGGGTTAGGGGGTGCAGCGCCGGAAAAAGCTGCAGAGTGTGGCTGAGTAGAGGGAGGAGGAGGAGGAGGAGGAGGGTGAGGCCTAGCAGTGGCAGAATTCAGGGCCCGGCCCAGGCTCGCTGAAGGCTCTCTGCCCCAGCCTGACATTCGGATGTGGTCTGGTCTTGCCCGGGATGGATGCGTTTTTTTGCCACTGAAGATTTTGGTTGCTTAACTAGCAGCCTTAAAGGGTGATGAGGATTTATTAGAAGCGCAAGCTGACTGCAGGTTGCCGTACAATTCATATACAGTCGTACAATCGACATTGGGGCAGTCGTGGATAGAGAGTCGGACTTGTAACCCAAAGGTCATGGGTTCGAGTCCCTGGTCCGGCAGGGATTGTTGGTGAGGGGAGTGAATGTCCAGCGCTCTCCCCACCCTCAATACCACGACTGAGGTGAGACCCTTGAGCAAGGCACCGTACCCCCAACTGCTCCCTGGGCGCCGCAGCAATGGCTGCCCACTGCTCCGGGTGTGTGTTCACGGTGTGTGTGTTCACTGCTGTGTGTGTGCACTTGGATGGGTTAAATGCAGAGCACAAATTCCGAGTATGGGTCACCATACTTGGCCACATGTCACGTCACTTCACTTCGTCACTTCACATATAATGCAGGTTTATTAATGCATCTTGAGAACGCTGGTCAGTGCTTGCCTTAATCCCAGCACTATCCATTTCTCAATTGCAGGTATATTTGGTTGGGCCATGGAGTATTAAGACGATGAGGAAGATGGTGGGTGTCTCGCCGGTGGAGGTGAGGGCTGGTGGAGGCGTCTTGGAGGGTGGAGGCGTCTTGGAGTGTGGAGAGCTGAATAGATGGGATGGTGACCGCGCATGGCGATTGCACATGGCGGAGTGTAGGTGCTCCTTGGATTGGCGGAGTGCAGCAAAGGATTCTGGGAGTAGAGGGACTCGCCATTGGATGGGAAGTGTTCAATCTCTGACATAGCAGCTATTGGGCAGATCCAATGCTGAAAACTGTTGAGGAATCATGGGTGAGTTTGCTGTTTATATATAGTCCTGCACTCATGCTGATTTGGTAGATATGTTGATTGTTGAGTAGATATGTTGTATGTACTGATTGTTGACAGCTGGTTTAGATGACGTGATGATTGCATAGATTATTTGAATGTGCTCCTCCCGAACTTTGTTAAAACTGTCAAATACACAAAAGGCTGTCAAAAACGCAAAAAAATTCACATAAACACAGTCAGTTATGTCTGTGAACGTAAACAGCAGGGACAGAAATTGCATGTGTATATTTGATCCATAGCGTGTTCCCTTAAAAAATAAAACTAATCTACTGCGTCTTCAGTGGCTCTGATGTCAGGAGTTCATGGAGACTGTTATGTTCACTTGTACATCAAACAAAAAACACCTCAATCTCTTACAAGAGATTCTTGTCATTACAGCTGCTCCAGTGTGAGTATGAGTTTTTAACTAAGCCAGGATTAGGCCTTAGTTCAATTAGAGTATTTAAGTAGCTTTTATAGACGTACCCTAGAAAAAAACATTGTTGGTGTGCATCTTGAGACAAAACAATAGCACTCACATATTTTAAGAAATGTCAGTGCAAGTTGCTTTCAGTTAAAACAGCTCATGCATGCATTTTAGTCTGAGACTAGCTTAAGCCTTGTCTGTGAACAGTGGGTAAATGATGTAAATATATTCTAGTAGACCCTGAAGTCAAAATTATGAACCTGTAAATGAACATAATGGAACCTTTTTAAGTTCATACCTGTTTCTCTGTCCTCTGTGCTGCAGATGATACAGTGTCGTGGTTTTTATGTTCATCAATCGTACACAGCACACATATACACTTCTGATCAGTGCGACAGAAAACCTCAAGGATCTTGTCGTGTTTCTGGCAGATCATCTCCTGCAGTCGTCCAGTGGCATCAGTCAGATTGTGTCTCTTTCTTTTTAACAAACTCTCATGTTGATCAAGATGATTCTGACAGTAAGACTCCAGACACGCCAGACAGGACTTGATGGCTTTGTGTTTTCTTCCAGTACAGACGTCACACTGCACATCTCCAGCTCCAGCGTAACAGTCAGCAGGAAGTTTAATCTTCTTCAGTTCCTTCAGCACTTCAGCCAGCATGGTGCTTTTAGCTAAAGCAGGTCTTGAACTGAAGGTCTGTCTGCACTGAGGACAACTGTAGACGCTCATCTGATCCTCCTGATCCCAGCAGCCAGTAATACAGCTCTTACAGTAACTGTGTCCACAGGGAATAGCCACTGGATCCTTCAGGAGATCCTGACACACTGTACAAAGGAACTCATCCTCAGAAAATCTGGCTTCTGCCATTTTACTGCATGAATACAGAGACACAACAGCTCAACTACACTCTAGTTTCTCTTTCTCTGAACTGAAAGTGAAGAGTTTCCTGCTTCTGTGCTTGAGTGATGTGTGCAAAACATGTGTTTCTGTAAAGCAGTGTGATGAGGTGTGTGGTAATAACAGTTCTGTACAAGAAATGATGGCTCAGTCACAATAACACTTCAGTGCAATGGTGTTTATATACACAAACAGTGCTTGTCTGCAAATATGTCCTTCCACACACAAATAAAAACACTTTTTAACCTTTTTTTTTGCTTAAATACTATATGATTGGAAAGTACCTGAAATACTTAAATGCTATTTGAGTGGAAAGTACCTAAAAAAACGTAGTGACATAGATATACGCTATAAACAACTGTATCTGACTTTCTTTGTATATTATGGTGTGAAAAACTGTGAAACAAGTGTAAAATATGTGTGAGAAACTCAATGTTTGTAATTAACAACAAAGGTCAGCAACAGGGCGCATTGGGCTGAAGAGAGAGTGTTAGAACCACAAGCATAGGTGGAAGTAAGGAAGACTACAGTAAAGAAGGGGAAAAGGGACTTCCGGTTCCGACATGAAAGAGTAACATGCACTTCATGTCTCCGTAAAAAATTTGAAATAACTCCGTCTGAACATCTCTATAGTATTTGTTAATACTAATAAATTACAGTCCTGCATTCTTGGAACTACTTAAGATAGTATTTGAAGGTATTCAAATTCTCTTTGTGAGGTCTGATCGGGCTCTGACAACAGAAGTGTTGTCTCGCACTCATTGAAGTATAAGCGCGAGACATCACTTCCGTTGTCAGAGTGCGATTAGACCTCACTAACTGAGTGCTGAACGCAGTTGGACATAATGGTGTTTTAGAGGTAAAAAATTATATAAATACTGTTTGGTTTCTCACACAAACCGATCGTTTCGTGTCTTAGGACATCAATGTGCCATCATGAGCCGCAGTGTTTAATTTGGATTTGTCTATGCATGTTTTTTGACTCTTATGCATGTTTTTTGACTCTTATGCATGTTTTTTGACTCTTCTGGGGCAGTCGTGGCCTAATGGATAGAGAGACGGACATGTAAACCAAATGGGTTCGAGTCTCAGGTCCGGCAGGGATTGTCGGTGAGGGGAGTGAATGTCCAGCGCTCTCCCCACCCTCAATACCATGACTGAGGTGAGACCCTTGAGCAAGGCACCGTACCCCCAACTGCTCCCTGGGCGCCCACTGCTCTGGGTGTGTGTTCACTGCTGTGTGTGTGCACTTGGATGGGTTAAATGCCGAACACAAATTCTGAGTATGGGTCACTTCACTTTTTTCACTTATAAATTGTGTTCCCATTGACATGCATTATACGGCTGACAGACGGCGATGGTTAATAATCCTACAACAGGAAGATTGGATCATACAGGACATAGAGTAGTTGATGGGTGAAATGAATGTGGAAGTCCCCAAAAATAAGTATAAAAAGACTGAGGAGTGAAGCACCCCTCAGATGCTGCCTGCAGTGTGAAGGACACCTGGTACCCTATTGAGGGACACTAAACAGAATCTCCAATACTGCTGATTAGAGTTTGACTGAAGAGCTTTTAGTTTAGCTGATTTTAAGTTTCATTTTATTTTGCATTAACTGTTTTGTATTGTAACTAATAAAATAAGTGTTTTATTTTTACTGTTGCCTTCTGTGAGACTTTACTTATAACTACAAACTGAGCCTCGGGAAAACAAAACCCACACAAGGAAGTCTTCTATATCATTCCTAAAGAACTTCAACCTGCGGGAGGGTGAGTACTTTATGGTTTAGGCTAGATTTGACTAACCTTACCCTACCTGACTAATCATAGGGTTAAAGGTGTAAGACAAAATGTCACACCAAAGAACATGACGCCCAACGTGCATGGGTCGAGGTTTGAGTTTTACGTTGAAAGTTTGAATGGATTCAGTAAATACTAGAGGGAATTAATATATTCCAGTGCAGAGAAAGCACTGAAGGGCCAAGAAACGGGATCGCTACCCGTGGGACCTAGAGAAAGGTCTAGAAGGGCTATAAAGTTGAAAAACCTGAAGTAGGCAACACTTTAATATGGCAGGGAAAAAAGCCCAGGGAAAATCCAGCAGCATCTCAATACAAGTATATACCTGGGGGGGATCACCAGGTAAAAGCTTGGGAGAAAAAAGGCTTAAGGGCAGAAACCTCAGTCCATGAGTCAGAGGAGATACTTTTGTGGTTACCAAGCCGAGATGGGCTGCAAAGAGGAGAGTCGGAAGTCGGCCTAGCAGTCAAACAATGGGCTCAAGAGATAGGAAAACACTATAGGCAGGAAGTGGTTATTCAGTGTTAAACCTCAGAGGCAGAGGAGATTATGAGCATGGTGTATAGAAAGAGCTCAGGATAAATAAAACTGTACACTGTGAATGGAAAAAACCTGAAAAAAAATCTCAGGGTAAGATTCAAAATATGGAAAAAGTTAGGATATAGAAGGATGCAATGACAGACAATGACCTCTTTGGATGCTGTCCTGAACATGAACATTATTAGACTTCCTCTCTTTAGAGTCATCCTGTTGAGGCCTCTGTTCTTGAGAAGCTCCGGTCTATGATCGTGCTGCTAGTGGGACTTAGGAATGAGGACTCCTCTGAGTGGGCATTCCGTTCCTCATAGCGACCCCTAGGGAACTCAATTATGATAGCTGATTGAGAGAGGTTGGATATTGTTGAGAAAACATTGCGCAATTATCCATGTTTGGTCCATAGACATTAGCAATGGTCAGAATTTGATTGTATAAGGGCATATTGATGATTACATATTGTCCTTCCGGATCACATATGGTTGAATTATTAACTGGTTAACTGTGTATTATGTAATATATACATACAGTTCACATACATAATCAAAAACAATGTAAAACATTGAAAACCTTTCTTGTTTAACTGAGTACAGAGATTTTTTTATGTGGCAGACAAGTGTTTATTTAGCATTCATTGGTGACACTGTGTCCCCTTTACCTCTTTCTTAATGATTATAACCATGATATAGTGTCATTCCTGTAAAGCTTCCCATCAACGTATAGTCAGTCTGCAGTGAGGACATCTTTTCTTACATTTTAGTGGAATTGCTTCATGAGTGGGATCGGTATTCTCCGTCTTTCCAGAATCTCCCGTGGGTATGTTTTAAAATATATCTCTGATTGTGTTCGTCTGAAAGAAGATAGTCATATACACCTAGGATGGCTTGAGGGCAAGTAAAACATTTCATATTTTTACGTTTCACAATCTGAAACTTAAAAAGATTTTCTCCTCCCCGCAAGAACTCTGGGGTTCGGTACCTCAGGTTCGCATGACAGCTTTCACATTATCACATTATTTTTCACGTGAACCGTGCCTTGTTTCAAACAAAACTGTCAGTGTGAAAGCCCCCTCAATCCGCTGCTCACATATTTTGAACTTCTTTTAACCCCTAAGCAAAGAACCAAAAACAACTCAGGACACTTATGTGAACCTCAAGGTTTGCTTTATTTTTGCAAGTCTTTCCACAGTGATGAACATGGAAGGCTTCTCTCTGGTGTGAGTTATTACATGTACCTAAAGTGTTTCCTCCACACATTCTCTCGTACACGTTTTCTGTAAATCTGAAACTCTTTCCACACTGACCATATATACACAGCTACTTTAAAGTGTGAATGTTCATGTGCCTGTTAAGGATTCCTTTTTGGTTGAATCTTTTTTTACAATGCTGGCAGGTGAAAGGCTTCTCTCCAGTGTGAGTTCTCAAGTGGACTTCAAAGTTTCCATGTTCACTGAAGCTCTTTCCACACTGAGGGCACATGTAAGGCTTCTCTGTATTGTGAGTTTGCATGTGCCTGTTAAGGATTCCTTTTCGGTTGAAACTTTTTCCACATTGTTGGCAAGTGAAAGGTTTCTCTCCAGTGTGAATTCTTATGTGGTCTTTAAAGTGTCCTTTCTGAGTGAAACTTTTTCCACACTGAGGGCAGGTGTAAGGCTTTTCAGTGGGAATTTCCATGAGTCTGTAAAAGCTTCCTTTCAGAGTGAAACTTGTTCTGCACAGTTGGCCGGTGTAAGGATTCTCTCTATTCCGAGTTCTCATGTGCCTGTTAAGGCTTTCTTTTTGATTGAATCCGTTTTCAAACTGTTTGCATGTAAAAGGATTCTCTCCATTGTGAATTTTCATGTGTCTGTCAAAGTTTCCTTTTCTATTGAAACTCTTTTCACACTGTTGGCAGAAGAAATTATTACTAGTCCCTTTTTTTTGAGTCATTTTTTGTGAGGAAGTGTTTTCAGTCTGTGAGCAACTGCAAGGTTTTTCCCCAGTAATTAAACCATGATGATTGTTATGTTGATCTTTCACTACCATTTCATTCAGTACTTCACCCTCCTCTTTCAGTGCCATCAGGTCTAAGATGAAAAAAAAAAGACAAAAAAAAAGTTAACACCAGTTTAATGACAAAGCAACCAAACATTCAAACATTTATACATGTTGAGATGCCCAAGCCATGATATACACAGATAAGGAAACCACAAAGACTTTGAATTACCCGTAAATGCAGCTTTTGTGTCTTAGGGTACCTTTACACAACAACAATGTGCTAAAAACAGACACTTTTTTTTACAGATGACAACTTGTCAAAGGCAATATTACTTTGTAAAGACAGACTACATATTTTACACATTCTTTTACAGAGCACTCATAGGGAATGAGTTTTGTGTCATTTGTGGCTGGTGCTAGCCAGACTCCAAGACACTCTGCGAGCAGCACCAATGAGACTACAGACGTTCCCGCAGTGGGGCAGTGAGGTGGAGCACAGGGGCCCAACTCGGCAGGCAAAGTGTCCTGGAGTGGGGTCGTGATTGTGGTGTAACACTGGCTCCAAGTTTTTCCATGAGGAAGTGCCCGCTAACGAAAGAGGCGGATGAGAGTGGTAAGGCCTGTAACTCAGTGGTTAGAGCATGGCACTAGCAATGCCAAGGTCATGGGTTCGATCCCAGGGATTGCACATACTCCAATACAAATGTATAGTATAATGCAATGTAAGTCGCTTTGGATAAAAGCGTCTGCCAAATGCATAAATGTAAATGTAAATGTAAGGCATAGCGTTGTCCACTGCCAAACAGCATCTCTCGTGACCCAGAGATTGAGGAAGCTGGTCTTTTGTATTGAGAATTTGGGTACCGCAGGCTGTGGAGCCAGCGGCATAACTGAAATTAACTCTTTTTAAGGAAACAGCAAAAGATTCTTCACCCGGCCCCTCAGCAGGAAGAGTAGCTCTTTCCATCTCAGGGCCGCCCCATCTCAGGGGTGGTGTTTTACTGCAGGGAAATGGATGCCCTCAGATTGAAGCAGCCTCAGTATTTGTCTGGTCATGTGATCTCAACATGTCTGTCCACATCCCGCTCCATTTTAAATAAAAGTGCTTTAATTAGGACATTTATATGACATTTTTCAAAAATGTCATTCATTTCTGTAGAGCTGGACATTTTAATAAGGATCAAATGAGTTCAGCTTTGAGAATTAAACCAACCTGTTTGTTCCTCAGTATCTTCATGTTTCACTCTGAATGTTTCTTCAATATTCATGTCTTCACTCTCCTCTTTAATAAACTCCATCTTTATAACGCATGTCACATGGATCTCAGTCGCTTCACCAGGAGTAAAATCTAGTTCAGTAGTAGTTCAGTACACTGGTAAGAGAGTCAGAGTTAATGGACTTAAATGATCTGATTAACGAAATATATACAAATAATAAAGATCATATTTATGATTTACATTTTGCATCTAATTATTTGTACATCACATTTAATAGATTGCACTTTCATGAAAGCATTTGCATTTTGTTTGTAAAAGAGGTTCTTGTTCATTTACACTGTTTTGAGCAATTTGAAGCCTGTGGCGATTCGAGCACTTTGAATCATACACATAAATACATAGACGCCCCACTGGCCGCTGGATCACATCAACCGTGCCGCCACATTTGTAGGGGCAACTTTCATAAGTGGACGGAATAAAAGATGCCTGACTATTTTGAGGTTTTACAAACCGTCGCACAATCCAAACCACATATCGGGGAATTACCTTTCACATTTAAGTCTGAATACTTGTTTCTGGTTGTATTTGGTCATTATAACATTATTTTGACAGCTAGTCGACCACCAAAGTAAGACTATTTATAAGAAATAATATAAAGTTTACATGATTCTTACAAAGTCTGAGATTATATTGTAGTTTATGTTATGAACTAATCTAAATTGTAAGTGAGTCTTCCATCCAATGAAGCCAGAGGACTTTGACAGGACAGCTCAGGCTGTCAGAAGTACAGATCGACTTAAACCACCTCCGAAGAGCAGGTGATTTGATTGCCTGTCATCTAATCGGGGCCCTTTTATATTTTTACCCCAGTTAAGCCAGTGGAACCAGGACAACACTAACCTCAAGGCAGGCTGAAGAAAGCTTGTCAGCAGACTGTTCTCTGCATTTCCAAGAGACCTCGACTGCCTATTATTTTTTTTAATATGATATTATTATACGACTTTTGATTGTACTATTTTCTACTCACTGTTTTATGAGCTATTTTTACTTTATTAAATATATTATTTTACATATATACTATCTGCTATTATATTCCTAGTTACATTACTACATTATATTTTACTCTATTTATACTTAATTTTATTTTTTTGGGCTATTTACAATAATAACATGCTAATAATAATAATGTGCTATAGAATAAAACCACATAAAAAAAACAGTATGCCACATACTGTATATTGAACTATTACATCTGACCTTATATTACACTTTTATTTCATACAATTTATATTGTACTGTAATTGTACTAAAGATGTTCTACTGCTGTATCTCAGATGTTTTACTGGATCTATTAAGGATTGTCTTTTATTTAGTACAAGCTGTGCTTTTAATGCTGTCCACTAGAGGGAGCCACAGAATAAGAAATATTTTAAGGCCAATCCTTTAATATCTTAAAATCCATTTGAATCAAAATACATTCATTTAGTACATTAACTGTGGTGTACTGACATTAAATCTGTTAAATGCTTATAGATAATTAAATGTATTACTTTCTTTAGACACCAATAAAGTTGCCAGACACAGTTAAATATAATACTGCCCATTCAAAATGGAGACAATTTTGTCTTTTTTACTATAATATAAAATTTCTATGAAGATGTTGTGTTATGAATAATAAAGCAAAAATGATGTTAAACTGCAAGCATAAGGTTACGGAACTGGAATAAATTATAAAAATGAAAAGGACCTTAAATTATATTACATTAGGAACATCTCCACAATTATTAACCTTGAAAAATAAACCAAGTCTATTCGAAACGTGAGTTTTCATAATTCCTTATGACAATGAATAATTGTTGTGCCTAAAACGCCCCTCAGCTGTTATAAAATTACTGTAAAACACGGCTTCTTGCTTTAGTTCAAACTAGCGAGATTCTGAGTAATTGGAGACAAAACCTTTTTCGTACTCCAAACAGATCATAAATCATTGAAATCAGTTGAGAAATGTAAACTTTATTGCTCTTTTTGTCCAAAACAACAGCAGTTTACTCGCATTTGTTTAATGAGGAGTCTTGCCCTGTGCAATATGGCGGACTTGTTGACCTATCGCAGCAACAGTCCAAAGTATGGAAGTATATTAATGCCAAATGCTTTTGAAATGCAAAGCTTGTTGAATTGCACTAATTGAAAAAAAAATTGCATTACATTAACTGAGTTTGCATTTTAATGCATTGTATTTTTAGGGCTTGCATTTTTATGGGCTGAAATTCAACATGGTTGTATATTTAAGTTGTGAATATTTCAGTTCAAAACATTTCACACACATTATTAAAAATTTGAAGATTCATATCCAACATATTAAAGGGATAGTTCACCCAAAAATGAAAATGTGATGTTTATCTGCTTACCCCCAGGGCATCCAAGATGTAGGTGACTTTGTTTCTTCAGTAGAACACAAATGATGATTTTTAACTCCAACCGTTGCCGTCTGTCAGTCAAATAATGCTAGTGAATGGGAACTTCTACTATAAGAGTAAATAAAACTTGCATAGACAAATCCAAATTAAACCCTGCGGCTCGTGACGACACATTGATGTCCTAAGACACGAAACGATCGGTTAGTGCGAGAAACCGAACAGTATTTATTTCATTTTTTACCTCTAAAACACCACTTTGTCCAACTGCGTTCTGCACTCGTTTAGTGAGGTCTGATCGCGCTCGGACAACGACAGTGATGTCTCACGCTTATACTTCAATGAGTGCGAGACATCACTGCCGTTGTCAGAGCGCGATCAGACCTCACTAAGCGAGCGCTGAACGCAGTTGGACATAGTGGTGTTTTAGAGGTAAAAAATGAAATAAATACTGTTCGGTTTCTCGCACAAACCGATCGTTTCGTGTCTTAAGACATCAATGTGTCGTCACGAGCCGCAGGGTTTAATTTGGATTTGTCTATGGAAGTGTTTTAGACTCTTATAGTTCGAGTTCCCATCCACTGGCATTATTTGACTGACAGACGGCAACGGTTGGAGTTAAAAATCATCATTTGTGTTCTACTGAAGAAACAAAGTCACCTACATCTTGGATGTGCTGGGGGGTAAGCAGATAAACATCAAATTTTCATTTTTGGGTGAACTATCCCTTTAAGTCTGTTTAAAAATACAACCTAAAATATTCAACAGGCAATTTTCGGTCCATTTTATTTCACTTTACAATTCACTTCAGCAAATTCAGTGGTTCAAATGAATAAACTTTCATACCAAAGTGGCCTCTGTGTATTTATGCTTCGAATCACTGAATAATTTTACGAAGCAATTGATTCAACTGACTCGCAGATTTAAAAAAAAAAAAACATTTCTCTCATAACTTATTTCCAATTCGTGTTTACACTGCAAAAAATGCTGTTCTTACTTAGAATTTTTGTCTTTTTCCAGTCCAAATATCTACAAATTCTTAGATCAAGAAGCATTTTCTTGACAAGTAAAAATTATTTTCTTGTTTTTAGGAATAATAAGTCAAAATTAAGTGAGTTTTTCCTTAAAACAAGCAAAATAATCTGCCAGTGGGGTAAGCAAAATAATCTTAATCCAAACTGAAAACAAGATTATATATCATTTTTGGTTTGATATAAGATTATTTTACTTACCCCACTGGAAGATTATTTTGCTTGTTTTAAGGAAAAACTCACTTAATTTTGACTTATTTTTTCTGAAGACAAGAAAATTATTTTTACTTGTCAAGAAAATGCTTCTTGATTTAAGAACTTTAAGATATTTTGACTAGAAACAAGACAAAAACTCGTAAGAACAGCATTTTTTGCAGCGTACAATAAACCGATTCAAGAAATAAGACACTCCTTTTCTGTTACTCAAGTGTGGATGCGATTTACTCCAAATAAAGCATTACAGCGTCACTTTCAACAATGATTATTTTACATAGCTTGTAAAAAGTTATTGATTTAAACACTTTAAATGCGTAAAAACACAAACCTTTCTTCAGCAGAATCACAACAGCACAGGAGCGCGGCACAGCCTTATGAAGTCACAACACCAGACCAAAATAAAAGTCCCGTTCACATGCTGATGTCTATATGCTGGATTTTTCCAAGTAAATATTTAGAACTCCAAATGAAACAGTGTGAGATTCTGTCTAATAAGCAAAACTGTAATGTTTGGGTGCAGAAACCATTTATACCAGATATTATAGTAGCAAATGTGGTTTTAGTTTAAAAATACATGTAAAAACAGTTTGACTTAATAAAGCAGAGTTCATATGATGTGTAATTTTGGTGATATGACCAAAATCTTGATTTAAGATATAAGACATTTTAATTCAAATAACGATAGCAATAATGATATATCACAAAATATATATTTTGGTTGTTTAATTTTTGTTATTAAAAATAAAAAAGCAAATTACACACAATAGGACAGAGGCTACAACGGATAAAAAAGAGTAATTAAATTAAGTTTTTTAGGGTAGGTTTCTTTAATATGTAGTAAGAAACACTGACAGAGGTCATAATCGAGTGGGATAACATCATTATAAAAACTGCATTATATTAATTGTATACAAATGAGTTAAGTTAAATCAAGTTTCCCTGTATGTTTACAGCATTAGTTGAGAGAGATTTGTTTCTCAGAGTTTTTTTAGATTAGAATAATTGTGCTCATAATTTCACTGATCAAGAATTTACTGTATGATCACATGATGTGGGTTTATATATTTCACATTTATTAATAAACTGACATTTAACAATTTTACAACAAATTACATTTTAATGAAAAGTAATTTTTGATTGATGATTTATGTGACACTACAATAAGAACTGAATGACTGATTTTGAACACAGAGTTTGATAAAAGCACAGATACACACCGTCACTCATCATGACTCACAAACACACACTGATCTTACTGTCTATATGAGGATTCATTACACACATTTATTCTGACATGTTATTTCACTGACAGAAGTTCAGCTGTAGTATTAATGTAATGAAGAGAAAATAAGAGACTCTATAACATCTCACTGGCTACATTTACATGCACCCAAATAATCCATTTGTAATCACATTGACGGCTCAATCGGATTGAAAAACGTTCATGTAAACACCTTAATCGATGAAATTTTGATCGGATTGGAAGGGGTGGTTTATTCCTTTTCTAATCTGATCCAACAGCAATAAATGACCATGTAAACGTTTGAATTCGACTACTTTCTCAATCATATTCAGAAGTCCCTGGGGCACATGCGCAGTGCAATGTTGACACGCAGTGCACAAGTGTAACCCCTAACCCAGGTCCAACTCACCCCGCTCTGCACGGGCCTCGAACCTGGGTCTCCGGTGTTGGAGTTGGACACTCTAACAAGGAGGCTAAAGTCTGCAACCTCTAGAATCAGACGTTAGAGCACCTCTTGAGATCAGAGGAGTGACTAGCTTGCCTCCATTACACTCACCCCCCTAAACCTCACTCCCATCCGGGTCACGGCACCAATGTAACCCCTTACCCAGGTCCTACTCGCCCTGCTCTGCACGGGCCTCGAACCTGGGTCTCCGGCGTTGAAGTTGGACACTCTAACAAGGAGGCTAAAGTCTGCAACCTCTAGAATCAGACGTTAGAGCACCTCTTGAGATCAGAGGAGTGACTAGCTTGCCTCCGTTACACTCACCCCCCTAAACCTCACTCCCATCCGGGTCACGGCACCAATGTAACCCCTAACCCAGGTCCTACTCGCCCTGCTCTGCACGGGCCTCGAACCTGGGTCTCCGGCGTTGGAGTTGGACACTCTAACAAGGAGGCTAAAGTCTGCAACCTCTAGAATCAGACGTTAGAGCACCTCTTGAGATCAGAGGAGTGACTAGCTTGCCTCCATTACACTCACCCCCCTAAACCTCACTCCCATCCGGGTCACGGCACCAATGTAACCCCTAACCCAGGTCCTACTCGCCCTGCTTTGCATGGGCATCGAATCTGGGTCTCCGTTGTTGGAGTCAGATGCTCTAAAAAGGAGGCTAAAGGCTGCAACCTCTAGAATCAGTCGCTAGAGCATCTCTTGAGATCAGAGGAGTGAGGTTTACTTGCACAGCGACAACTAGCTGGCCACGTTCATTTCTTTAGTTGTAAAGATGTACGCCAACAGGCAGTGGCTTAGCTGTATCCCTTCATCATAATATTGGAAATATTTCTGTTTTAAAGCAAGAAGGGGAACCAATGGATATCACACAAGAAGCAACGTGCAAACTTTGCGCAAGAGTTATGCCGGTGAAAAAGTCTCAACCTGGGTTGGTATTTACTACAGAAATTGAAAGGAAGTGACGGAGCTACCTGACGCTGCATTAATGGAGCATATTCTCTCAGAGACGAATTTCAACATCGATAACGGTATATAACCGTCTTCTTTTATTCCATTATTTGTCTTGTGGCCGTACATAGGCTAGTCAAACAAATGACAATAATAGTATTTCGTGTTAAACAGGTTGTTTTTTAAAAAGTCGGTGCTTGAAGTAAAGCTGCGCTTAATTTTCATTGATGACTGTAGTAATTGTAATTGTAATTGTAATTTTAGGCCTATAATTCATTGTGTAATAGACCTAAAAAGAAATTTAAAAACATTTTCAAAGATTGCTAATAGCCTAATCTTTTATTATCCTCACAGCACATATAATATTAATTTAATAATAAATGATGCCAAACCTAATTATAATAATAGACTAAAAGAATGTAACAGGCCTACATTAATTATAAATACCAAATCCTCTTAATATTGCCAAGATTTGATGCTTTTGACAATATCTCTGGCTATCGGCGATACATGATCATCGTCTGTTGAAGCAACCCGGGTTACCGCAAGTGATTGATATGACGTCACACACGCAGAGCTCGTGCACAAAAGTTTTAATCAGGATGTATATAAAACACATAAACGGATATTTGAATCAGATTACATGTAAACAGATCTGCAATCAGATTCAATTCATTCGGATTGACGAAAATTGGTGCATGTAAACGTAGCCACTGTTACTGATTTATCATGAGCTCAAAGCATTATGGGTAGAGTCTCTCTACAGTCTGTTCTGATTCATAAACACAGTTTCACTGATGAATCAGTACCAAGCCTAAACCCAGGATAGAGCGGTTGAGTGAATGTGGTCTGGACTGTGTGGATGAGGATCATTGTGTCTCCAGAGACGCTGTAAAAGGACAGAGTTCCTGCACTGTGATCCACATACACTCCTATTCTACTGCTGATGGACTCTACAGGGAGTTTAGAACCTATGTTATTGTGTCTGAATGAGTAACTGGAGGAAGAGCAGAACAAACTCCAGGACTGATCGTTAGATCCAAACCAACACTCTTTTCCCTCACCCTTCCTGCTGATGCTCTTGTATGACACTGATATACGCACGTCACCACTCCACTCAATCTCCCAGTAACAGCGTCGATCACACACACTCTCTCTACACAACACCTGCCACACAATATTAAATCTGTCTGGATGATCTGGATACGACTGCTTTGTGTCACTGCCGGTAATCACTCTGTTATTCTCAGACAGACGGAGGCGTTTATTCACTGTGTTCAGATCCAGAGTGAACTGATGGGAATCTGATGGAGATAAAACACATCAGAATCAGGAATTATGAATCTGATCTTTTAATGTATCTGAACTCTTCATGTTCAATATATCATCAGTGTCTCAGTACAGTTTACCAGATATCCTGTGCAAATCATCATTTACATGATCAACTATAAAACTCTTCTGTCATGTTTTCTTTCTCCTTCTACAGGAAGAACATGAACACACTCAGTGAGTTTTTCTGCTTGTTTTCTTAGTCACTTACATTGTAGGAAGTCGTTCCTGGTCCTGGGAACAATGTTGGTGAAAGTGACTGTGGAAATCAACAGACATGAAGAGTGTGATTATCATGTCGCAAGAAAAGTATCCCTGCATCTGTTCCTAAGACATTTCTAATATGATCTTCTTCATGATATGAGATGATGGAGGATCATTTCTGAGAGCAGATGAATCTCCAGGACTTTACCTGTGTCAGAGATCTTTTTGAGCTCCTCTTTGCAGAAATCCTCCAGTTTGTCTCTAAGCTGACAGACAGATTCTTTCACGCCGTCAAAAGAGGAGAAAGAACTGAAGGGATCGTCATTTACGTCTGTAGATTCCGGAGGAGCTGAGAGAGACTGGAAACTCTACAGAAAACAGAAATCAAAGATCATCACCTCCACACTTCAGACAATAACCTGCACTACTGTCAGATTTGAGCAGCTCTTGTTGATCTTTAGTAACTCTCCTCAATCCAGCACTTTCACAGCATCAGCTTCATTCTTCTCATATTCATCATATCATGATAGAGCTATAAGTTCTAGTGTTTGACACTTAAACCATATGTGAACTTTCTAGGAAAACACTTGATGATCAAACATCTGACAATAACATCAATTAAATAGATTAAGAGCATCAATGGAGTCACATGACAGGGTTGATTAGATTTGATCAGGAAAAGCAGTTCATTATTTATAACTTTTGAACAGTTAGTGGCTCTGTAATTCACAAGGACTCTTAAGACACGATCACAAGGTCAGGTTTTGTGTTTTAAAGACACTGAAGCATTGCTAATATACAGCCTCACTTCCTGTTACTGGCAAATAGTCTGACTGATGATTATATAGTAACCGAACACACAGATCAACACTTCAGTCAACGGCTCATTCTGCTCTCATGAAATGTTTCTCTGTGAGTCTCTTGCTCAAGTCCACTATGATCCTGTTCTTCTAGATCTCTGTTACCTGCAGGAAATGGATGTGATCCTGTGTGTGTGAAAGCTGCTCCAGCTCAGCGTCTCTCCTCCTCAGATCATTGATCTCCTGCTCCAGTCGCTCCGGTCGTCCTTCAGCTCGACTCACTGCCGTCTTTTCCTGATCTCTGATCCGCTGTGTGGCCTCAGAGCGGCTTCTCTTAATGGAGTGGATGAGCTCACTGAAGATCTTCTCACTGTCCTCCACTGCTGTCTGTGCAGAGCGCTGTTAGGACACACATCACAATCACACAGTGGCTTCAGTGAGTCCTGACTGAGACTTCTCAAACTTCTCTTCTTCTCCAGACTCACCTTATGAGACTCCACAGCCTCTCTCAGCTGCTGAAGATCTTTCTCTCTCTTTCTGATCCTCTGCTGGAACGACCTCTGAGTCTCCTTCAGCTGGTGCTAAAGGACAAACCAATGACAGGAGAAACATCACTTAAATCATCAAGTAAACAGATATGAATCCAGTATCAGTGAAGTGGTTTTGCATGGTAAAGTTATAGGTTCATTCATTATTTAAATCAATGCCTAGTTTTATATGGATAGTTCACCCCAAAATTGTTTACTCATTTACATACAGCGACATACATATGAGAACAGTAGAAGCAATCAAATCAACGTGAGTGCAACAGTATGCAAGTGCCATGTCAAGTCCCAGTTTATCCAGCGAAGTGCTCTGTAACTCAGTTCGTAAATATGGGAAGAAGGAGGCGGGAACCGGCGAACATTCAACAAAACTTTAATTCCAAAATAAACAAAGAACAAAACGAAAGTAATGCCGGCAGACCCTCGCGGACGTCTGCCGGCCACACAAACATAATAAAACATAACGTAAAGTCCAGGCCTGGTCCTCTCTCGTCCTTCACTGTCGTCGCTCCTCCTTTTATGCTCCCGGAGCTCCTCCGTGAGAGACTCAAGGCCGGTGCGCCTCCCAGGTGATGCTCGTTATCACTTGCGTCACCGGCCATGCGCCGTTCCCTCACGGCTCTCGCCCGCCCTGCTCGTCACATGCTCGCAGCAAGGATTTTTTTTAATAGATTGAGAGAGAGAATAGAAATAGAAAAAGTGTTAATATTACTGTGTCAAGTGTTGATGAAAAAAATATGTCTTTAGCAGTTTTAAAAAAATGGCTTAAGACTCAGCTGCCCAGATAGAGCTATGCAGGTCATTCCACCAGCAGGGAACAGACCAAGAGAAGGTCAGTGAGAGTGATTTTGTGCCCCTTTTGGGATGGCACCACAAGGGGCTGTTCACTTGCAGAACGCAAACGTCTGGAGGGCGTATAAGTCTGAAGTAGTGAATTTAGGAATAGTGGTTCAGAGCCAGTGATTGTTCTGTTGGCATACATTAGAATCTTGAATTGGATGCGAGCAGCTATTGGCAGCCAGTGCAAACTGATGAAGAGAGTTGTGACATGTGCTCTCTTCGGTTTGTTAAAGACCAGTCTTGCTGCAGCATTCTGGATCAGTTGTAGAGGCTTGACAGTGCATGCTGGAAGGCAAGAGAGCATTACAATAGTCCAGTCTGGATAGAACAAGAGCTTGGACAAGAATTTGTGTGGAATGCTCCGATAGAAAGGGTCTAATCTACCAAATGTTGTACAAGGCAAATCTGCAGGACCGGGTCTTTGTAGCAACATGATCTGTGAAGCTTAAACAATCCTCCATCACCACTCCAAGGTTCCTGGCTTTCCTGGAAGCAGTAATGGTTGATGACCCAAGTTGAATTTAAAGGTTATGATGAAGTGTTGGGTTGGCACCGACCGGAGTTCTGTTTTTGCAAGCTTGAGTTGAAGGTAATGGTCCTTCATCCAGGCAGAAATGGCTGTCAGGCAGGCTGCGATGTGAGCAGCAACAGTCGGATCATCTGGTTGGAATGAGAGGTAGAGTTGTGTGTCATCAGCGTAGCAGTGATAGGAGAAACCATGATCTTGAATGACAGATCCTTGTGATGACATGTAGATGGAGAAGAGAAGTGGTCCAAGCATGGAGCCCTGAAGTACCCCAGTAGCAAGATGATGTGACTTGGACACCTCACCTCTCCAAGATACCCTGAAGGACCAACTTGAGAGGTAAGACTTGAACCACTGGAGTGCGGTTCCTGAGATGCCCTTTGTCATGAGGGTTGACAGGAGGATCAGGTGGTTAACTGTGTCAAAAGCAGAAGACAGATCCAGCAAGATGAGTACTGGTGATTTTAAAGTTGCTCGTGCCAGTCTCAGGGCTTCAGTAACTGAGAACAAGGCAGTCTCAGTTGAGTGGCCACTCTTGAAGCCAGACTGGTGGTTGTCAAGGAGGTTGTTCTGTGTGAGATAAGTAGACAGTTGGTTGAACACAACTCTCTCAAGTGTTTTTGGAATGAATGGAAGAATGGAAAAAGGGAAACCGGTCTGTAGTTTTCTGAAAGTGCTGGATTTAGAGTGGGTTTCTTAGGTAGTGGGGTAATCCTAGCCTGCTTAAATGCTGTAGGAAATGTACCAGTGTGAAGAGAAGTATTAATAATGTGAGTGAGTACAGGTAGAATTGAGAAGGAGATGGCCTGAAGAAGATGAGTGGGGATAGGGTCAAGCGGACAGGTAGTAGGGTGATGGGAAAGGATGAGTTTGCAAACATCTGCCTCCGAGAGTGAAGAGAAGGATGACGTTTACTCATCCTCACGCCTATCCAAACTTCTGATTTTCTCTTTCTGAAGATTTTGGACCCTATGAGTAAATGATGAATGTTCATTTTTTTGGGTGAACTACTGGTTTAAAGGGGTCCTTTATGCTTTTTTCGTTCTTGTTCATCTTTTATTTAATGTGTAATGTTACTGTTTGGGCATGAAAAAGTCCCTTCAGCAGGAGTTATTTTTTATATCAGTGTCACTGTTTCTGAACTCCCTGAAACACCTCCATTGTAGTCTTGAGTTTTCTTTCGGGAACGAACATGTCACAATATCCCTGAATTAATTAATTAATTACTGCCCAAGGCATATGCAAAATAAAGGGTCAAGGCCTGGTTGAGTTAGTTCGTAGTGTGTTGTTGTCATGTTCAAGAAACACTGTTTTTTCAACTCTGGACCTAAACCCCTTTTTTTGGCCTTCCTAATGCAGACCAACTTGATGGTTAAAATGTACTTTTAACACTCTTCCTCAGCAGTATACAACCTCAATCTTTTGTTGAGTTCAATGCAGGTCAGATATTGTAAATTAAGATTCAGGAGTAGTCTAATCATTCAGTCCTGTCAATCATCATTATGAGCGTATATAAGCAGCAGTCATTGAGACAATTATTCTGGCATCAGTCAACCTCCATATCGCTGTTTGTTGAAAAGTGCGTTACATTTTTGACACACACACACTATAAGCAGAGGATCAAACACAGGAGACTGTGGCCGGCTGACCAATCAGAGTGGACTGCGATTTTTTTCGGAAGGCGGGTTATAAAGGTTTTCTATTATGCCCCTTTATCCAAGATGTAATTTAAGAGTCAGATGTCCCCAGAATGTGTCTGTGAAGTTTCAGCTCAAAATAATTCACAGATCATTTATTATACCATGCTGTAAATGCCCATATTTAAGTGCTAGCAAAAACATACTGTTTTTGTGCATGTGTCTTTAAATGCAAATTAACTGCTGCTCCCTGCCCCTATCTTCCTTCATTCACAGCTCCTGCATGCATCTGATAATCGGCTAAATATTAACTAGACATCTTCTTGTTTTTGATTGTCATCTCCTTTGTGATCGCGCTCAGGGACAGTGCGGTTCTTCTTCAACACAAAGTTCACATAAACAGTCGGTTATGTCTGTGAACATAAACAGTAGGGACAAAAATCGCATATGTATATTAGATCTGTGGTGTATTTCCTTCAAAAATAAAACCAATCCACTGCGTCTTCAGTGGCTTTGTCGGGAGTAAATAAAGGCTGTTATGTTCACTCTTACATGCAACAACAAAACATCTCAATCTCTTGAAAGACATTCTTGTCACTACGGCTGCTCTGGCGCTGAGACTATGGTAGACAGTGTACAACTCACTCAGGGTGGGGTCTATGCTAATACGGCAGAGTCTGTCAGCAGTAAGGGCGGGGCCTGTATAAAGTGACGTTACTTTGTAGAGAATTTGCAAACGGCTTGTTCTGAGACACTGCTTATGATTTACAGGGATTCAAAAAATGAGTGGGTGGATTAAAGAAACCGAAACTAAAACAGTGTTCAGACAGTGCAGGGGTAGGCAAGTTCGGTCCTAGAGAGCCGCTGTCCTGCAGAGTTTAGCTCCAACCCTGAAAAAAAACCTTCAGCTGCCTATAGCCTTAGTAATCCTGAAGATCTTAATTTGCTTGTTCAGGTGTATTTGATTAAGGTTGGAGCTAAACTCAGCTGGACAGCGGCTCTCTAGGACCGAACTTGTCTACCCCTGAGACAGTGGGTGAAAACGGGCACTGCAACAATGTAAATTATAAGAAAATGAGTTTTTTGAACATTAAATGATGTAAATATATTTGAGTAGACCGCATAACAAAATTATGAACCTGTAAATGAGCATAATGAGACCCCTTTAAGTTCATACCTGTTTCTCTGTCCTCTGTGCTGCAGTTGATACAGTGTCGTGGTTTTTATGTTCATCCATCATACACAGCACACATATACACTTCTGATCAGTGCGGCAGAAAACCTCAAGGATCTTGTCGTGTTTCTGGCAGATCATCTCCTGCAGTCGTCCAGTGGCATCAGTCAGATTGTGCCTCTTTCCTTTTAACCAACTCTCATGTTGTTCAAGGTGATTCTGACAGTAAGACTCCAGACACACCAGACAGGATTTGATGGCTTTGTGTTTTCTTCCAGTACAGACGTCACACTGCACATCTCCAGCTCCAGCGTAACAGTCAGCAGGAAGGTTAGTCTTCAGTTTCTTCACCACTTCAGCCAGCATGGTGTTTAAAGCTAAAGCAGGTCTTGGACTGAAGGTCTGTCTGCACTGAGGACAGCTGTAGACTCTCTTCTGATCCTCCTGATCCCAGCAGTCTGTAATACAGCTCTTACAGTAACTGTGTCCACAAGAAGTGGTCACTGGATCCTTCAGGATATCCTGACACACTGGACACAGGAACTCATCCTGAGAAAATCTGGCTTCTACCATTTTACTGCATGAATACCGAGACACAAACACACAACAGCTCAACTACACTTCAGTTTCTCTTTCTCTGAACTGAAGAGCTTCCTGTTTCCTGCTTCTGTGCTTGAGTGACGTGTGCAAACCATGTGTGTCTGTAAAGCGGTGTGATGGTAATAACGGTTCTGTACAAGAAATGATGACTCAGGCACAATAACACTTCAGTGCAATGGTATTTATTGGTGTTTATATACACACAGCGCTTGGCTGAAAATACGTTCTTCCACGTACAAAGAAAACACTTTTTTAACGACTCTCAGCAATACCACATTCGTACTCACCCCTGATCAATCCACCCTGAATGATGTTGCACTTTCAGCTTATAAAGTGGATGGCCATAAAGCACTAATTTTAGATCCATTAAAATATTATACATTTATAAGCAGATGTATTTTTGTTTTGTTTTTTGAAGAAATGTAAATTGCATAGGTTGTATATGTAATGAGAGTAAATTTACTTAGATTAATGACTGAAAATTAAGTTTGTTCCCCGAGAACTTTAGACGGATCCTGCTAAAGTTGTGTATTTACATTTACATTTACATTTATGCATTTGGCAGACGCTTTTATCCAAAGCGACTTACATTGCATTATACTATACATTTGTATCGGAGTATGTGCAATCCCTGGGATCGAACCCATGACCTTGGCATTGCTAGTGCCACGCTCTAACCACTGAGCTACAGGAAAGCTATTTAATTTCTTACCCAGTAACAGTTACAATATCACATCTTAAATGAGATTCGAATCCGAAGGGATCAGACATGTTCAGTCCAGTGGCGGCGCCAAGGCTGGGGTTTGATAAGGCTATAGCCCCACCAAAAACTTGTGCTTTGCATTGGCGCAGCCCCCCCTAAGGATTTTTTTGTGATTTTAGTGTCACTTTAATTAAAAATAAAAATGTCATTAAAAACTTAACAAAAAAATAAGGGTTAATGTTGTAAATGCACCTATACACAATGGTTTTAATGGGGGACTATTCTATTGCGCGCTCAGGTATGGTGTACGGTACGCCGTTAGGAATAGCGATCATATTAAGCTTCTCATCAACAGTGATCATATTGGAAAGCTATGAAATATGAAGTAAAAGAAATCGGACTTTAGACACATCTCTGAACAGTTCAATAGTAGATAATAGATAAAGATATTGTCCTCTTGTAATCTGCTATTGGCGAGTAGCTACCCTGATCTTTTTGAAGACTCACTCATATTATAAACTTCAAATAATATAGATTTTATCAATTCTTGCACTTTGTTCACCCTAGCTAGTCTAGAGGTGATGAAAAAAATAAAGAGAAAAAGGTTGTTTTTTTATCTAAACTAGATTAATGGATTAAACAGGCATCTTTGCATCTCTCTGCTTTTTCAGTTTCTCGTGCTGTGTTTTAAAACAGTGTACAAAGTTCAAGTCAAAAGTTCAACTTTTGAAAATATGTCTTGACATCCTGCTCTTTTTTCCATTTTGTTGGCATTTTAAAAGCACAGGCACGTTCCTTTATTTAGAACGAGACCCCAGGGCAGTCGAAGGTGGGAGAAGCCAGGGAGGAGATGACTCGATGGCGGATGACACTCTGGGGATGACTGACGAAGATGCAGCCAAAGAAGGAGACCCAGATGGAGCCGATGAGCCCACGCGCATCTGATTTTCCTGGAGACCAAAGAGGAGCCATGGCGACGAGCATCCGAGGTGGATGTGGACGTCCAGGGGGCAGAGGCTTAGCTGGTTGGACTGAGGATGGAGGCGGAGCTGGAAGGAAGGCGGAGGCTGACAAAGCCGAAGGTGCGGGTAGGTCGACAGCTGACTGAAACGAGAGAACCCGGAGAAGCCGTATGGCTGATGGTGTCTGATGGAGCTGAGGGAGGGAGGAGCCAGGGTGGAGCTGTAGAGTCGATGGGCCAAGGTGGAGCAGGGGGCACAGAGGCTGGAGGCAGAGACAGGGGATCCTCTGTGCGAGATGGAGCTGGTGACCTGAAGACACTTGGCATCTCTACCTGGCATGTGGAAGATGTAAAGTGGCTAAAGGTCAGTAGCGATGGTGGGGCTGAGGAACTGGCTGAATGAGAAGGTGGGAGACGGAGGCTGGGTGGGCATACAGGGAATTCAGGAAACACAGGAGATACAGAGAAACTGGAGATATAGAGCGTTCAGGAGACTCAGGGAACACTTGCGAAACAAGGGGTATAACCGTTCAAAAAAGTATTAAATCAGCCTCAAAAATATTTTTCTGTTCCTCAGTTTAATTACTAGGGACTACAGTCAACTCAACCACAGTGGTGGGCTTTCCTCCCAGCCCTTGAGCTCTACGAGCACTCCCTCAGCGATGACTGGTGTTGCCGGCTCGCGCACCTCGTCAGATTCTTGATGTGAAGCGGGCCCCGGGACGATGGTAACCTCCAACCTTATCCTTGGTCCTGGCTCATCCATAGTGGTAGGCTAGCCTCCCTGATCTGTGGTGGGCTCATGTAACACCTCCGTCGCGTCGTTCGCTGGTGGTGGCTGACTGGTCTCTGGCGGTGGAGTGGGACTGGTGGTGAAGTCATCCTCTGCGGGGCCGATGGTAAATGGTGAGTCGTTGTTCACCAGCACCCACTCCACGAATGTGGCAAAATCCTCTTGTGGACCATCCGCTGGAAGGCGTGCCTTGGACCGCTCGCTCTGGCCTTTGATGTAGAATATACAGAGCGAGTGGTCTGGGAAGTGCGTTTGGCACCCTAGCTGGAGGAAATCCAGGGTATGGTTTTCCAGCAAATGGTCCAATGGGAATTCTCTCAGTTATCTTTCTTTTTTAGTTGCACCTTGGCGTTCTGCCACCACAATTTTTTACTTCACGTACATCTAGGATTTATTGGTGGAAAGCACCTGACTATTTTTTATTTTATTTTTTAAAAATCTTTATGTAATGATATTTTTGGTACTTTCCATTGTTTATTCTTGTTCCCATACGTTAAACACACATCTTTTGGGTACTTTCCTAGCAGCAGACCTGGTATTTCCCAATGTATTTTTAAGGGGTGGTTCAGTGGTTTTTTTCTAGGCTTGATTGTGTTTTTGGGGCACAGTTTAATGCTTTGATTTAATGATTTAAAGTCTTAATGCTTTGTTTTTTTGAAAACGCTGTATTTTTCATATATTTTATCTTTATTCTACACCTCTGTTTCCACTGTCATATGAACGGCTCGTTTGACTTCCTGCTTCTAAGAAACCACTCCCTCTGAAATACGCAATATGCTCAGATTGGTTAGCAGGTTGGTAGCTGGCCCAGTGTATCGTGATTTCGCTGAAGCTTCCGGAAATGCCACACCCCTTGCCATTAGTAGTTAGTGCTTCAGGGTAAATGTAAATAATAGCGCCTATATTGCTGTATCAAATTGAGCCGAATCAGACCCAGATGAAGAGGGTAAAGCAGAACCTCTGCAATCACTGTTTTAAAGGACGTTTATGAATGGTATTTCATTTTGTATTTGAGTCAAAGTGTTTAGATGCTGTCACTGCTGTTTGATAGCTTTCAATATACGGTTTTATCCTGATTAAAGCTTTACTGTAGCCGAATACATGACTGAGTAGTCGCATTTTTGTAAAGGTAGCGTTTAATTTATAGCATGAACAACTGTTTGTCTATGAACATAGACGTTTTTTGGAGAAGTTACAGTTATGCGCTGGAATTTAGCTAACTGGCTAGAGAAGCAAAAACGAGTTGCTCTTTGTATATGTCCTTGATGCAACCAAAAATAGCAACAGAACTATAAGCTTAAAAGACATGCCAATAAACAGCAGCTTCTGCTTTTAAAGTGGGAACTGCTTCTTTTAGCAATAGCCTTTGTTCAAATCCAGCATTGAATTCGTGTAGATTCTGGAAGCTGTCTTCAGCGCCACATCCAGTGTAGAAAATATCACAGATTATAATGGGTTCTGTTATCTTTTGACGCGTCGCGCCGCTCGCGTCCGGTGTACACAACTCTTCCGCTTTCATTATGCTGTGCCACATGGCCTCGCCCACTTTTTTTGCGTGTTCCCGGGGGCGTGTTTTGCCGGGTTTATGATCTCACCAACCCGGGAAAAGCTTGTTGTAGTCCAAGCCGGTCATTTTTGTAGGCATTAAACTGCCATAATTTTAAAAGACAATATCTCCGTTTGCATTAAACTTTCAGTGCTGTAACTTTGCAGATACTTTTTATGCTCAAGCAGCAACATAACACACTAACTAAAGTTAAAAAAGTGAAATCGCATTGAACCACCCCTTTAATTCTACTATCAATTCTTCAGTGACCAATAAATGTCTCCAGGATCATCCCCACCCTGACAGCAACATAATATCGGCCCAGATATCGGCCTGGTCCGTGTGTAATCCACATGTATCAGATGTGGGCCGGATCTGGGTCACATTATGATGCTGTCTGGGCAGGTTTCCAAGTTCTTTTTGTAAACTATCTGTCAGTTCGGCAAACGGTTTAAGTACTCTCACTAAGCCTTGAAGCAAGAGACCGGTGATCGATGTCAGCCTGTTTTGCCACAGTACGTCCTTCCCAAACATTTTTAGCACTGATTCTATCATGCGCAATTGACTGTTCCATCTGGTTGTGCACGCAGTTGTGGGACGAACACCTAATTTGTCGATTTCCTCTGTGATCAGTGTGCTGTTTCTGACAGTTTTGACTACTTTTCCGACCTTGTTGATTACTGAATTGACTGCACAATGCTTCGCGATTGCATCTTTTATAGACAGTTGGAGTAAGTGGATCAGACATCTCAGGTGAAGACTGTGACCCCTTCAGCTTGTCCAAATATCAACAGCCAATGAGAGTCCATCGCTGTGCTGTAGGAGAGCGTGCAGCTTATCCTCAAACTCGAATAAGGCATGTGGCATGAGTGTGTCACGGACCGTGCTGTAGCAAGGTAGGATGTAGAGCAATGTTCGCAAAATAACGCATCCCTTCTCTTTCTTCTTTGGTGAGTGGCTCAAAGTCCATGTAGACCATTTTAAAGAAGGCCTGGTCCAGTTCACACTTCCTCTCCTGTCATATATTTTTGTTGAAATAAGCTTTTAAATCTACTCTTCTCTGCCTCTTTAAATGTTTTCTGTGCTTCTTCCTCTGCAAGTAAATATTATACTAAGATTAATTTTGAATAGTAATCAGTAATACAAAATTACAAATTAACAAATTCATTTGAGTTGGTGGCTTAGGTCGTTACAGTTAAGACATTACAGTTAAGGTGGCAATTAAATTAGAATACTGCATTTAATATTTGGAGATAGATACAAAGAGTTACTGACCTTTAGATTTTTGTTCCATGTGTGCCTTAACACATGCCTTTTCAGATTCCACAACGATCCTTTTGTTGTCGTGATCACCTCCCAGCACTCACTTTCTCCTGCCCCATCTTTATTTTTTAAGATACATTTGTATTTTTGTTCACTTTGTTCAATGTAATATTTAAGATAATCCATTTTTCTGTCAGTGAAGCTTAACTATTCTTAACTCATGAATTCGTTCATGCTATAATGCAGTTGCATTATGGGTGGTTAACATGAGTTGTGCATGTGATGGAGCGATAGCGGAGCACTCTTGGATTGAGAGAAAACCGAGATGCCCGACATTAAAAAATTCCACTCCTCGCTCCGGGAAAAATCACGGCGCACCGCTGCTTGCTCCACTCCCACTCCGCTCCACTCACATACTCTGTTCATGATACTCTCACATAAATGTTACACATAGATGAGAACAGACGAGGAATGAAGGAGAACACAGGGTATAAATGCATTGGGCAAACAAACAAAGCCAGAGCCACACAAGTACATAAGTATCCACAGCCTTTGCCATGACACTCAAAATTTGGCTCAGGTGCATCCTGTTTCCACTGATCATCCTTGAGATGTTTCTACAATTTTTTTGGAGTCTACCTGTGGTCAATTCAGGTAGGATTAGATTAGAATAATTGTGCTCATACTTTCACTGATCAAGAGTTTACAGTATGAGCTGATGATCGGGGTTTATATATTTTACATTTATTAATAAACTGACATTTAACAATTTTACAACAAATTGCATTTTAATGAAAAGTAATTATGCCAATAATAATAAAAATTATTTATGTGACACTACAAAAATAACTGAATGACTGATTTCCATCAGCACAGAGTTTGATAAAAGCACAGATACACACCGTCACTCATGACTCACAAACACACGCTGATCTTACTGTCTATATGAGGATTCATTACACACATTTATTCTGACATGTTATTTCACTGACAGAAGTTCAGCTGTAGTATTAATGTAATGAAGAGAAAATAAGAGACTCTATAACATCTCACTGTAACTGAGTCATCATGAGCTCAAAGCATTATGGGTAGAGTCTCTCTACAATCTACTCTGATTCATCAACACAATTTCACCGATGATTTATAATAAACACTAAACCCAGGATAGAGCGGTTGAGTGAGTGTGGTCTGGACTGTGTGGATGAGGATCATTGTGTCTCCAGAGACGCTGTAGAAGGACAGAGTTCCTGCACTGTGATCCACATACACTCCTACTCTACTGGTGGTGATGGGCTTTACTGGGAGTTTAGTCTCTATGTTATTGTAATAGAATAAGTAACGGGAGGAAGAGCAGTACAAACTCCAGGACTGATCATTATTTCCAAACACACACTCATTACCCCGTCCCTTCCTGCTGATGCTCTTATATGACACTGATATGTCCACACCATATTCACCACCACTCCACTCAATCTCCCAGTAACAGCGTCCACTCACACTCTCTCTACACAACACCTGCTGATATACATTAAATCTGACTGGATGATCAGGATACGACTGCTCTGTGTTAGTGTAAGTAATCACTCTGTTCCTCTCAGACAGACGGAGGCGTTTATTCACTGTGTTCAGATCCAGAGTGAACTGATGGGAATCTGATGGAGATAAAACACATCAGAATCAGGAATTATGAATCTGATCTTTTAATGTATCTGAACTCTTCATATTCAATATATCATCAGTGTCTCAGTACAGTTTACCAGATATCCTGTGCAAATCATCATTTACATGATCAACTCTAAAACTCTTCTGTCATGTTTTCTTTCTCCTTCTACAGGAAGAACATGAACACACTCAGAGAGTTTTTCTGCTTGTTTTCTTAGTCACTTACATTGTAGGAAGTCGTTTCTGGTCCTGGGAACAATGTTGGTGAAAGTAACTGTGGAAATCAACAGACATGAAGAGTGTGATTATCATATCAAGAGAAAATCATCCCTGCATCTGTTCCTAAGACATTTCTAATATGATCTTCTACATGATATGAGATGATGGAGGATCATTTCTGAGAGCAGATGAATTTCTAGGACTTTACCTCTGTCAGAGATCTTCTTGAGCTCCTCTTTGCAGAAATCCTCCAGTTTGTCTCTCAGCTGATTGACAGATTCTCTCACGCCGTCAAAAGAAAAGAGAGAACTGAAGGGATCGTCATTTACATCTGTAGATCCANGCTGTAGGAGAGCGTGCAGCTTATCCTCAAACTCGAATAAGGCATGTGGCATGAGTGTGTCACGGACCGTGCTGTAGCAAGGTAGGATGTAGAGCAATGTTCGCAAAATAACGCATCCCTTCTCTTTCTTCTTTGGTGAGTGGCTCAAAGTCCATGTAGACCATTTTAAAGAAGGCCTGGTCCAGTTCACACTTCCTCTCCTGTCATATATTTTTGTTGAAATAAGCTTTTAAATCTACTCTTCTCTGCCTCTTTAAATGTTTTCTGTGCTTCTTCCTCTGCAAGTAAATATTATACTAAGATTAATTTTGAATAGTAATCAGTAATACAAAATTACAAATTAACAAATTCATTTGAGTTGGTGGCTTAGGTCGTTACAGTTAAGACATTACAGTTAAGGTGGCAATTAAATTAGAATACTGCATTTAATATTTGGAGATAGATACAAAGAGTTACTGACCTTTAGATTTTTGTTCCATGTGTGCCTTGACACATGCCTTTTCAGACTCCACAACGATCCTTTTGTTGTCGTGATCACCTCCCCGCACTCACTTTCTCCTGCCCCATCTTTATTTTTTAAGATACATTTGTAATTTTGTTCACTTTGTTCAATGTAATATTTAAGATAATCCATTTTTCTGTCAGTGAAGCTTAACTATTCTTAACTCATGAATTCGTTCATGCTATAATGCAGTTGCATTATGGGTGGTTAACATGAGTTGTGCATGTGATGGAGCGATAGCGGAGCACTCTTGGATTGAGAGAAAACCGAGATGCCCGACATTAAAAAATTCCACTCCTCGCTCCGGGAAAAATCACGGCGCACCGCTGCTTGCTCCACTCCCACTCCGCTCCACTCACATACTCTGTTCATGATACTCTCACATAAATGTTACACATAGATGAGAACAGACGAGGAATGAAGGAGAACACAGGGTATAAATGCATTGGGCAAACAAACAAAGCCAGAGCCACACAAGTACATAAGTATCCACAGCCTTTGCCATGACACTCAAAATTTGGCTCAGGTGCATCCTGTTTCCACTGATCATCCTTGAGATGTTTCTACAATTTTATTGGAGTCTACCTGTGGTCAATTCAGGTAGGATTAGATTAGAATAATTGTGCTCATACTTTCACTGATCAAGAGTTTACAGTATGAGCTGATGATCGGGGTTTATATATTTTACATTTATTAATAAACTGACATTTAACAATTTTACAACAAATTGCATTTTAATGAAAAGTAATTATGCCAATAATAATAAAAATTATTTATGTGACACTACAAAAAGAACTGAATGACTGATTTCCATCAGCACAGAGTTTGATAAAAGCACAGATACACACCGTCACTCATCATGACTCACAAACACACACTGATCTTACTGTCTATATGAGGATTCATTACACACATTTATTCTGACATGTTATTTCACTGACAGAAGTTCAGCTGTAGTATTAATGTAATGAAGAGAAAATAAGAGACTCTATAACATCTCACTGTAACTGATTCATCATGAGCTCAAAGCATTATGGGTAGAATCTCTCTACAGTCTATTCTGATTCATCAACACAGTTTCACTGATGATTTATAATAAACACTAAACCCAGGATAGAGCGGTTGAGTGAATGTGGTCTGGACTGTGTGGATGAGGATCATTGTGTCTCCAGAGACGCTGTAGAAGGACAGAGTTCCTGCACTGTGATCCACATACACTCCTATTCTACTGATGATGATGGGCTTTACAGGGAGTTTAGTCTCTATGTTATTGTGATAGAATAAGTAACGGGAGGAAGAGCAGTACAAACTCCAGGACTGATCATTATTTCCAAACACACACTCATTACCCCGTCCCTTCCTGCTGATGCTCTTATATGACACTGATATGTCCACACCATATTCACCACCACTCCACTCAATCTCCCAGTAACAGCGTCCACTCACACTCTCTCTACACAACACCTGCTGATATACATTAAATCTGTCTGGATGATCAGGATACGACTGCTCTGTGTTAGTGTAAGTAATCACTTTGTTATTCTCAGACAGACGGAGGCGTTTATTCACTGTGTTTGGATCCAGAGTGAGCTGATGGGAATCTGATGGAGATAAAACACATCAGAATCAGGAATTATGAATCTGATCTTTTAATGTATCTGAACTCTTCATGTTCAATATATCATCAGTGTCTCAGTACAGTTTACCAGATATCCTGTACAAATCATCATTTACATGATCAGCTATAAATCTCTTCTGTCATGTTTTCTTTCTCCTTCTACAGGAAGAACATGAACACACTCAGTGAGTTTTTCTGCTTGTTTTCTTAGTGACTTACATTGTAGGAAGTCGTTCCTGGTCCTGGGAACAATCTTGGTGAAAGTGACTGTGGAAATCAACAGACATGAAGAGTGTGATTATCATGTCAAGAGAAAATCATCCCTGCATCCGTTCCTAAGACATTTCTAATATGATCTTCTACATGATAGGAGATGATGGAGGATCATTTCTGAGAGCAGATGAATCTGCAGGACTTTACCTCTGTCAGAGATCTTCTTGAGCTCCTCTTTGCAGAAATCCTCCAGTTTGTCTTTTAGCTGACGGACAGATTCTCTCACGACTTCAAAAGAGGAGAGAGAACTGAAGGGTTTGTCATTTACGTCTGTAGATTCAGGAGGAGCTGAGAGAGACTGGAAACTCTACAGAAAACAGAAATCAAAGATCATCACCTCCACACTTCAGACAATAACCTGCACTAGTGTCAGATTTCACTGTCAAGTTCATCAATGTGTTACCAACAATTAATAATGAAAATGATTCAATATTAGTGAAGTTTTGAGCTGTTTCTGTCTGGAAGCTCAATATATCTTTCAGAAAAAGCTTCATAAGAGATTTCCAGAGCTGAACTGCATTTGTAAGTGTGTCTCTTTGAAAAGATGATGATCAGATGAGAGTCTGACTGATGATGATATAATAACTGAACACACAGATCAACACTTCAGTCAACGGCTCATTCTGCTCTCATGAAATGTTTCTCTGTGAGTCTCTTGCTCAAGTCCACTATGATCCTGTTCTTCTAGATCTCTGTTACCTGCAGGAAATGGATGTGATCCTGTGTGTGTGAAAGCTGCTCCAGCTCAGCGTCTCTCCTCCTCAGATCATTGATCTCCTGCTCCAGTCGCTCCAGTCGTCCTTCAGCTCGACTCACTGCAGTCTTTTCCTGATCTCTGATCCGCTGTGTGGCCTCAGAGCGGCTTCTCTCAATGGAGCGGATGAGCTCAGTGAAGATCCTCTCACTGTCCTCCACTGCTGTCTGTGCAGAGCTCTGTTAGGACACACATCACAATCACACAGTGGCTTCAGTGAGTCCTGACTGAGACTTCTCAAACTTCTCTTCTTCTCCAGACTCACCTTATGAGACTCCACAGCCTCTCTCAGCTGCTGAAGATCTTTCTCTCTCTGCTGGATCCTCTGCTGGAACGACCTCTGTGTCTCCTTCAGCTGGTGCTAAAGGACAAACCAATAACAGGAGAAACATCACATGAATCATCAAGTAAGCAGATATGAATCCAGTATCAGTGAAGTGGTGAGATTGAGGGGTTAAAGATCTTGCATGTTGAGGTTATAGGCTCATTCATAAGTGTCAGCATTATTTCATCAATGCCTAGTTTTATAGGGATTTCATAATCTCTTGAGTAGGTACTTATTTTGTTCTATATAGTATGAATGTGTGTAGTATTAATGTAATCTAGACGTACAACATTTGCCATGTTGTCAATATCATGTGATCCACTTAACTGCCACAAATCCTCTCCTGTTGCCTCATGGTATAGTAAAGTGTCCTCAATATGCACACTTCAGAATCTCACCAGAAGTAGTAGTTTTTGCCTACTCTTTTATGAGTGCTGAGAATTCAGACATTCTTCTTTTGTACTGTATATAAGGAACAGTTATAGAGTGGTGCAGTTATGACAACACTTTGCGCGCCAAAACGCGTAAATGAGATAGCAGTTTAGCACTTCCGTTCCAAAGTCAATGGGTTTTTTTGAATGGGATTTTGTTTAAATGGCTGAAATGAGGTTTGTGGAGAACACAAGATCAAGACACTTTCACGTTTTATTCTACAACATAAAATACAACAGTATTACCCCACTTGAGATTTTTTGAAGCTGTGACGTGTCTTGAAAAAGGCGGTTGCTAACAAGTGGCTAAATGGGACTACAGAGGCTGTTGGGGGGATTAAACATCATCACGTCAAACAGGTAAACTCAGTCCGCTTTAACAGTCTCATTATGCTTATAATTGTGCTCTTATAAACTATTCTAACTCAAACGTTCTGGGAAAATGTTTTTAGATAAAAACCGAAAGAGTTGTCAGAAGCTTAGTGATGGTGACGTTGAAGTCATGGGACTGTGGTGTAGTTTGTTACAGCCTACCTTTATCTTTTTACTTGTTTTTTTATTTTTTGGCGATAAACCAAAAGCCTATGGAAAAATCCTATTGGGATTTTGTTGATGGAACCAGTGTGATACTAACTACCGACTGGCCTACAACATGATGTCATACCGGCACCACTCTATTCTTCCAGCATTCCACCACCTCCCAATTGTGGTGCCTCCCAATGGCTTATTTATGGTAAGGTGCCTTACATTTCCGACACACAGTCTACGCAGTAGATCAATCGCAACAGACTGAGACCAGCTGACCAATCAGAGCCGACTGCGATTTTCGGAAGGTGGGTTTTAAAGAAACTCAAATTAAAACAGTGTTTAGAGAGAGGGTGAAAACAGACATTAAATGATATAAATGTATTCTAGTAGACCCCATACACAAAATTAAGAACCTGTAAATGAGCATAATGGGACCTCTTTAAGTTCATACCTGTTTCTCTGTCCTCTGTGCTGCAGCTGATACAGTGTTGTGGTTTTTATGTTCATCCATACACAACACACATATACACTTCTGGTCAGTGCGGCAGAAAACCTCAAGGATCTTGTCGTGTTTCTGGCAGATCATCTCCTGCAGTCGTCCAGTGGCTTCAGTCAGATTGTGTCTCTTTCCTTTAAACAAACTCTCATGTTGTTCAAGATGATTCTGACAGTAAGAGTTCAGACACACCAGACAGGACTTGACGGCTTTGTGTTTTCTTCCAGTACAGACGTCACACTGCACATCTCCAGCTTTAGCATAACAGTCAGCAGGAAGTTTAGTCTTCTTCAGTTTTTCCACCACTTCAGCCAGCATGGTGTTTTTAGCTAAAGCAGGTCTTGGACTGAAGGTCTGTCTGCACTGAGGGCAGCTGTAGACTCTCATCTGATCCTCCTGATCCCAGCAGCCTATAATACAGTTCTTACAGTAACTGTGTCCACAGGAAGTGGTCACTGGATCCTTCAGGAGATCCAGACACACTGGACACAGGAACTCATCCTGAGAAAATCTGGCTTCTGCCATTTTACTGCATGAATAAAGAGACACAAACACACAACAGCTCAACTACAATTCAGTTTCACTTTCCCTGAACTGAAATGTGGAAATGTGGTTTCTGTTTCCTGGTTCTGTGTTTGAGTGACGTGTGCAAAACAGGCGTGTCTATAAAGCAGATTCCTCATTCCTGATCCTAAAGAGCCTCATTGCTGCTGAGTTTTTATTTTCCCTGTTTGTTCCCACACACATTGTATTTAATCAGTGAAAGTGACTCGGCAGTCCTCTAGCTTTTTGTTGTCACTATGGCAATATCAGCTGCTTTGTTAAAAAAAAAAAAAAAGTACATTAAGCTGAAATCAAAAAAGCATCAGAGTTTCACCTCTTGGTATCTCTTTGCTGTAGGTATGAACAATTTTTTTTATGCTCTAACTCATTAACAGATTAATTTTATTGATTGCATTCATGTATTTGGACATATATAATGCATTTAAAACTTAAACACGGTTGTTGAGACAGTTATAAATTGTACTGGGTTTCCACGTGCGTCATATGAGCAGGAGTTAATTTCTTGTGGTCATTGTGTCAATGTCTTAAATGTATGATATTTATTTGTATTATGAAATGAGTGAACATGTCATTTCTATTTTTCTTGTCTTTCATGTATGTCTGCAGTATTGTCTTCTTCAGCCAACCTAATTTTTAAATTAAAAGGTATGTTGCTTCTGTGTTTATTTTGTTATAAATGTTAAGTAATTGTCACGTTCCCAGTCATTCCCGGACTACATTTCCCATCATCCTCCCTGGCTATCACCTGCACTCACTCCACCAATCACTAATCACCACACCCAGCTGCAGCACATTATCTGGACTATTTAAACCATTCACACCCTCACATACTTGGTGAGGTTTTGTTTACTACAGTTACAATTCTGAGCGTTATTTATCTTGTCTGTCTGCCTGTTACTGATCCTGTCTGTTCATCGTGTACGACTCTTTGCTGCCTGCCCTTTGGACTATTTGCTCTGTTTTGGATTTATGATTGTTATCTGCCCGCCCTGACCCATTGCCTGTTCTTCGACTATGATTCTGCCTGCTCTCTGCCATACCTGTTTGCTGTTGTTCCACCATTGCCTGTTTGACTACGAACTCTGTTTAATTAAAGCTTGCAGATGGATCCTACCCTGAGTCCCGCTTCGTTAGAGAAGACTTCGCCAACACAAGGATCCAGCAGCTTTCCTGAAGAACAATGGCCCGGTAGGAATATCGCACAATTGTTATTAGGGCTCACGCAGGGCACACGATCGATTGAGGATTATATCACAGTATATTTGGACATTGCTTATTGGTCAGATCTGCCAGACTGTGTGCTCATAGACTTTTTCTGTGAAGGCATCAATCAGCCACTTAAAACACAACTGATTCGTGAGGGACCCCGTTCCTCCCTTAGTCATTTTCTGGAATTTACATTATTGACTGTTGGCTCTCCATTTACTGTGGGTGTCGCGGAGGAATGCGACACTTCATCTATTCATGTAATGGCTGCCGCGCTAGAAAACACTCACAAAATGGCGGCCACAACAACGCCAAGTGAAGTCACCGCTGATCACCCAGAGTGACGTCACGTCTCTGGACCTGTCCGAGAGCGGAGAGGATTGTTGTCCAGTGTGGATGATCCACCACTGACTTCAGCACGAGCAGCTGGCATTCCGAAGGCTCTGCCGGCCGCTACGCACTCAGACCCACCGGCTTCGCACTCAGGGCCGCCGGCCGCTTCGCACTCAAGCCCGCCGGCCGCTTCGCCAGTGTCTACGGACAAGATGGCCGCTTCGCCTGCGTCTACAGACAAAATGGCCGCTCCGCCAGCGTCTATAGACAAGATGGCCGCTCCGCCTCCCGAACTGCCATGGCTACCTGACACTCCTGACCCGCCTTGGCGTCCCAGGGCTCCCGAACTGCCATGGCTACCTGACATTCCTGACCCGCCTTGGCGTCCCGAGGCTCCCGACCCGCCAGGATGCCTAGAGTCCTTGGATCTGCCCTGGAGACCTCCTTACCCGTCTGTACATCCACCTTCACCTGCCAGGGCTTTCTGCCATACCTGTTTGCTGTTGTTCCACCATTGCCTGTTTGACTATGAACTCTGTTTAATAAAAGCTTGCAGATGGATCCTACCCTGAGTCCCGCTTCGTTACACTAATGGTGTTTAACAATTTATTATTTGTGCGTTGGATGGACATGTTTTCATACATTTCATTGAAGGTTGGAGTCAAGGATTATCATCTCTGATACATCAAATTTTTACAGTGAAAGCAATATACTTGACACAAATTTTAAAGTGATGAACGAGAAAATAAAAATGATTCTTTCTGGTTGTTGTTGACAACTTGCCATAAAATAGAGCATACCTTCATTAGTCGGTGTCTAAACAGCAATCAGATTGGCCGAACATATGGATGTTGTGATGTAGCGTAGCGCACCACCAAGTCCATGCATGTTGACAGCGTCTTCATCTTCAGAAGCCATTGTTAAGCGCATATCTGTCTGAAATCAAAATCAGTCATCAAAATAGCTTTTGCTATAGCAAGGAGTCTGTTTGCAGCAAGCTTTGAACTAAACTTCTATATTTCCTAAAGTATAACAAACAATTAGTAATTTATTTACAGAAGCACGTGACCTCAGGGGATTGTGTATTTCTATTTCACCATCAGTGTTTTGTGGCAGCTCTGTGGTTTGGTGCTGATCATAACCAAAATTCAGGAAATGGATAACAGCTGTTCAAGACTCTTAATTAGGGGTATATAATAAAAACATTTGTTTCTGATTGCAAGAACCCTTGATTGCCCTTTCTCAACTCTACAAACCCTTGAGACATCACTATCTCTCTGGTTTAAATGGGTTAAAAAGCTCCTGAATGGTGCTGTCCTGCATGTGTGTGGTGGCCATAATGGAGAAAGGATTCTGACAATCATCAGATGTTTCCAGTGGCTCCTCTTGGAGCTTCTCTACACTGGCTGAATGTCTTTATTCTGTGCCTCAATTTTTTCAGATGAGAAGTTTGATACTGCTGGTCTTCAGAGTCAACACTGTTGATGCTCCTCTGAAACATAGGGTGTTTATTGTTTAGGAGTCTAGACTACATTACGGGTTAAGCAAAACAAGAAAAGATGAGTAAAGCTCAAGTGATTTGATTTTTCCCCCTCTGTAAATTCTGAAAGATGATAAACAATTGTAGCCTTCATAGTGTACATTCTAAATTAGAAGAGGCTGCAGAAGCTGGAATGGAGCCCAATAAATCCAATGGGGTAGGAAGGGGAATCCCTGTCGAGTAGCTCCAGCAGGAGCGAGAAGATCAGGAAGCGAAGGCTGGCCACAAGACGTAATACATCCAGTGGCGTGAATCTATCCTTATGGAGGCAATTGCAAATCTGGCAGAGATAAGGATGGGAGGAACAGAATTGCATAGAATCGCAGAAAGCTTGCTGGAAGAGTGAATAACAACTGCTGAGGGCGCTCGTCTGTCGGTGGCCCATGTAAATGCTTACTTCCCACTAAAATGGACATTCAAACCCAGAGGGAGGCAAAGTAAGAACTCAGTGTGAGCTGCGGAGCTGATTTGTAGGGCATGGTATGCCCATATACAGAAATTGAATAAGTTGAACCAGAAGGATGCAGCGGCCACTGTCCCAATGGGGCTATGGAGGGAGGCCTACCTGAGAGAGATCCAGAAGGTCAATGGGCTGGAGGAATACTGGGCCAAAACCTTCAAATCAGGGGCAGAGGTGAAAAAGGTCAATACAATCAAAGGTGAAATACCACTAATGGTCCATTATTGCCCCAGTAACAGTGGAGAAGTTAACTGCAATGCCTCGAGAGCTGAGGAAACCGGCTCTGGGGATGGATAATATCTCAGCCAGTGAGCTTTTAACCTGGCATTAACCATCAATTGGCAGTCTCTTCAACCTGCTGGTGGTGGAATCCATCCACTCGAACATTGTTTGGGCACAGTTGAACTTAATCCCAAAGGTCAGTAAGCCAAAAGATCCTGGTGACTTTAGGATTATTTTGATAACAACTATCACAATCGGAGAATTTCATAAGATACTTGTCATCAGGATGAGAGACAATCTGGAATTTTTACCCAAGCATCATGCATTTCTTAAAAAGGATGGGTGCTTAGAGGCTAGTTCTCAAGGCGACACTAAGCCCTTGACCGCTCTGTTTCTTGACCTAAGGCTTTTGACACTATTGCCCATTCAGCTATTCTACAGGCAGCAAGCAAGGTGGGTCTACATTCTCCATAAATTGGATACATGCAACATCTCTATGCTTATGCCGGAATCTGTCTGGGTGAAAGGGGGGTGAAAGGGTGGTGAAGTGTGGCAGAGGAGTTAAGCATGGAGACCCTCTACTCTTTATCATGGTCATGGAGAAAGTGACTAAAGCTGCAAGGCGCTTGGAGGAGGAGCTCAGAGAGCCCTGAAGGTCCGACCCTAAACCTCACCCATTTGGACTTAGTCATTTTTTGAGCATGGAATACCTCCAGGGTGTCATCCGCCATCTAGAGTGCCCAGAACGACAAGCCGAAGAGAGCACACATCCCACCTCTCCTCATAAAACTGTTAACAGTGTTCAAGGCACTGATGTTTTCCTTCAGAACAACCATGGCACCCCTTTTCCTAAACCCATTACTCCAGACCTACGTGCCATCCAGAAGCTTGCATTCAGCGAGAGAACAGCGGCTTGCTGTGCCTGACTCAACCTGAGCTACTGTGTCTTTTTTCAAGAAACTGCTGAAGACACATCTTTTTTGGCAACATTTGACCCATTAATACTAACACTTACTATACCGTATAATTTTTTTTTAATGCTTTTTGTACTGTGGTAGTCTAACTGGGACTGGTCACAGCATTTGCATATTGTTGCCCTATTGTTAGTTTGATTACTTCTATTGCTCTCTTCATGTGTAAGTTGCTTTGCTAAATGATTAAATGTGTAAACAAAATCGCAACTTTCAAATTCTATCAATTTTATCATTATTTTCAAACAATAAATGTGTTTTTGTGGCTCTTTAATGTGTGGTGACAGATCGCTGTAGCGGCACAGTTCAAGCAGCATGTGAACCGATCATCTCTTCCTCTGTTCCTCTACTAGTTAAAGCACCATGATGTTGATCAGTTGACATTGAAAGATTATGTGTGTAATGTTTCTATCCTGACGTATTTAATATCTCTTTGTAAATATCGAAAAAAAGTATCATTTATTGGTTAAGTTGTAATTGAAACTGACACCTTTTTTCATGTTTATTACTGTTCAGCTACTTGCTTTAAAGAAATCAATAAACGTAACATGACTTGACTGCAGTGCTGAATTGCGGAGCTGGTGCAAAAATCCACATTGCCATGATCAGATGCTTCCACAAATGTTGTTTTCTCATCAGCTTTATTTTGTTATTGAAAGGAAAATGTGCAGCACATATTTACATATTCATCTTAAAACCCACTTGGGATGTTTACTAAGTCTGATGCAGACTGATTTCTCCAAGTCTTTCCACAGTGATGACACATGAAAGGCTTCTCTCTGGTGTGAATTATTACATGATTCCTAAGGTGTTTCCAGTCTGTAAAACTCATTCCACACTGAAGACATATAAGGGTGCGTTCACACTTGTCATGTTTGGTTCGATTAAAACGAACCCTGGTGCGATTGCTCGGTTAGTGCGGTTCATTTGAACATATGTGAACGCTGCCATCCGAACCCTGGTGCGCACCAAACAAGCGGACCGAGACCGCTGAAAAGATGGGTCTCGGTCTGCTTCCAAACGAACTCTGGTGCGGTTCGAATGATATATGAACGCAACACGGACCAAAGACATGTAAACGAACCAAAAACAGGAAGACGAGACCCTAAAAAGGACAGAATCCTCACGCATATCGGTTTTTCCTGTCATAGTCGCGAGTTTGCCCATCACAGGCATCAGACGCGCGTCTCCATGCAGCAGATCGTTTGTGTGTGTGACGGATGGATTCCCGCCGCTGTTTTGATATTTTATAAGCTCTTCACGAGTTCCCAGCTGGCCAAAATACCATCACATGCAGGCTACGCACACACAACGAGGGCTTTTACCTCAGCACACAGCATTGTTTTGGATGTTCGGTAAGTTACGTCTCAAAATAGGCAATACGTCATAAAATCCGACCAATCACGTTGTGAATGTATCCCTATGCCTGAAGGTTCGGTATCTTTTGGTTCGGTGATAAAATTGCCAATCTGAACGCTAATCGGACCAGGACTAAATGTTTGTTTTTCTTCTTTGGTCCAGACCAAATGAACCAAACGAACCGAACTACAAGTGTGAACGCACCCTAAAACAGTTATTTTATTCATGAATCCTCATTCTTTATCTAAAACTCTTTTCACCTCGACCACATTTTCTCTAGTGTGAACTCTCATGTGCCTGTTAAGCATTCCTTTTTGGCTGAAACTTTTCCCACATTGTTGGCAGGTGTAGGGTTTCTCTCCAGTGTGAACTCTCATGTGGACAATAAAGTGTCCTTTCTGAATGAAACTCTTTCCACACTGAGGGCAGGTGTAGGGTTTCTCTCCAGAGTGAATTCTCAGGTGGTCTTTAAAGTGTCCTTTCTGAATGAAACTCTTTCCACACTGAGGACATGTGAAAGGCTTCTCTCTAAAGTGAATTCTTAAGTGCCTGTTAAGGATTCCTCTTTGGTTAAAACATTTTCCACACTGCTGGCAGGTGTAAGGCTTCTCTCCAGTGTGGATTCTCATGTGGACTTTAAGGTTTACATGTTGATCAAAACTCTTTCCACACTGAGGGCATGTATAAGACTTTTCTCCAGTGCGCATTTTCGTGTGCCTGTTAAAGCTTCCTTTTTGATTTTGGTTTCCGCACCGTTTGTTACCGAAATGACTTCTAGTCCCTGTCTTTTGATTCATTTTTCGTGAAGAAGTGCTTTCAGTCTGTGAGTACCCACAAGATTTTTCTCCAGTTATGAAATCATGATGATTATTATGTTGATCTTTCTCTTCCATTTCTTTTAGTACTTCACTCTCCTCTTTCAGTGCCCTGAAGTCTAAGGCAAAAAAAAGAGAGAAATAAAAAATGGTTAACCCCAGTTTAATGGCACAAATTTATAGATGTAAAGCATAAAAACCAATTAAACCATCAAAACCATCTTATACCCAGTTGGCACATAAACCTTAATTTAATTAAAACTAGGCATTGTAAGCTCCATATATGGTTATTTCGGGGAGGAGACAGGGTGGAGGTGCATGTACACACAATCCTACACCGACGGGGATTTACAAAGGGAGTTTTGTGCATGGCCTTATAAATCTGAAAACGTTTGTGCATATGCAAAATCTTGTTGTTGTGCGTATGTACACTTTTAGGGTGAAAACAAAGTTTTATACATGAGGCCCCAGGGGAAGAAGCTTCAAGAGAGGAAACTGATGCTTCATTTACAAGTGATCTTGACAGAAGATGAAAGTCAAAATAAATGTTTATTTAGAGCTCAATTTGTGTCTTAATGTGATGTGAAAAACTACTTACTTCTTCATGGATTTATTCAGTGACTATTTATGTTTATGTATGTTAATATGCATTATGATAATATTTAATTTGTAAACCAATTATTTTGACCATCTGAATTTTTATAACTGTAGCCTCCATGTTTCATTAGATACGGTTGTATAATTACATAGTAGAAATTAAAGGATTAGTTCACTTTTAAATAAACATTTCCTGATAATTTAATCACCTCCATGTCATCCAAGATGTCCATGTCTTTCTTTCTTCAGTCGAAAAGAAATTAAAGTTTTTGATGAAAACATTCCAGGATTTTTCTCCATATAGTGGACTTCAATGGGCACCAAACAGCTGAAGGTCAAAATTAGTTTCACTGCAGCTTCAAATTGTTCAACACGATCCCAGATGAGAAATAAGGGTCTTATCTAGAGAAACCATCGCTCATTTTCTGAAAAAAATTGAAAATTATATAAGTTTTAACCAGACATGCTCATCTTGAACTAGCTCTCTTCTTCTTCTTTATTTGAATTCCAGCAGTGTATACGCTGCTAAGTGTAATACTGCCCTCCACAGGCCAAAGTTTGAACTAATTTTTATATGCAATATGCTAGTTCAATAGTATATAACAATTTGTTCAAACTTTGACCTGTGGAGGGCAGTATTACACTTAGCAGCGTCTACAATGCTGGAATTCAAATAAAGAAGAAGAAGAAGAGAGCTAGTTCAAGATGAGCATTTCTGGTTAAAACTTATATAATTCTCAATTTTTTTCAGAAAATGAGCGATGGTTTCACTAGATAAGACCTTTATTTCTCATCTGGGATCGTGTAGAACAATTTGAAGCTGCAGTGAAACTAATTTTGACCTTCAGCTGTTTGGTGCCCATTGAAGTCCACTATAAGGAGAAAAATCCTGGAATGTTTTCATCAAAAACCTTAATTTCTTTTCGACTGAAGAAAGAAAGATACGGACACCTTGGATGACATGGGGGTGAGTAAATTATCAAGAAAAGTTTATTTAAAAGTGAACTAATCCTTTAAGGGTTTTCCTCATTTTCCTAGTTTAATGTGTGACATGGCGTAATAACAAACACCAAACGTGGAAGTCGGATCTTCTCAGGTTGAAGGAAGCGCTAGTATTTGTCTGATCATGTGATCTCAATATGTCTGTCCACATGGGGCCAAATATGTCAAATAAAACCACTTTAATTATGACACTCGTATGACATTCTTCAAAAAAAAAAAAAAAAAAAAATTTAGAGCTGAACATTTTAATAAGGATCAAATGACTGAGTTCAGCTTTGAGAATGAAACCAACCTGTTTGTTCCTCAGTTTCTTCATGTTTCACTCTGAATGTTTCTTCAATCTTCACATCTTCACTCTCCTCTTTAATAAACTCCATCTTTGTTTGTTCCTCAGTATCTTCATGTTTCACTGTGAAATTTTCTTCAATCTTCACGTCTTCACTCTCCTCTTTAATAAACACTGTCTTCAGTTGTTCATCAGTTTCTTCTGGTTTCAAACTGAATACTTTTTCAATCTTCATATCTTCACTCTCCACTTTAATAAATGCCATCTTTAAAATAGTGTGTCACGTGGATCTCAGTAGTTTCATCTGGAGTTTTTCTGTGTGTTTGTCCTGAGAGTTAATGGACTTAAAAGACCTGATTAAAATACAAGTAATACACAAAGTTCATATTTTTTATTTATATTTCGTACTCAATTATTTATACACCACATTTAATACAATACACTTTAATTATAACATTTGCAGCTGGCTTGTAAAAGTTGTCATTACATATTAATTGTTCTCGTTCATTACATTGTTTGAGCAGCTGGAGACGTCAGCGTGCGGCGATTCGAATCACTGAATCATTTCGCGAAGCAATTGATTCAACTGACTCGGAGTTTCGAAAAGCTCCATTTCTCTCATCACTTCTTTCCAGTAGCCTACATTAATTCTTGTTTATGATGTATAGAGCAAAACGAGACGCTCATTTTCTGGTAATCAAAACTGGATGCTATTTACTCCCAAAAAACAACGTTCATTAATGTGAAATGAAGCATTGCAACGTTACTTTCAAGAATAGGTAATTTATTGTACATATTTTATAAAAACGATTAAATTGATTTAAGTGAATTCATTTAAACACTTTAAATGGCGTAAAAACAAACCTTTCTTCAGCAGAATCACAACAGATGCAGGAGAGCGGCGCAGCCTTATGACGTCACACCACCAGACCAAAATAAAAGTCCCGTTCCACATTTCATGGTTTTCATCTTCAGGAAGCTCTTTCTTCCTCCCCATAGTGCATGAGAAATGGTTTCCATTTACCTAAGCAGACCTGTCAAACTATTCCACAAACGTCTGAGATGATGTGGCTTCTTACACAGAATAAGGCAGTCGTGTGTTCATTATCAAAACGTTTCAATCTTCGGTTTATTCAGCTACAGCGATAGTATGGGATTTCCTGGAATGACGCGTGTTCTACTTCGGCAGCAGGGCATATTTGCAGTTTCTGTACAAGAGCGCCCTCTGGCTTTCAGATAAAGAAACATTTACTTCTGATCACAGAGCCGTACAGCTCTGACAAGCTGCGCATAAAATAATCGCAGCTTTTGCCAAATCGCGTGCGATAAATCGTGCAGCCCTAGTTTTAATATTTTATTAGCTCACCAAACACAAAACGTCCACGTAGAAAAGTCGATCCTAGCAAGCGTATAGCACTGATGAGCCTGTGTTATCCTTTTTATCGGTAAATTTATTGACGTTTCGCTTTCTTTCTTTTAAAGGAATAGTTTTTTACTAACCTGTAGTTGTAAATGCACTAGTCATGGCGTCTAGATGGATATGGCTTCATTAATTCTTACTGCGTCTGCTTTCAAATGAGACCATACATTATTTTTGTATACGTTTCAACACTGACACATGCATGAACTTGGCTTTATTAATTCATACTCTTTTAAACTCTTCAAAATAACTCATAAATCACATTTGCATTATTTGCATTTTAATCTAATTTATCTGGTTTAAATGGATTTTGTGCCTAAAAATTATAGTTTTTCCATGTAGTAAAAAAAAAAAAACCCTTTCATTAGTAGTTCATTTGTGGTTTTTACATTGGCCATGTACTTAAACATTTAAATATTCGACCCAAATTTCTATGCAGTTGTGATTACAGACATCAGCATGTGATGGGGGACTTTTATTTTGGTCTGGTTGTGTGATGTCATAAGGCGGCGTCGCGCTCCTGTGCTGTTGTGATTCTGCTGAAGAAAGGTTTGTGTTTTAACGCAGTTAAAGGGTTTAAATCAATACAAACCGTTCTTGAATTTTTATACTTTTACAAGCGACGTAAAAAAGCTTTTATTTAATTTAACATTGTAATATCTTATTACAATTATTATCGAATTTAACATTGTAATATTTTATCTAACATAAATAAACACTTTCTTTCTTAGGTAAATCGCATAAGCACGAGTAACAATGAAGAAGAGTCTCATTTCGTTCCCTATATCGTGAATCAGTTGATCATAAACGCGAGTTCGGTCACTGGTAAGTAGCTTTTCGAAACTCCGATTCAATTGAATCAAATACTTTGCAAAATGATTCACTGATTCGAATCACCGCACGCTGACGTCAGCAGCTGCTTAAAACATTAAATGTTAATGAGTAATGACAGCTTTTACAAACCAACTGAGAATGTTTTATTAAAGTATTACATGTAATATACAAATTAATACATATATGTAAATAGTAAGAATTCTATTATTAATTTTATTGTTAGTTTTGAGTGTTTTTAGTCTAATCAGATCATTTAAGTCCATGAACTCTGACTGACTCTCTCAGTTTACTGAACTAGATCTGATTGAGACTCACTCAGAGATTTAGTTTTCTTTCCATTGATTATTCTCATCTTAAACACAGAAAAACTCCTGGTGAAGCGACTGAGATCCACGTGACACACAATTATAAAGATGGAGTTTATTAAAGAGGAGATTGAAGACATAAATATGGTGTTTATTAAAGAGGAGAGTGAAGATATGAAGATTGAAGAAACATTCAGAGTCAAACATGAAGAAACAGGTTGGTTTCATTCATTTCATGGTTTTAAAAGCGTTTTATTAACATTATTTGCAGGGAAAGAGATGCAATGAATATGATTGTTTTTAAAAAAATTGATGCGACATTCCAGCCTTAATTTATACAAACAACTACACATTCGTACTAGACATACACATATCAAACCAATAACTGGAGAAGTCTCAGAATCATACAAAACAACTGAAATATCAACTAAAACTGATACATTGTTTCAAACCACATCCATTAAAGCAAGTTCACTGTAGTCTACTGGAAAGACTTTGTACTTTTCGTGACATCTTGTGCTGATCAAGAGAGCCAATGACATCAAACTCCTTACTTTCCCCAAACCTCGAAATTTACAATGATGTACAAACTATTTACAAGCCCACGCAATTAGTGTCGGTTAACAGGCAATAGGGTCAAAATACCAAACATTTTCCTACTTAAAATGTGTAATTCTTTTTCAGAGAACCAACCATGTTCACTCTACTCTTAACAGTCAAAATTTGTCTAAATACACAGTCATAAACCCACAATTATCTCCTCACAACAACATAATCTGTCCTTCCAAAAGGAAGTGACATCAGGGCTTTTAAGGAGTGTCTGGAATCGAATGCACCAATCCAGATGAGCCAGTCATTAGCCTGCAGGAGCCAATAGGCACCGTCCCTGGATACAAACACTTCAAAACAAAAGAGAATTGGAAAAAAGTGAATACAAAACAAAGGGTTGTAACATTCTGCAAATTCTGTTAATTACGCGTTATTTATTATTCAACGTTAACTCGTAACAAACCCAAACACTTGTTCAAACGTTGCATTATCGAGTATGTTAATTAAAACAAATTTCCAACCTACCAGTCATCCGAGTCCGGGAGAAAAAGAAAATGGCGGTCGAGCAGAAAGTTCAAGACAGGCTTGTGCATCATGACGTCGTTTAAGGAAAATTATACTTTTGCTGAAAGAGATATTTGAGTAGTTGCGAATTTCTATGTGTTTAAGTTGAAAGAATGTACCATACTGAGTTACAATTCGGAAAGCAGAAAGACAAAGTAAATAGTCTTAACTAGCTATAGTAATCCAACATACACCCATATTCACTTTTTACAGTGTAGGTTTTGGTCTTATAAACCATCAGTTTGCATGTTTCTTTGGAAATTTGAACAAACGCAAAGACATGAGAGCACTCTCTAAAGCCGCACACACTTAACGATTGTAAGGCCGATTATGAATGTAAATTGATACTCATGACTGATCGCGCTCAAACGCGTCCAGTCAGAGCCAGTTGCGTTCAGTCTGCGATTACAGTCGGTGTTCAAATTCCATGTGAAAGTATATAAATCTGCTTCAGTCGCAGGAAACAATCGCTGTATGTTGAGCACAGTCTTAGAATGTTTTAGCTAGTCGTTAAATGTGTGCCCGGCTTAACAAAGCATAACGGCATAACACTAACCAAAACAAAGACATTAAAATTTATGTTTTCAAACAAGTCGCTACACAATGTCCCGGTGGGATCAATTCCACTTCAGTACACCAAAAGATGGTACAAGCAGGTAATTTTTAACTTAAAGGATTAGTCCACTTTCAAATACATTTTTCCTGATAATTTACTCACCCCCATGTCATCCAAGATGTTCATGCCTTTCTTTCTTCAGTCGAAAAGAAATTAAGGTTTTTGATGAAAAGATTCCAGGATTATTCTCCTTATAGTGGACTTTAATGGCCTCCGGACGGTTGAAGGTCAAAATTACAGTTTCAGTGCAGCTTCAAAGGGCTTTAAACGATACCAGACGAGGCAAAAGGGTCTTATCTAGCAAAGCGATTGGTCATTTTTGAAAAAATATAACTGTATATGCTTTATAAACACAAATGATCACCTTGCACGAGCTTCCGCTTTCCTTATTCTTCAAAAAGTTCTTCAAGAAGGTCCTACGCCTTCCCTATTCAACTTACGTAACGAACGCGGTGCCAGTTAAATTTTTTTCTGTGAGTAGAATAATGAAGGCGTAAGGACATACAGCGTAAGCGTTTTGAAGAATACAGTAAGCGGAAGCACGTTCAAGGTGACAATTTGTGTTTATAAAGCATATACAGTTGTATTTTTTTCCGAAAATGACCAGATAAGACCCTTATTCCTCGTCTGGTATCGTTTAAAGCCCTTTGAAGCTGCACTGAAACTGTAACTTTGACCTTCAACCATTTGGAGGCCATTGAAGTCCACTATAAGGAGAATAATCCTGGAATCTTTTCATCAAAAACCTTCATTCATGTCTTTCTTTCTTCAGTCGAAAATAAATATCTTGGATGACATGGGGGTGAGTAAATGATCAGGAACATTTTATTTGAAAGTGGACTAATCCTTTAAAATAGCAGTTTCAGTGCAACAATGGGGAATTCTTCACAAAACTGAACATGGATCAATTCAGAAGACTCTATTTTACCGATATTTTGAACATAAACTGTATTATGTATGTTGGTTAAAAATAACCAACATACTTAAGAGTTTCCTTGGCTGTGTGTTTGTGTGTCTTGCTGAAATGTCCACCCTCGTTTCATCTTCTTCATCCTGGTAGATGGCAGCAGATTTTAATCAAGATTTCTCTGTACATTTTTCCATTCATCCTTCCTTCAATCATATGAAGTTTACCAGTACCATATGCTGAAAAACATTCTTACACCATGATGTTCCCACCTCCAAACTTCACTTTCACTGTTGGTATGGTGTTTTTGGGGTGATGTGCAGTACCATTTCTCCTCCAACATGATGTGTATTATGGCATCCAAACAGTTCGATTTTGGTCTGATCTGACCAGACTATGTTCTCCCAGTATTTCACAGGCTTGTCCAAATATTGTGCAGCAAACTTTAAACGAGCTTCAACATGCTTTTTCTTCAGTAATGGAGTCTTGCGTGGTGAGATTGTACCTGCTAATTCCAGGTCTTTCTGAAGCTCTCCACAAGTGGTCCTTGGCTCTTGGACAACTCTTCTGATAATTCTTTTCACTCCTCTGTCAGAAATCTTGTGAGGAGAACCTGGTCGGTTTATGGTGAAATTATGTTCTTTCCACTTCTGGATTATGGCCCCAACAGTGCTCACTGGAACATTCAGAAGCTTTGAAATCCTTCTGTAACTAATGACACCAGTATTTTTTGCAACAATAAGGTTGCGAAGGTCTTGAGAGAGCTCTTTACTTTTACCCATCATGAGATGTTTTTTTTGTGACATCTTACTAATGACACACCTTTATATTGGCCATCAGTTGTGACTGAACCAGTGGATATTAATTTGCACTGACAAGGGGCAGGATTGGGTAATTTCATATGTTAAGGCAGGAACACACCAAGCCGACGCCGACGAACTAGTGGCACCAAAAGCAGACTGCGGGGTTGGCTCACGTCGGCAGCGTCTGGGTCCAAAGATGCCCTGACGCACCAAACCGACGCTTGACAGCCGACGGTGAAGTAGCACGTCCGTTCTGCGCCTGTGTAAGATGAAATGCCTTTCCGTACCAGCAGGTGGCAGTAGCTGAACAGCCAATGGGAATGATGTTGGAGCTGGGTTGGAACTGAAAAATGCAGAAAAGTAGCCCTCCAGGAACAGGGTTGGACACCCCTGTCCTAGAAGATCAGTTATAATTAACAAGATCTTCTGGGCCAAATTGGGTTTTTTTAAGTAAAAGGTTTAACTACCAGCTTGACATTTTTTTTGAGACACACCCTAAAGCAAATGGAGAGTTATATTGTGCTATATTGAGAAAACTTCTCAGATTACATGTAACACTTCTATTGTAGCTTAGAGGGTATAGGATCTAGATGAATGTTGGTTTTGATGCTTTACAATTATAAATGTTTTGATGTCTGTTGCTTGGTACCATTAAAATGGGGTTAACTTTGTCTTAAATTTGTCTTTTTTAGACCTGATGTCGCTGAAAGAGGAGACTGAAGTACTGGATGAAATGGAACAGAATGATCAACAAAATAATCATCATGATTTCATAACTGGAGAAAAATATTTTGGTTGCTTACAGACTGAAAAGACCTCCTCACGAAAAAGAGCTCAAAAGGCAGGGAATAGAAGTCATTTATTCTGCCAACAGTGTGGAAAAAGTTTCACCCGAAAAGGAAACCTTAAAGCCCACATGAGAATTCACACTGGAGAGAAGCCTTTTATCTGCCAACAGTGTGGAAACAGTTTCAAACACAAAGGAAGCCTTAACAGGCACCTGAGAGTTCACACTGGAGAGAAGCCTTACACGTGCCCTCAGTGTGGAAAGAGTTTCAGTCAACATGGAAACCTTGAAGACCACATGGTAGTTCATACTGGAGAGAAGCCTTACACCTGTCAACAGTGTGAAAAAAGTTTCACCCGTAAAGGAAACCTTAAGTACCACACAAGAATTCACACTGGAGAGAGCCTTTTCACCTGCCCTCAGTGTTCTGCGAGTTTCACTCTGAAAGGAAGCTTTAACAGGCACATGAGAATCCACACCGGAGAGAAGCCTTACAAATGCCCTCAATGTGGAAAGAGTTTTGATCGACTTGGAAACCTTAAAGTCCACATGAGCATTCACACTGGAGAGAAGCCTTATACATCCCCTCAATGTGTAAAGAAAATCGTTCAAGACAGGAACCTTAAAGTCCACAAGAGAGTTTACACTGGAGAGATCCCTTTCACCTGCCAGCAGTGTGGAAAAGGGTTCACTCAAAAAGGAAGCCTTAACAGGCACATGAGTGTTCACACTGGAGAGAGCCCTTTCACCTGCCAGCAATGTGGAAATGGGTTCACTCAAAAAGGAAGCCTTAACAGGCACATGAGTGTTCACACTGAAGAAAAACCCTACATGTGCTCTAAGTGTGGAAAGAGTTTCAATCAAAAAGGACACTTTAAACTCCACTTGAGAATTCACTCTGGAGAAAAACCCTACATGTGCTCTCAGTGTGGAAAGAGTTTCATTCAGAAGGGACACTATGAAGACCACATGAGAGTTCACACTGGAGAGAAGCCTTTCACCTGCCAACAGTGTGGAAAAAGATTCAACCATAAAGGAACTCTTAATTACCACATAAGATTACACACTGGAGAGAAGCCTTTCACCTGCCAACTTTGTGGAAAAAGTTTCACTCTGAAAGCTATCTTTAACTGGCACATGAAAAATCACACTCGACAGAAACCTTACACGTGCCTTCAGTGTGGAAAGGGTTTTTATCAACATGCAAACCTTAAAGTCCACATGAGCGTTCACACTGGAGAGAAACCTTTCACCTGCAAACAATGTGGGAAAAGTTTCAATAAAAAAGGAAACTTTCATAGGCACATGAGAATTCACACTGGAGAGACGTCTTATGCATGCCATTAGTGTGGAAAGACTACTGTTCGTGACATGAACCTTAAAGTCCACAAGAGAGTTTACACTGGAGAAAGCCCTTTCACCTGCCAACAGTGTGGAAATGGATTCACTCAAAAAAGAAGCCTTGGCAGGCACATGAGAATTCACACCAGAGAAGACCCTTTCTCGTGCCCTCAGTGTGGAAAGATTTTCAATCAAAAACCACACCTTAAACTCCACTTGAGAATTCACTCTGGAGAGAAACCCTATATTTTCATTTATTGTGGAAAGAGTTTCAACGGAAGAGGAAACCTTAACAGGCACATGAGAATTTACTCTGGAGGAAACCCTACGTGTACGTTCAGTGTGGAAAAAAGTTTCAACCAAATAGGAATCCTTCCCAGGCACATGAGAGTTCACAGTGGAGAGAAGCCATTTAAATGTCGTCACTGTGAAAAGACTTTCAGATATGAAGAAACCTTGAGTGCCACATAAGGATTCTTGTTTGAAAGAGTTTTATGTCTTCAGTGTGGGATGAGTTTTATAGACAGGAAACACTTTAGGATGTAATAACTCAATCATGTAATAACTCACACCAGAGAGAAGCCTTTCATGTGCCATCACTGTGGAAAGACTTGCAGAAATAAAGCAAACCTTGAGTTAAACTATGTGGCCACTTTCTTTATTAACGAACGTGAAATAGCTAAAATAGATTTCATGCTAAATGTAGGTATTCAAGTCATTTTTATCCATTCTGCATCTCCACATATGTGTGTTTTAGCAAGGCGGTCTGTGTTTCAAGTTGGTGAATACTTGCCAGGTTATGTGTCACTACTCCACTTTATTAATTTATCCAGTGTAAAAGTGTTAACAGGATTTAACACAGAGTAACAGCTCAATACCAGTTACAAAAGACACTGTTACAGTCTGTCACAGGCAATTCTAGTTCATTTTTCAATTAATTTCTTAAATTATTCTTTGACTATGTTCTGGCCCGCCACGTAGTGGTGATTTTTTTTTTGGCCCAATGCCAAACTTAATTGCCTACCACTGTTCTAGTGTGTGCATTCAGAGAATTAAAATGCAAGGGCAAGAAATCAATTTATCCTTTGTTGAAACTTCCTACTCTTCTTGGCGAGCGCAGACAGTTCTTGGATGCATAGCAACGACCGACGCCACGGGAGCGCAAGCGCATTGGAAAGAAGGAGAAAGCGGTGCAGCCGCGCCTTCCACAAGTTTTAGACGCGATATGTCCCTTAGGATTCTTAATTCTAAGTTCATGTTAAATTTAACTTTTTTTTTTCAGTGACAGACCTATTCAGCTGTTAATTTGAATACAGAAGGTTTTTATTACACCTTGAAATGTGATCTTGTATGTACAACAAGGAAAATTATTGAAATTTGTTTTTTAAATAAATCTTATTAGAATTTCAGTTTCATTTTTTTCAAAATGTCATGATACGTATCGTATCGTGAACTCTGTATCGAGATACTTATCGTATTGAGACCTGAGCATATCGTTACACCCCTAGATTACAATTACAGATGCCACGATTTCGTAATTGTTCAAAGGCGCGATTACATAAAAAAATATCCACTTGCATTATTCTACGTGCTTAAGAGGTGTGTTTAGAGCGGCGAATCACAATGACTTCAGAGTGTAAAAGGTTTAATCCAGCACAAAAGGAGCTACCGGTGATGCTAGTGTACGACGATTGGTCAAAGTAATGTGAAACACCAGCACCTGGCATTTTTCAAAAGCCGTGTACACAGCTTATAAATTGTTGACATTTGCTATGTATATTTTTAAAGTTTCTATATTTACTCAACGAATTACCTCTACAAACATGAAAAACCGTGATAGATGGACCTTGCACTAAGGAAAAAATCCATTGCGACTTTAAGTGGACCAAACAAAAAACATGATTATGTAGGCCTATTTCTGCTCAGCTAGCGACATTGGGCATCAATCACACAGCTATATAAATACTTTTTCATATTTGTTCATTATTTAAAAATGGTGATGTTTTCATTATCTATGCTTAATGCATGCGGCTGATTTCAGCTGAGGTCATGCTCCTGTCATTCATTTACATATTTATGTCCTCTATATTCCAACTACTGCATTTACAATTTTGTTTCTTATATTATTGTAATATTTCTATGTCTGTACTTTCTTCTGCACTGTTTAGAAGGTCCTTTTTGATCTTTAGCAATTGCAGGCCCATTTCTAGCTCAGGATGCAGGTACAGATTGGAGAGGTGTATCATTCCTCCACCCACAAGGGATGATGTGGTGTTCTGTATCTTCTGTCTGCTTTCAAATGTGACCATGCATTCATTTTATACTTTTCAACACTGACACGTGCATGAACTTGCCTTTTACTAATTCACACACTCTTTTAAACACTTTAAAATAAAAACAACTCATAAATCATATTTGCACTATTTTTATTTTAATCTATTTTATCTATAAATGTATTTTGTGTCTAAAAATTATAGTTTTTCCATGTAGTGAAAAAATAACACCCTTTCATTAGTAGCTCATTAGTGGTTATTACATTGGACATGTAATTAAATATTTCACCATGTACTCAAATATTTAAATATTCAACTCAATTCCTAATACTTCCATGCAGTTGAGATTACAGACATCAGCATGTGAAGGGAGACTTTTATTTTGGTCTGGTTGTGTGATGTCATAAGGCGGCGTCGCGCTCCTGTGCTGTTGTGATTCTGCTGAAGAAAGGTTAGTTTTTACGCATTTAAACTCTTTAAATCTATTCAAACCGTTAAAGCATGTTTTATAGTTTTACCAGCAACGCAATATAGCTTAATTATTATTTAATTTAAAATTATGATACTTTATCTAACATAAATAAAAATTGTCTTTCTTAGGTAAATCGCATAAGCACGAGTAACAATGAAGACAAGTCTCATTTCGTTCCCTGTATCGTGAATCAGTTGATCATAAACACGAGTTCGGTCACTGGTAAGTAGCTTTTCGAAACTTCGAGTCAATTGAATCAAATACTTTAATGAATGATTCACTGATTCGACTCACCGCACGTTGACGTCAGCAGCCGCTTAAAACATTTAAATATTAAAGTCCCCCTTGAACCGGAAGTTGCAAATGACTTTTCTCCAGTGTTGTGACGTATTTCCAAGTTAAACGGAATATTGAATAGAGGGCAGAGTTTTATTTTAGCACTCCTCCTCTCCATCTCTCGCTCATAGCAGACGAACGGTTGCAGAGGAGTGGTTTAAGCGTTTTCAACCCAAGCCGTCAAACTGATGTCATTAGAGAAGGGGCACCGTTGCAGAGGGGAGGAGCATTTTCAGATTTTGATTAAATATTACGAAGCCCAAAATTTTTTTGTGTGGATTGGCTTGCACGGATTATTTGTTCACCACAAAACTAGCAATTTGAGCCAACAAAATAAATAAGGTCAATTTTGATTTCATGTGTACTTTAATGAGTAATGGCAGCTTTTACAAACCAAACTGAAAATGTTTTATTAAAGTATTAAATATAATCTACAAATCATTAAGAACTATATGTAAATAATACAAATTCTATTATTAATTTTATTGCTAGTAAGTTTTGAGTGTTTTTAGTCTAATCAGATCATTGAAGTCCATTAACTCTGACTCTCTCACCAGAGAGACTACTGAACTAGATCTGATTGAGACACACTCAGAGATTTAGTTTGGATTTATTTTTCTTTCTGTTAATTATTTTCATCTCAAACACAGAAAAACTCCTGGTGAAGCGACTGAGATCCACGTGACACACAATTATAAAGATGGAATTTATTAAAGAGGAGATTGAAGACATAAAGATGGTGTTTATTAAAGAGGAGAGTGAAGACATGAAGATTGAAGAAACATTCAGAGTGAAACATGAAGAAACAGGTTGGTTTCATTCTCAAAGCTTCTTATTCAAAAAAGCTGGCAATTTTTATTTAAAAAATAAATAAATTGCAGGGAAAGAATTAAAAGGAATAAGATTGAATTGTTTTTAACAATTATAGTCAGTAATGTCAGTCATTGTCTGTTGTGCTGAAGTGTGGATGAACACCAGTAAACTCAACACTTGGAAAGACTCAATCAAACGAATCCTATATGGGATTATTCAGATATACACAACAAAAACCCATATCTTACATTTCATGCAAATTGAATAATTCATGTCGGTTACGTTGATGCGACATTCCACCCTTGATTTATACAAACAACAACTACACACACACACACACACACATATATATATATNTCTTCTGCACTGGAATTTCCATGTGACTACCATCCTGTGGGGCCGTTTACACGACACCACTTTCAACTATAAAAACGGAAAACTTTTTATGCGTTTTAGCCATTTTGGTAATCTGAAAACACAAACTTTTGAAAACAGGTTTCAAAGTGCACGTTTTTAAGAACGGTCTCCATGTAAACAACAAAAAATGTGGTGACGTCATGCAAATGTGCATTATATGTTCAGTTTATAGTGCTGAATGTTGGTTTTGATGCTTTACATTTATAAATGTTTTGATGTCTGTTGCTTTGTACCATTAAAATGGGGTTAACTTTGTCTTAAATTTGTCTTTTTTAGACCTGACGTCGCTGAAAGTGGAGACTGAAGTACTGGATGAAATGGAAGAGAATGATCAACATAATAATCATCATGATTTCATAACTGGAGAAAAATATTGTGGGTACTCGCAGACTGAAAAGACCTCCTCACGAAAAAGAGCTCAAAAGGCAGGGAATAGAAGTCATTTATTCTGCCAACAGTGTGGAAAAAGTTTCACTCGAAAAGGAAACCTTAAAGCCCACATGAGAATTCACACTGGAGAGAAGCCTTTTATCTGCCAACAGTGTGGAAACGGTTTCAAACACAAAGGAAGTTTTAACAAGCACCTGAGAGTTCACACTGGAGAGAAGCCTTACTCGTGCCCTCAGTGTGGAAAGAGTTTCAGTCAACACGAAAGCCTTAAAGACCACGTGGTATTTCACACTGGAGAGAAGCCTTACACTTGTAAACAGTGTGGAAACGGGTTCACTCAAAAAGGAAGCCTTAACAGGCACATGAGCATTCACATTGGAGAGAGTCTTTTCACCTGCCTTCAGTGTGGAATGAGTTTCACTCTGAAAGGAAGCTTTAACAGGCACATGAAAATCCACACCAGAGAGAAGCCTTACAAATGCCCTCAATGTGGAAAGAGTTTTGATCAACACGGAAACCTTAAAGTCCACATGAGCATTCACACTGGAGAGAAACCCTACATGTGCTCTCAGTGTGGAAAGACGTTCACTCAAAAAGGACGCCGAAAACTCCACATGAGGATTCACTCTGGAGAAAAACCCTACATGTGCTCTCAGTGTGGAAAGGGTTTCATTCAGAAGGGACACTTAGAAGACCACGTGAGAGTTCACACTGGGGAGAAGCCTTTCACCTGCCAACAGTGTGGAAAAAGTTTCAGCCATAAAGGATATCTTAAATACCACATGAGAATACACACTGGAGAGAAGCCTTACACCTGCCGACAGTGTGGAAAAAGTTTCAGCCGAAAAGGATCTCTTAAAGCCCACTTGAGAATTCACTCCGGAGAGAAACCCTACATTTGCGTTTAGTGTGGAAAGAGTTTCAATAGTAGAGGAAACCTTATTCAGGCACATTAGAATTCACTCCACTGTGTGTTCAGTGTGGAAAAAGTTTAAAATAGGACACTTTAAAGACCACACGAGAATTCACACTGGAGGGAAGCCTTTCACCTGCAAACAATGTGGAAAAAGTTTTTAACCAAGTAGGAATCCTTCACAGGCACAAGAGAGTTCACACTGGAGAGAAGCTGTTTAAATGTTGTCACTGTGAAAAGACTTTAAGATATAAAGAAACCTTGAGTACCACATAAGGCTTCGTATATGAGAGTTTCACTGAAAGGAATCACCTGAGGAATCATGTAATAACTCACACCAGAGAGAAGCCATTCATGAAGCAAACCTTGAGATTTACATAAGCATCCTGATATACTCAGGCAGAGTTATATTTCTTTCTTTGCTTAGGGGTTAAAAGAGGTTTAAAAATACATGAACAGTGGACTTTGAGAACGAACATCCCTATTGCCGTCAGGAGCTTTGGGTATTAATTTCAGCAATAGCATTCAATTTCATTGTCAATGAGAATCTGGAGTGGTAATTACCCAGTCTTCTTAATAAATTGGTTGAAAACTATGTAGCCACTGTCTGTTTTTAGCTTTTATAAATATAAATCACATTAATTGTAAGTAGTGTTTAAAGGGGTCATATAATAATTCTAAAAAGAACATTATTTTGTGTAATTGGTTTAATGCAATGTGTTTACACGGTTTTAGGTTCAAAAAAGTCAAACATTTTACACATACCATACATTGTTGTTGCTTCTCTATGCCCCGCCTTTCTGATTTTCACAAAGTTCATCGTTCTGCAAAGCGTGGTGTTCTCTGATTGGCCAGCAATCCAGTGCATTGTGATTGGCCCGAATACCTCAAGCGTGTGATGGAAATGTCACGCCTCTTAAAGCAATATTGACAGGTGATAATGTCGGTACTACCTTATCAATTCGAGCCCGAATCTAATCCAGAAAATGCAGATGACCAAGCTGATCGATCAACTTTGCCAGTGCGACTGGACTAGAATGTATCAGATTTGTAAGGTTTTATTTTTATTTTGTTTCGTGTCATGTTTAGGGGCGTGAAAATGTAAAGTCAATGTCCCTACAATAACAGACTGGCACGCATATAATAAATTATTCATTCAAGAATGTTGTGCAAGTTTACTGCAAAAATGGAGCAACGAACTTCACATAATTTTGAAAATCCAGCATTTAGTTGATCCTGGTAAGCGCTCATTGTCACAGTTGTAAACACTACGGCGTTCTTTATCCACAAGGGGGTTTGGCTTCATGGCATTTTTTTCCAGACGGACCATTAAAGAACGCAATACATGCGCATCTTCTGGAAATTCCGGTAATCCTTCAACCAATCAGATGACGACTTAGCAAATCCTGAAGTGTTTCCAATTTTGTGTGCCATCAGATATTCAGCCAATGGTATGTTGGCATGATGTGGTTATTAAACAGAAATGTCCAATGTGAAGTACCCTTAAACAGATTTACCGTAAATGCACAAATCAACTAATTCAGGAAATTAATGCCAAATTCCACCTTGCAAGCCAATGTGTGGACAAATCAAATGGCACATTCACAGTGCTTAATGTTGCAAGAGGCTAGAGTAGTCCTTTTCATGTCCAATACAAAACATGGTGAGAACAAAATAAAGTCTGCCTTGAATCAAATGAATGCCAAGTAAACATGGAAGTAGCACAGAGGAGTGATGTATGCATGTCAGATCTGTAAGTTACTGCACATTCTCATCTGTTTTGATGTAAATGGTGAGAGCAAAGTGGTTTGGTGATGAGAAGAAAAACAAATGTCTTGCTCGTCAGCACTGTTTGTAGAAACCTCAATTGGCAGCCCTCAAACAAAAAAGTTCATTTCAGTTTATCAGCCAAACGGGTCCTATTATAGTAGGTTGGGGCGGGTCTTTGTTGTTTACAACATCAAATTAAACTCATGGTACTGTGTTCCAAAGTACGCCGTTCAAGTCTGCATAAGTACATTGCGAAATGGCATCTATTTCAAACAGACCGTAAGCTTCTCTGTACTGTAAAAAGGTGTTTTCCATTTATCAGTTATGACTACTGTGATACTCCACTTGCTTTTGTGTTTACATTAACATGTGTGTATTTGGCAGAAACTTTTATCCAAAGCAACTTACATTGCATGTTTTTGTCTGTTCACTGTAATTGAATTTTTTTATATAGTTTATTTTCTTTTTCAGTTTGACCTTGTCATAATGTCTACCTATCTATCTAAAGATGAATCACACATATTTCAAACCAATTTGCCATTCCTAGAAACAACATAATTTAGAAATAGGCAAAAATAAATGGATCAAACTGACAAAATGTAATTGTTACCCTTTGGACTGGAAGTAGACTCCTCTAAGGCCCCGTTTACACGTACATGGTTATTTTGTAAAACGGAGACATTTCCCTTCGTTTGCGCCCTTCGTTTACACGCAAACAGAGAATTCGCCTCTGAAAACGAGTCTTTCTAAAAACTCCGGCCAGAGTGGAGATTTTGAAAATCTTCGTTTGCACGTTTGTATGTAAACTGAGACAAACGGGTGTTTAGGCAGCCAACGTCACAGTATGCGCCAGAGCTCGCACCTACGTCAAAAGTGCGACCTATGTTTACATGTGATCATGGAAGCGTTCAGAGTAGCAGTTGCATTTATGTTGGTGCAAACTCTTCTCGTGTATTATTCGTTGCTATTTTCGGGATTCTGATTGGCTTACGTGTGCTTGAGCTTCTCGTTACACCGCCACCTACAGGTTTGGCATGCTCTTGACGGCATATATACACGGGTACATGTAAATGAACACTTCTCTGAAAACTGACGTGTGCATGATGTTATTTTTGAAACCGGAGAGGTTGAAATGTCTGTTTATGAAAATAGCCGCCCATTTTGGCCAGCTGAAGGGTGCCCTCAGGTAAGCAGTAAAACTGACGATGAACTCGAATGTCATGGCCAGGGAAGTCAGTCAGCTGATCTAGCTCTGTGTTGCTCAGATTGAGAACTTCAGAGAGGGTACCGATCTGCTTCCTCAAATTTGTGGAAGCGAGAGTATTCTTAGCACTGCATGTACCAGAAAATTCACGGATACAGTCAGAGCCTCTGAAAAAGGTAATTGCAGATGGACGTGTAAAGAGAAAAGGATTCTCATTCAGTACTCCACACCTACTCCGTTTTTTAATTGGCAGGCCGATCGATTCTTGCATTGAACGAGTGACAAGTACTGAAACCTTTCTGCCTTTTATCTCTATATGCTTGAAGTATTGACATAGTTTATTTTACAACTCTGTGAGGGCCATCCGAATATCCGGACGAACGTCTGATTGGTTGCTGGAGGTGTATGTGGACAAAGTCATTTGTGACACTTCCCCTTCTCATCTACAATTAAAAACATAATCTGAGTTAATGTAACCTTGGCCAGTTTTGACCAATGCTGAGATGATGGCTGTGTTGACAAGAGTTTGTGGTAAGTTTCTCTTGCTCATGAAGATACACCTGAAGACATTTAATATCTTCAGTGAACGGGAGCAAATGTGGGGAATTCCACCTGGCTTCCTCCAGTGTTCTCCAGGCTGTTGAAGAAATGTACTCGGGCCATCAGGTCTGATACAGCTGTTCTCAACTTTTGCTGTTGCTTTGTTTTCATTGATGGTAGAATGGCTCTCAATAAGCATTGTGATTTTGTTCAGACTGTCCAAGTTTCACACTGCCTTTTCAATGGTCTCTTCATTGCATCTAGCTGTTCTTTTAACTGCATTAACGGCATGCACAAAGTTTGTAGGAATGGACGAGCTCTTTAATAGAAACGGTATCAAGATGTTTCAACAATTTGTTAACAGTGCTAAACAAAGTCTTTGTATTACTCTGTCCATTGGCAATGATGTGTGCATAAAAAGATGATTTAGCAATATTAAAGCAGGGCTGTACGTTACCTTTTTTTGCACATAGCACTGGTGCTTCAGAGGTTGAAAGTTTTGTAGCAAAGGCCATGCAAGAATAAAACGTCCTTTATTTCTGAAAACAATCACAAACAGTGCAGTTTATCACTTAAAGGATTAGTTCACTTTTAAATAAACTTTTCCTGATAATTTACTCACCTCCATGTCATCCAAGATGTCCAAGTCTTTCTTTCTTCAGTCGAAAAGAAATTAAAGTTTTTGATGAAAACATTCCAGGATTTTTTTCCATATAGTGGACTTCAATGGGCACCAAACAGTTGAAGGTCAAAATTAGTTTCACTGCAACTTCAAATTGTTCTACACGATCCCAGATGAGAAATAAGGGTCTTATCTACTGAAACCATCGCTCATTTTCAGAAAAAAAAAGAAAATTATGCAAGTTTTAACCTTAAATGCTCATCTTGAACTAGCTCTCTTCTTTTTCTCCTCTATTTGAATTCCAGCAGTGTAGACACTGCTAAGTGTATTACTGCCCTCAACAGGTCAAAGTTTGAACAAATTTTTATATGCAATATGCCAGTTCAATAGTATATAACAATTAGTTCAAACTTTGGCCTGTGGAGGGCAGTATTACGCTTAGCGGTATAGAGGAGAAGAAGAAGAGAGCTAGTTCAAGATGAGCATTTATGGTTAAAACTTATATAATTTTCATTTTTTTTCAGAAAATGTGCGATGGTTTCTCTAGATAAGACCCTTATTTCTCATCTGGGATCGTGTAGAACAATTTGAAGCTGCAGTGAAACTAATTTTGTCCTTCAACCGTTTGGTGCCCATTCAAGTCCACTATAAGGAGAATAATCCTGGATGACATGAGGGTGAGTAAATTATCAGGAAAAGTTTATTTAAAAGTGGACTAATCCTTTAAACAGGCATGTGACTGACAAAGGACATTATGTTCTATACAGGGCACACAAAATAAGGCATTTTTAATTGTAGTTGTATTCAAGCAATAATTATATAGAGGCCTGGAAGATGTGATGAGAGCATTTCTCCCTTTACTTAAAGTTATGATGAACAAGGTTAACTAACAGCGAGTCTCTGTGATGAACAAGAGGGCTGTGAGTCTGTTAAGCTCAATTATTTGTCTCATACATCAGAGCTCACACACTATTTTAGCATTCTTCAAAATCTCTCCCAGACTTACTTACAAACATCGAAAGGACTGAAACAGTGCAGTTCTTCACTAGATAGATCTAACTGACCTTGTGTTGTTACCTTATTGGTGCTGTAAGCTGCTTTACATCCTGCTCCTGTTTACATTATAACAATGAGATCTGTAGCAAAATGTTGTGATAGCTAGACTTTATTGGTGGGAGCTGGTTATATTCAGCATCAGAATCAATCTGATCAAATTCATGATTTCATCTGGGAATGACAGCGAGCTTGAAGTGATTAGAGGCTCTAGTGTATGTCGTGTTCAGGATCCATTTATCTCAAACACTAAATCTTACTCTCTCTTTCTTTGATGACACTATTTCCATGCCTGAGTCCTTTTCAGCCCAAATCAGGCATTCATGGGCCTTTTCATATGTATCTGGGAAAAAGAAAAATCGCAGTTCTTCAGTAATTCAAATCTCCATGCGTCAGTGTTTGTCTTTTCATCACTGCCTTCTTTATCCTCTCTTGGCTCTTATATGGAGGTCAATAACATCCTTCCTTCACCAGGTTTCTGACAGAGAAACTGTCTACTTCATTTGGGAAATTCACCATGGTAAACATTGAGCTGTGAACAAAAAGATGAAATTGGTCACAGTTGCAACATCTTGTAACATACAGACCTTTCTACAGATATTTTAGGAGTTAAACTCTTCTACAGTTTTCATTTAGAGTTTAAAGGGAAAAAGTAACTAAATCATTTTGGTTCCTCACATCCTACAAATGGAGTAATGTCTTACCAGCAAAGTCCTCTTAACATGGAAGTAAAACAAACTTTTGTAGCTCATTTGTGGTTCAGGTTAAAGGAGTTCATCCGTCAATCCAGAGAGAAGGAAAATGTCTTGCTGTGATGATGATGGGGGATAGACAAAAAGATCTGTCTTGTACACAATTAAAGTTTCTCTATGTTCCTCCACCAGCAGGTTTTGCACTACAACAACATCCTTGTTCTTCAGCTGGACACAGTTATTCCCAGAGCACATCTGCACAGAGAAGTGCGTGGACTGCATTTTGATATACTGTTCCTTCACTTTTGGACCATTTGGGCCATTGTCATGTGTTTTTTGTAGGGTTTTCTCTGAATCTGACTGCATTTTTCGCAAAGCCTCTCTTTCTGACAATCTCCATATGACTTGTCTTAAAGGCTTGTTTGGTTTTCTTACCATTCTTTTTATCTGGCAAAAGTACTTCTCAAAGGGAATGTACACCAAATGCTTGTGTGTAGTGAATTAAAGGTGGTACAGAGGATCTTTTCGTCGACTGAGTTTTTGAAATGAGCGCATGCGTAAGAACAGCCCCCCTCCTTCACAGCTCTTTTCGAGGGAACGCCTCCCAAAACTCGTGCACGAGTATAGGAACACGAGTGTTTACCACCGGCATTCGCTGTGTTATTAAGCCGGGCACACATTTAACGACTAGCTAAAACATTCTGACTGTGCTCAACATACAGCGATTGTTTCCTGCTCCTGAAGCAGATTTATATACTTTCACATGGAATTTGAACACCGACTGTAATCGCAGACTGAACGCAACTGGCTCTGACTGGACGCGTTTGAGCGCGATCAGTCATAAGTATCAATTTACATTAATAATCGGCCTTACAATCGACTTAAAGCCGCACACACTTAGTGGATTCATTATGTCGGACTCACCGCAGGGAACTCATAATCTGCAGTTGTTACTCCTGTCTCCTGACAAAAACATTGCATGCGGCGCCTGTGGAGCGTGGAAAGTTACTGGAGCGCGCAGCCGCGCGTCTCTCACAAGGAACGTCATGGCAGTGATTGACAAGCCAGAGGGCCAATCGTTTATGCGATGATTGCGTAAACGATTGGCTGATGTTTTTAAGGCACTACCTCGTGCACAGATGATGTATATTATTAATATTCCTTTCAGTGCACCTAATAAATAGTCTTTTATCAGTTAGTAAAGACAGTGTCAAGTAATATTGCAAAAATGTTTAAAACAAAACATCCTATTTAGCACCGTTAAGAGGTGAACTGACAGACTGCATAACCTGAAGACCCAGCTTAGCACTTAATTAATCATTTCTGTTTCTCATAATTTGGCCTTGGCCTATAGTTTATTTTTTATTCCAAATGCGATTAACGTCTGCGCAAGTACTAGATGTGTTGGAGAATTTAACATGTAACATTTCAGTTATATTCTGCTGAAATATACTAAATAATTCGTTCATTTGGCTGAACGAGATTCAAAGATTTGAGTCAGTAAAAATGATCCAAACTTCCCGCTACTAATATAGACTTGTATCACATTCTATATAATGTTATGTTCTTAATGAACAGTTGCTACACCATCCTGGGACCACGTATAAAAGCCAAGCGCACAAAGTAAAAGTTGAGGAGGTTTTGTGAACGGATTGGCTTCATGTTCGTTACTCTTTCCAGGCCTGCAAATTCTTTTCAATTAATGAAAAGGGAAAAAGACTGAGAACGAGTCACAGGAAAACATAAAGAGAGATAAAATAATCTAACAGTACTTTAGTTATTTTTGTGAGGAACAGCGTGAGTTTCAGTGTGGACAAAATGAGTAAAGTGACATTGAGTGAGGACAAAATGAGTAAAGTGAGGAACTCTGGGCCGGTCCTCACTGTCATCCACTTAAAAACCCCCTCTTTGAGTGTTAAGACTTGGTTTTACCCACTTAGTTGTGATGGGTAAAAGTGTAAGTGGCTAGGGATTGTATTATAGCTATAAATGTCCTCACAAAGATAGTCATGCGAATGTGTGTTAAGGACGGGACTCCATGAAATGCACTAGTTGCAAATAAAATCATAATTAGTTTGATAAATTCTGTAATTTAAAGCAGACATAGGTTCTTCTTCATATCATTGATTAGATGCAAGAATCTCTCAGGATAATAAGAATTTTTGCAGTGAGTTTTGCAATGAGTGGGTGATTTTATAATAGAGGGAAATGTTTGACTACATAACCTGATTTGCTCACATCCCAGTGGCGGATAGGCTTAGGAATGGATGGGGCATCATTATTCAAAAAGTATTACTCTGGTATTAAGTCAAGTAATATTTAATCACAGTCTTTCTTACCTGCAGAGAAAGGATGTACTGACCCAAGGGTACCCTTCTTCTAGGGTACATTTATAAAAGCTACTTAAATACCCTAATTGAACTAAGGCCTAATTCTGGCTTAGTTTAAGCCGTCAGTAAACCGGGCATATAGATATAAAAACACATATGTAGACTGTGGGCTAATGGGTGCTCTAGGGTACTGAATAATAAAATCCTAGGTGGCTTTATTTGAATTTTCCAGCAGTAAACGCTTAAACACTAAATGCATTTAGTTAAAGTGCATGTATTTACACTCTTAATTGACAAATTATAAACAATCTTAAAAATCAAGTGTATATGAAGGAACAGAGGCTGTGACGTATTTTAAAACATTTTATCTACATTTTATCTACTAGAAAAACGACATAGCAACATATAAAACATTGGAACACAGATCTTCGGGATGGTATTAATCTTCAATGTTTTCTTTTGGTTCCCAGGAGTTTTCCCACTCTGCCCCACTGTAAGAGACAGAAAAAATATTACCGTCACATTGCTTATTACTGTTTGGAATATAAATATTATGTTGACATACAATGAGACAGTCTTCAGGAATGCAGCATTGTTTTTTAACAAGGCTACATGTGTATGGTGTTCAGATATTAACTGCAAATTTGTATTTTAATTTAATTTTATATCCAATGCACTACACTGCCCTAACAATTTTAGAGTGTTGTGTGACTTGCTGGACAACCAGCCCTCTCTGATCAAACTGCAGTTAAAGCTAAAAAAAAATGTCTATGTAATGTTTATATAAATGTTTAATTTTGTTAGTTTTGTTCTGTCAATCATCTGCAGTAAAGTTCAGATAACATGCGCACCATCCAGAGCAAGGATACCACTGCACCAACACCTCCGCATGGCCCTTAAAGACAGGAAGAAACATGGTGAAATTAATGTCATTTTCTTTCAACACATACAGGTAGAATAATAATATTGGACTGTAAATTTAACATTAAATCTATTACTAACATAAGAAGCATAAACTTATAATATGAATATATTTAGAAAAATACAGACCTTCAATTTTTATGGACAAGATTTAAAATTTGCAATCAAAACTTAATTTGTGAAATAAAACTTTTCTTATTAAAGTCCATGGTCAAACATTATAACATGAATTATAAACCATACATTAATGATATAGTACATTTAGTAATGTTTTTTCACAGACATTTTGTAATTACAACATACAAAATTATAACTTTGTTATTATCTATGTGGTATTTTTATCATTATATATATATAAAATGGATTTTGAAACAAACCTCCCTGATTCTTTTCCTCAGGATTTTTTTGTAGGGAAAACTGGTTGAGTCTTTATGCACTGGGCATTCTGAAATGATTAAAAAGAGGATTATAATTTGAACCAGACATAAGTAAAAGAAAAAGTTCAACAGACATCTTGTAAACATTGCCATGAGAATTATGGACTTAAACTGAAAAACTTGAAGGAAACTCAGGAAAAACTTTTTGAAAATCAAAATTGCAGCTTAGTGTCAAAAAGTTTTTTTTTAGTTTCCTTTACGATTTACAATTAAAGTTTCTTTAATTACAAAACGTGAAAACACCATTTTCACTTATGTTGCAATATGCCATGAAAGAGTCACATTTTTGAGACGTGGGAACTTCCCACAATACACCAAACTTTTTGTCTTTTTTGTTAAAATTTCACTTTGCATTGTTGGGAGTCTGTCTTTTTACAAAGCTCACATGCCCATGATAAAGTAATTACTCGTCACTGTAATTATTTTTTTTCTAGATATATCTTAGATTCATATTTTTGAAACACTGATTTCTGTATTTAGTATGTTTGTATGAACACGAAGAATGATAACATTTTTTACATATAAATATAAGTTGGGAAATCTGTATATTTAATGTGGACCTATCCACCCTATTAACGTAAGAGTGCAATGACCATTAATACGTTGAATGTGACCGATGTTCAATGGCTTCCAGTTATTTTAGCTGTACAAAAACAGTCCATTGTGCTGCCTCATATCACAAATTAATTTTAATATGTTTTATAATCATAAACACATTGGTTCATAGCACAAGTAGTTTTAACATTTACTTCACTTTGTTACTCTTCCAGTTATTTACGTTTAGGTGCTAATAAATCAGACGTCTTGCACTTTAAAGAAAATAGCTTATTTCCATGTTGCTAAATATGGATACGAATTGTATCTTGATTGAATAGCTTAAAAACAAACAAATAACAAGAAATCGGTTTCTTCGGCTAACTAAAACTGTTTGACAGTGCAAAATCTAGCACAGTTTTGATTCATATGGTGATAAAAATGACTGATAAATACACACATACCACTAGTGTCTTCTTTCCTCCTTGCTCGTTTTTGTCTTCGTGAGGAAGATTCTGAGTCTGGAGTACCTTGCTCAATGGACACAGAAGTGAGTTTTGAACAGGTAGAAAGGGTAGGAGCTGAAGGCAGGGCTGAACTTAGGGAGGAAGACACAGGACTGGACTGAGAGGAGATGAAATCAGGATGAGTCAGGGGGGACAGAGGAGGAGCAACGGATAAAGACACAGGAGGGGTCAATGAGGTGGTGCAGGAAACAACAGGTGTCTGGGTGGAATGGAAAGAAGAGGGCACAGGAGAAGCCGAGGAGGAAGACACGGGAGTAAGAGGCTCAGACTCAGGGGTGAGCAGAGGTTTAGACTCTGATGCTGGGTCTGAAGGGCAGACATTTTCTAATGGTGTAATCTTTGTCTTTGTGATATTTGTTGCTGGAGTCTTGCCATTGCTGCTTGCTAGTTTATCTGCGATCACCACTGTTGGAAAAAAGAAATTGTGAAGTGAACCTTTGCATAAGCTGCTGCAATCAACAAATATACACTTGCCAACGTTGTAAGCCACTTATAAACACAATATAATAAGCAGACATGGCAAAACTGTACCAGGAAAACAAATATAAGAAACTAATATAAACAATATCCTACTAAATTAAAAAAAGTAATTCTTAAATCAATCAAGGATGCACTAATAAGCAATCAAATGTGTAAAACTGTAACATGCACATGTGTTCATTACCATTAAGAAGACTTTCATACTGCCTCTTTATGGTGACACATGCATCCTGAGTCTCCTCTGAGTTCATTTGCCATGGACAGAAGCACTCAGCTGAAAAACCTTTATTGGTTTTCCTGGCAAGGAGAAGGACTGGGTACCTTTCCAAAAGGTCCCACTTGTGGAGCTGGAACAAAATTTAAACAAAGTCATAAGACTGAAAATTTCAGAGTACTGAGAAAATCAGTGTTTTTATGCGTTGATAGCTAGACAGATACTCTGGCATTCAATGCATAGGTTAAGCCAACTTAGTAATTCCCTTCTCTC
>RJVU01062164.1:127370-147105 GCA_003731715.1 Anabarilius grahami | reverse complement strand
GAGGAGCAACGGATAAAGACACAGGAGGGGTCAAGGAGGTGGTGCAGGAAACAACAGGTGTCTGGGTGGAATGGAAAGAAGAGGGCACAGGAGAAGCTGAGGAGGAAGACACGGGAGTAAGAGGCTCAGACTCAGGGGTGAGCAGAGGTTTAGACTCTGATGCTGGGTCTGAAGGGCAGACATTTTCTAATGGTGTAATCTTTGTCTTTGTGATATTTGTTGCTGGAGTCTTGCCATTGCTGCTTGCTAGTTTATCTGCGATCACCACTGTTGGAAAAAAGAAATTGTGAAGTGAACCTTTGCATAAGCTGCTGCAATCAACAAATATGCAACAGACATCTACTTAACGGATTGAAAACTTATACACTTGCCAATGTTGTAAGCCCCTTACAAACACAATATAATAAGCAGACATGACAAAACTGTACCAGGAAAACAGATATAAGAAACTAATATAAACAATATCCTACTAAATTAAAAAAGCAATTCTTAAATCAATCAAGGATGCACTAATAAGCAATCAAATGTGTAAACATGTAACATGCACATGTGTTCATTACCATTAAGAAGACTTTCATACTGCCTCTTTATGGTGACACATGCGTCCTGAGTCTCCTCTGAGTTCATTTGCCATGGACAGAAGCACTCAGCTGAAAAACCTTTATTGGTTTTCCTGGCAAGGAGAAAGACTGGGTACCTTTCCAAAAGGTCCCACTTGTGGAGCTGGAACAATATTTAAACAAAGTCATAAGACTGAAAATTTCAGAGTACTGAGAAAAGCAGTGTTTTTATGCGTTGATAGCTAGACAGATACTCTGGCATTCAATGCATAGGTTAAGCCAACTTAGTAATTCCCTTCTCTCCCCAGCTGGCTTGGTTTTTCAGTTAAGTGAAGTGAAGTGACATGTGGCCAAGTATGGTGACCCATACTCGGAATTTGTGCTCTGCATTTAACCCATCCAAGTGCACACACACAGCAGTGAACACACACACCGTGAACACACACCCGGAGCAGTGGGCAGCCATTGCTGCGGCGCCCGGGGAGCAGTTGGGGGTACGGTGCCTTGCTCAAGGGTCTCACCTCAGTCGTGGTATTGAGGGTGGAGAGAGCGCTGGACATTCACTCCCCTCACCGACAATCCCTGCCGGACCTGAGATTCGAACCCATGACCTTTGGGTTACAAGTCCGACTCTCTATCCATTAGGCCACGACTGCCCCTTATTGTGATACAACAGGGGTGTCCAGTCCGGCTCCCGGTAGGCCTGTGCCGGTAAACTTGACAACCGCACCACCACCGGCAGTGATCCAGCAAAACACTTTTGAATGTTGTTTTACATGAATATAGTGACACGAGTGAAGCACAAAACTTTGTAAATAATAGCTTGGCAATTAAATGTTACATCGCAGTCATGTAATTACTTGATGTGCCTTGTTTCTTGGACATTAAATAAATTGATAAATTGATAAGAATCCTAAAAACAGAGATTTTACACAGCTATTTGTAACAAGCTAAATCCGAAGCCTACTTGCAACACTAATTACAAAGCAAATGTACATAAGAGGGTTGCCAGGTTTTCACAACAAATTCAATTGCTACTCAAAACTAGCCAAATTTTCGGGAGGAGTGTGCCACAGTAAAAATGGTGTTCTGGAGGGTAAAATCAGCATTTTTGGTGGGGTTCCCCTTATAAAATTTGCATTCCAGGGACTAAATATCATGTTATTTGGGGTCACTTCAACCCTCGGGCATGAAAAACAACCCACAGCAACAGTGTAAAAGTAGCCCAATTCCACAGGAAAACGGCAGACTTGGCAACATTGATATATAAAGACATTAAACGCATTATTTTGCACAGCTAACAAAACACAGGGCCCTATTTAACAATCTAAACGCATAGTCTGAAGCGCACAGAGCAGGTGCACTTAAGGGCATGTCCAAATCCTCTTGTGCTAGTTTAACGATGGAAAATATTTACCTATCACACATTTTTTGTTTTAATCGCGCATGCGCAGCGTCACTGTTCTGCAGAGTTCAGCTCCAACCCCAAATAAACACACCTGAACCAGCTTATCAAGGTCTAACTAGGCATGCAAGACTTCCAGGCAGGTGTGTAGAGGTCCCTCCAGGACACTTTACCAATCTATACCAATTATTTTCAATTATACCCATCTAATGTTTCACACACCGAAAGCTATTACTGCTTTTATTTAGTGTTCTTCATCAGACCTGAGTAAAATGGAAAAATACACAATGTTTCAGCCTCAGTCAATGTGAAAACTGAAGAAAGAATGGCTGAAACGTCTAGAAATGCATGTGTAAATGGTAAAGATCAAGGATTATTTACAGTACTTACTATTTAATGACAAACCTACCAGTAGTTCTGTTGCTTCATACACCTTGCTCACAGTGCTGGGGTTTTTCTGCTGGTCTTTCCACTCTTGGGCAAGATTTTTCTTTCTTTCCTCAAGCTTCTGCTTATAAGGCTGCTTGGCACCGCAGTGTGGACACGTCTTTCTTGCTACCCCAATTTTTTCCTTGCATGTATGGCAATCCTTTTGACTAGGCAACTGGAGAAAGAATCATAAATGATAATTACAACACTGCATTGCTGTGTTTTCTTCACCCCTACTATGTTGACGAGAGTCACAGTCTATTACCACAGAAAATATTCTCACCAATTACCTATTACAGGGCTTTAAGTTATGATAACTTCTTAATGTCACATTATCCAATGCATGAATTGAAGAAATATATCACGGTTTATTAAACACATGACTAATTTATTGTACTACAGTTGCAGACGCCGAGTCATCTTGCTCTCGAATGTTCACGGACCTACTTTGACTGTTCCAATATGGCGGACAGCTTACGTATAGCAGCCCATAGAAACAGGGGCATAATGGGGCATCTATGTATATATTTATCCATGGATCCAGTAGTTACTGCTTAAGCAATCAATCAATGCCAAAATCTAACATCCTATCAAAACGTGTGACCTTATACAAAACCATTGAAGTACTGTGTTTGGCAAATATAATATGTGATGTACGATACTGTTTATGTGGATTAATATCAATATCAGATTACTCTGGATAATCACCTTTGTTGTCTGTCGTTTACCCTTGTATGTTTTTTCCGTTCCTGTCTTTGCACCTGTATGTAGAAATCAGTTAGAATCAGGAAGAAATAAAAAACCCAAAACATACAGACTACACAAAAGATCAATGCAATATATTATATATTGCATTGATCTTTTGAGTAGTCTGTACATATATACATATATAATAGGCCTATTTTATAGAAGTTAATCATTTTAAATATGTTAAAATTTAATATTTCATTCTGTCTTTTTACTTTTATACATTATTCAATTATTTTATTAAAAAAACAATTCCTTCATTTGAATTTATTACAATAATTTTATAAAAAATAATGCGTATTATTAAAATATTTGCAGTATTTATTTATTGCACAGTCATTGTAAAATATATCTATCTATCTGCTCACGTCCATATTGACCAATGACAAGTTTTGCATGGAAACGACCCAGTTTTCTATCATAAATTTGTTTCATAAATAAGGCCCATTGTGATTTATGGATTGATTCAGTGAATATTTACTCCTATTTATATTCAGTTATATTAAACTGTATTATGACAATATTTAGTTTAACTAATTTTAACCATCTGAATTTTAATTTCTGGTGCTGTAGGCTTCAAGCTTTCTTAAATACTGTTGCATAATTCAGTGAAAGAAATGAATGGTTTTCATTGTTTAATTCAGAAGTTGATTTTGGGTTTAATGTTACAGAAAATAATCATCTTGGTTAGGCTACTTCAGTGTGATTTTTCCTAATTTAATGTGTGACGTCAAAATAACGAACACCCAAAGTGGAAGTCAGATCTTCCCAGGCTGAAGCAGCATTAGTATTTGTCTGATCATGTGATCTCAACATATCTGTCCACATGAGGCGACCCGCTCCGTGTCAGATAAAACCACTTTATTTAGGACAAGCTTCAAAAATATCATTCATTTCTGTAGAGCTGGACATTTTAATAAGGATCAAATAACTGAGTTCAGCTTTGAGAATGAAACCAACCTGTTTGTTCCTCAGTTTCTTCAATCCTCATGTTTTCACTCTCTTTAATAAACACCATCTTTGTTTGTTCCTCAGTTTCTTCATGTTTCACTCTGAATGTTTCTTCAATCTTCATGTTTTCACTCTCCTCTTTCATAAACGGCATCTTTGTTTGTTCCTCAGTATCTTGTTTCACTCTGAATGTTTCTTCAATCTTCATATCTTCACTCTCCACTTTAATAAACGCCATCTTTATAATTGTGTGTCGCGTGGATCTCAGTCGCTTCACCAGGAGTTTTTCCTGTGTGTTTAAGATGAAAATAATTTACAGAAAGAAAAACACATCCAAACTAAATCTCTTGGTGCTTCCCAGGTGAAAAAAAGTACATTTCTATAATATACTTAAAGTGCTTTATTTCCGCCCACTAATTTTGTACTTAAGAAGTACTAAAGAAGAATTTTTAGTATATTAAGATAATCTTAAAGGGATAGTTCACCCAAAAATGAAAATTTGATGTTTATCTGCTTACCCCCAGGGCATCCAAGATGTAGGTGACTTTGTTCTTCAGTAGAACACAAATGATGATTTTTAACTCCAACCATTGTCGTCTGTCAGTCTTATAATGTGTGTCAATGGGAACTTCTTCTATAAGAGTAAATAAAACTTCCATAGACAAATCGAAATTAAACCCTGCGGCTCGTGACGACACATTGATGTCTTAAGACACGAAACGATCGGTTTGTGCGAGAAACCGAACAGTATTTATATCATTTTTTACCCCTAAAACACCATTATGTCCAGCTGCGTTCAGCACTCGGTTAGTGAGGTCTGATCGCGCTCTGACAACGGCAGTGATGTCTAGCTCTCATTGAAGTATAAGCGCGAGACATCACTGCCGCTGTCAGAGCGCGATCAGACCTCACTAACCGAGTGCAGAACGCAGTTAGGCATAGTGGTGTATTAGAGGTCTTAGGACATCAATGTGTCGTCACGAGCCGCAGGGTTTAATTTGGATTTGTCTAAGCAAGTTTTATTTACTCTTATAGTAGAAGTTCCCATCCACTGGCATTATTTGACTGACAGACGGCAACGGTTGGAGTTAAAAATCATCATTTGTGTTCTACTGAAAAAACAAAGTCACCTACATCTTGGATGCCCTGGGGGTAAGCAGATAAACATCAAATTTTCATTTTTGGGTGAACTATCCCTTTAAGAGCATATAAGTGTACTCAACTGTGCTATTTTGAGACACCATGAAATATGAACTATAATGTGCTTTTAATATACTATCTCTGTATTTAAAAAATATATTTAGCTACCACTTGTTATGGGTTCAAATGTAGTAGTATCTAAATACATTTTTTAAATACAGAGATAGTATATTAAAAGCACATTATAGTTCATATGTCATGGTGTCTCAAAATAGCACAGTTGAGTACACTTAGATGCTCTTAAGAAGTACTAAAGAAGAATTTTTAGTATATTAAGTACAAAATTTAGAAAATGTACTTTTTTTTTTTTACCTGGGTTTAGGAAAACAGTACGGTGGGCAATATGCATTTAAGTAGGTAAATATAAGAGAACTACATCAAAGTGATCTGTATTTGCCACTCTTCCTGCTGCCAGCTGGTGGCGCTATGACTATAACTACATTTTGGCATGCAGATCAATCAGGCCAGGGCACTTATCAAAAATGTGTAGATTGAGACATTTTATGCATGAGTTACAACAACATCCTGTTTCAATGCATTAGTAGCATGCTTTAACAGTGTTTCGCCGCACAAAAAGTATTCTTTTCGCTTGTCTTTAGTAGCTTTCAGGGCATTGAAAGTGTTAATTGTCTTGCTGGCAATGGAGGCCTCACTGAGCCATCAGATTNTATGACTATAACTACATTTTGGCATGCAGATCAATCAGGCCAGGGCACTTATCAAAAATGTGTAGATTGAGACATTTTATGCATGAGTTACAACAACATCCTGTTTCAATGCATTAGTAGCATGCTTTAACAGTGTTTCGCCGCACAAAAAGTATTATTTTCACTTGTCTTTAGTAGCTTTCTGGGCATTGAAAGTGTTAATTGTCTTGCTGGCAATGGAGGCCTCACTGAGCCATCAGATTTCATCAAAAATATCTTAATTTGTGTTCTGAAGATGAACGAAGGTCTTACGGGTGTGGAACAACATGAGGGTGAGTAATAAATGACAGAAATTTCATTTTAGGGTGAACTAACCCTTTAAAGATGTTTACTTTTACTGTAATGTTTAAAAAAAAAATAGATTTTTTTTCACAGACATTGATGCGTTATTAATTTCTAGCACTTTTTTTGTTCTCGTATTATTTTCATCAACAATATGGTTTGCGGAGGCCATTTTATTTGATGTATCCATGGCACAAGTATTTTATTTCTTTATATATAGACCAAGTAATGTTGTCCAATGACTTGTTTTCATCATTTTAGGTATTTTGTTTAATTTTTTTTTGTTAGGCATTAGATTTTTTGGTATCACTTTATAATAAGATCTCATTTGTTAATGCTTTAGCTAACATGAAGTAAGAGCAAAAACCTTTGTGAATGTTAGTTAATAAAATAACTTTGTTCATGTTAGTTCACAGTGCATTAACAGACTCTGTATCTTAAAAATGTCTTAAATGTTGAGATTCATATGAACTAAGATTAATAAATCCTGTAGTATTGTTCATTCATCGTTGTTTCACATTAACTAATGCTAACAAAATGAAAACCTATTGTGAAGTGTTACCATATTTTATAAATACAGTTGGCCATATGAAAGTAAGATAATTTTTTTAAAAATGTAGTAATCTTACACTGGTTCAAACTAGACTTTCGAAAAACTACATCACTACTTTTCAGCAACCGAATTCATGATCATAATAAACCGACTCGAATTGATTCAACCATTTTACATAGATTGTAAAAATGAAACTGATTTAACAGTTCGCCTTGATTTAAACAATTTAAAAGTTAAACACAAACCTTTCTCCAGCCGAATCACAACAGATGAAGAAGCGCGACGCAGCTGTGTGACGTCACACCGGGAGACCAAAATAAAAGTCCTGCTGTTCACATGCTGCTGCTCTAAAATCATAAAAGTATAGTAATGTACTAAAAAAAGGCATATCATATTTAGAAAATATTAATAACTGTTAATTAGAGAGTATACGATTCTGTCTAAACGGCAAAATGTTTGGGTGCAGAAAACGTTTATACCAGATATTACATTAATAGTATTCAAATAGCTACAAGGTTTACAAGTTTAAAATACATATGACTTAAAGGCACAATATGTAATATTTTTGCAATAAAATGCTGAAAAACCACTAGCACAGTGTATATTATTATTCAATTGTGCACTTTCAACACAGGTGTAAAGTCCAGGTTCAGAAAGTAAAAGTCCTCATTATTTTGTTGTTGCTCAGTATTTGCTAATTAGCACAGTTTTTCAGCCAAGAGGTAAAACTAATTAGTGAAATGGGTGGAATAAACATATGGCAGGACTTTTGCTTTCTGACCTATGGACTTTACACCTCTGACTTTCAATATCCCACACTGCACGATTTTTGGCTGTCTCAGACGAAAGATTGTCATCGTGAAACAAATGTGGTGATTTCTGCGATCATAGCTCTTAATCGGTGGTCCTATGTCGTACAGTGAGAGAGGTTCAAAGATGGCCATTTTCCCGGTCTTGCGACCAAAGATAGCCTACGATCATTTTACAATAATAAGACCTACGTCTACTGACCAGCCAATGAAAATGTGACATGAAATCAACGCGACATGGCGCTAAAACTTAAAACTGCTTACCTCAAGCTCTTTTCCTTTCTTCTTTCGCCGCTTCCTTTTTATTTTCACCACACATAAATAATACAACTGCTAAAGTGCAATTTAACATGATTGTTTACCACTAGTGAATGCTGATGATGTTTTATTCTTCTATGGAAACCTGTGTCGTAGCCTACAAGTCAAAAGGTGTCATCATCGTACCCAAGTTTAATAAATCCATGTCGCACAGTGTGATTTGTAATGATCTTATACAGGACTGCTAAAATCGTGCTTTGTATCCGGGGCTTTAAGAAAGATGAACATGTAAAAAAAAAAAGAAGCATAATAGGACCCCTTTAAACCAGTAATTCACCCATTTACTCATGTTATTCCAAACTGGGATGACTTTCTGTTTTCTGAGGAACACACACAAAAAAAGGTATTTTAAGGAATTTCTCATCTGTCCTTATAGTCAAAGACAATAGGGTCCAAAAGTTTAATCTTCAAAAAGGACATTAAGGTATTTGTTCCAGAAACAATTATGATCTCTCTCTCTCTCTCTCTCTCTATATATATATATATATATATATATATATATATTTTATTCATTCATTCATTCATTCATTCATTTATTTATTTAGGGGTGTAAAGGTACACGTATTCGTATCGAACCGTTTCGGTACAGGGCTTTCGGTTTGGTGCACATGTGTACCGAATGCATTACATTGCAACATTGTTGCCAAACCAACATTAAGCACCAATAATCGCAATAAGCTCTGCGTTGTTACTTTCGATAAGAAACAAAGTGTCATCCCTCAAATTCTGTCCAAGAAATTCAAACAGAAAACGGCATTTTGACACGCTTTGATGTGACGTGACAGATCACTGTACAGGCACCTCAGTTCAACCGGCAGCGCGAGTGAACGCGATCATCTCTTCCTCACTAGTTACCGAATACATCTGAATGTATGCTGAAAGATACAGTACAACTTACTAAAACGTATAATATCTCATGTTAACCCCATGGGGCTAAAAGGATGCCGTTTGGTCTGCAGAATGCCTCATCAACCTTCCAAAGATTGATGACGGGTTGCTTTGGTGAGTGGAACTTGAGCCTCCTTATCTACCTGTGAAGGAAGTGTTTAAGTTTCTTAGCTTCACGGGGTACTATAGGCGATTCATCGAGTGCTATGCATCACTGGCAGCACCCCTACAACAGCTTACCTCTGCAGACCCTAAGAAAAAGAAAAAAGGTGTAAAAAGAAAAGGCGTTTGGAGCACTGAAGGAGAAATTGACTACAGTGCCAGTTCTGGGCAACCCCAACTTCAACTTACCATTTATACTGCAAACAGATGCTTCTGGTGAGTCTTGGAGAGGTCCTTGCGCAAGTTTAAGATGGTGTGGAAAAAGTAATTGCTTAAGCAAGCCCAGGTTTGAGACAACCTGAAACCCGCTACCCTGCACACAATTTAGGGTTGTCGTCTCTAAAGTGGGCTGTTACAGATAAATTCTATGACCACCTTTATAGGCATAAGTTTTCTGTGCTGACTAACAACAACCCCCTTAAATATGTGATGAGTACCATGAAGTTGGATGCCACAGGTCAGGGTTGGGTGTCATAGCTTGCCATGTTTGACTTTGACATTGAGTATAGGCAAGGGAAATTCAACTCTAATGTAGACACACTATCATGGTTGTCAAATCAAGAGGTCACAAAAACTCTTCAGTCTTGCCCACAGTGGATTTCCTCCACAAAGCGAGACCAGTACTGTGAAGATGAGTCAGGAAGGAAGGAAGGAAGTAGATGTAAGTGATCAAGCGGACAGAACTGTTGAATTCAAAGAGGGAGAGTTTCTGGACCGGGTTAAAAAAACAGCCGACTCATTTGATGGAGCAGGTACTGATGCGCTGCCTCAATTACAAAGCTGGAGATCAGAGGATGTCAAAAAGAGGACCCTGTCATTGGGCCAGTTATGCACTACAAGACATTAAACAGAAAGCCAAGATGTAGAGAAAGGTTGGAGAAAGGAAAAGATTCTTTACAGGCAAGTTAAAGATGTTCAGGGACGGTCCATTGCTCAGCTGATCTTGCCAGAGAAAATGCGACTTCTGGCTAAAACAAGTCTTCGTGATAAATCTGATCAATTGGGATTTGAGCGTACCTTGAATCTCTTCCGGGAACTATTCTTTTGGCCAAGAATGCATTCTGAAATAAAGTCCTGGTGTGAGCAGTGTGAAAGATGGTTTCTGATCTGAGATGTGTTTTGTTCATAAATGTTTTGTACACAATTAAAGTTTCTCAATGTTCCTCCACCACCATGTTTTGCACTACAACAACATCCTTGTTCTTCAGCTGGACACAGTTATTCCCAGTGCGCATCTGCACAGAGAAATGAGTGAACTGCATTTTGGCATACTGTTCTTTCACATTTGGGCTGTTGTCATGTGGTTTTTGAAGGGTTTTCTCTACATCTGACTCCACTGTTCACAAAGCCTCTCTTTCTGACAGTCTCCGTATGACTTATTCTAAAGACTTGCTGTTTTCTTATCATTCTTTTAATCTGGAAATTCTCAAAGGGAAAGCAAGTTTGACACACTAGTTTCAGACTTGTCATGTTTGGTTTGATAAAAACGAACTCTAGTGAGATTGCTCTGTTCATTTGAACATGTGAACGCTGCCCTCCGAACCCTGGTGTGCACCAAACATGCGGAACGATATTTGGTTTTCCACCAAGGAGGTTTAAATGCTGGTTCAGAGCCAGCAAGCTAAAGCCCAAGCTCTGAACCAGGGAAATTGGTTCGTAAGTAGCACCAAAACATTGCTGGTCTAGAAGTAAGAACCGCTTGCGTCAGGGGCTGGATTACCGTGACCAGCAAGAATCTTGTGACCGCCCTTTTTGAAATAGCAGCCAAACGAGTGAATAGCGGCCCGATTATGATCTCAGTCTATGCAAATTACGGTGAGCCATGTTTGGATGCTGCTGTAGGTTTGCAAAGCCATGAGCATCAATAGTAAAAAAATCAAGTGTATATGAAGAAACAGAGGCAGTGACAAGATATTTCTTTTAAAACATGTATATACTTTATCAATCTCCAAATATAGAAAAACAACAGTAAGAAACAAAACATTGGAACACATGGTATTAATCTTCAATGTTTTCTTTTGGTTCCCATGAGTTTTCCCACTCTGCCCCACTGTAAGAGACAGAAAAAAGTATTACTGTCACATTGCTTATTACTGTTTGGAATATTATGTTGACATACAATGAGACATGAAGTCTTCAGGAATGCAGCATTGTTTTTTAACACTCAGTATATTGGGGTAATAATGATGGTATCTGTTTCAAAACAATCCACATACTGTATTTTGTACATTACATGGATAATTTAATTCAACAATCACACCACATTTAAAATGAAATTCCAATTACACTGAAGTCTAGACTGAAGTTATAAAGATGTTTAAAGATGATACTGAACATAGCTAGTTTTATCTTTTAGGATTTGTGTAACAAGGGTACACAGTGTGTATGTTGTTGCACTCAGATATTAACTGAAAATTTGTATTTAAACATAGATTTAATTTAATTTTATATCAATGCACTACACTGCCCAAACAATTTTACAATGTTATGTGACTTTCTTGACAACCAGCCCTCTCTGATCAAACTGCAGTTAAAGCTAAAAGATGTCTATGTAATGTTTGTATAAATGTTAATTTTGTTAGTTTTGTTCTGTCAATCATCTGCAGTAAAGTTCAGATAACATGCGCACCATCCAGAGCAAGGATACCACTGCACCAACACCTCCGCATGGCCCTTAAAGACAGGAAGAAACATGGTGAAATTGATGTCATTTTCTTTCAACACATACAGGTAGAATAATAATATTGGACTGTAAATTTAACATTAAATCTACATAACATAAGAAGCATAAACTAATTATCAATATAGTTTTGAAAAATACGTACCTTCAATTTTTAAATTTTGTCAAACTACTATTGTTATGGACAAGATTTAAAATTTGCAATCAAAACCTAATTTGTGAAGTAAAACTTTTCTTAATTAAGTCCATGGTCAAACATTATAACATGAATTATATGAATACTTAAACCTTACATTAATTATAAAGTACATTTAGTAATGTTTTTTCACAGACAATTTGTAATTATAACATACAAAATAAATAATTTGTATTGTATTGTATTGTACAAATTTCAATTATCTATGAGGCATTTTTATCATTATATATATATAAAATGGATTTTGAAACAAACCTCCCTGATTCTTTTCCTCAGGATTTTTTTGTAGGGGAAACTGGTTGAGTCTTTATGCACTGGGCATTCTGAAATGATTAAAAACAGGATTATAATTTTACATTGTAAAGAAACTTTAATTGAAAAACTTAAAGGAAACTCAGAAAAAACGTTTTTAAAATCAAAATTGCAGCTTAGTGTTAACAACTGAACAGCACCATTTTCACTTATGTTACAATATGCCATGAAAGAGTCACATTTTTTGAGATGTGGGAACTTCCCACAATACACCACACTTGAGTGTTTTTGTCTTTTTTGTTAAAATTTCAGTTTGCATTGTTGGGAGTCTGTCTTTTTACAAATCTCACATGCCCATGATTACTGTAATTATTTTTCCTATAGATAGACGTTAGATTTATGTTTTTAAAACACTCATTTCCAAATTTCATGGTTTGTACGAACACGAAGAATGATCAAAGCAATAAAAAAATTGTACATATAAATATAAGTTGGGAAATCTGTATATTTAATGTGGACCTATCCACCCTATTTTTAACGTAAGAGTGCAATGACCATTAATACGTTGAATGTGACCGACGTTCAATGGCTTCCAGTTATTTTAGCTGTACAAAAACAGTCCATTGTGCTGCCTCATATCAAATGAACTGTTATCACATTATTAATTGTATCTTGCTTGAACAGCTTTAAAAAAAAAGAAAGAGAGAAAGCAGTTTCTTTCGCTAACTAAAACAGTTTGATGGTGAAAAAAATAAATAAAAATCAAGCAGTTTTGATTCATATGGTGATAAAAATTGACTGATAAATCTCCACACATACCACAAGTGTCTTCTTTCCTCTTTGTTCGTTTTTTTCTTCGTGAGGAAGATTCTGAGTCTGGAGTGCCTTGCTCAATGGACACAGGAGTGAGTTTTGAACAGGTAGAAAGGGTAGGAGCTGAAGGCAGGGCAGAACTTAGGGAGGAAGACACAGGACTGGACTGAGAGGAGATGAAATCAGGATGAGTCAGGGAGGACAGAGGAGGAACAATGGGTAAAGACACAGGAGGGGTCAAGGAGGTGGTGCAGGAAACAACAGGTGTCTGGGTGGAATGGAAAGAAGAGGGCACAGGAGAAGGCGAGGAGGAAGACACGGGAGTAAGAGGCTCAGACTCAGGGGTGAGCAGAGGTTTAGACTCTGATGCTGGGTCTGAAGGGCAGACATTTTTTAATGGTGTAATCTCTGTCTGTGTGATGTTTTTTGCTGGAGTCTTGCCATTGCTGCTTGCTAGTTCATCTGCAATCACCACTGTTGGAAAAAAGAAATTGTGATGTGAACCTTTACATAAGTTGCTGCAATCAACAAATATACAACAGACATCTACTTAAAGGATAAAAAAAACTCTAGGCAAATGGGTGAAAATGTACATGCGTGTTCATTACCATTAAGAAGACGTTCATACAGCCTCTTTATGGTGACAAATGCATCCTGAGTCTTCACTGAGTTCATCTGCCATGGACAGAAGCACTCAGCATAAAAACCTTTAATGGACCTCCTGGCAAGGAGGAGGACTGGGTACCTTTCCAAAAGGTTCCACTTGTGGAGCTGGAAGAATATGGAAACAAAGTAGGACAGAAACCTTTTGCTTGCACACCAAATTCCATTTAGCACAGTTTGTGTTCGTTATTAGACTTTTTTAAAGCATGTCAAGTTTATTTTTAACGCATGTGTAAATGGTAATATCGAAATTTATTTACAGTACAAAGACAAACGATAAAAGATAAACCTACCAGTAGTTCTGTTGCATCATACACCTTGTTCACACTGCTGTTTTTTTTCTGGCGGTCTTTCCATCCTTGGGCAAGATATTTCTTTCTTTCCTCAAGCTTCTGCTTATAAGGCTGCTTGGCACCGCAGTGTGGACACGTCTTGCTTGCTACCCCAATTCTTTCCTTGCATCTATTGCAATCCTTTTGAATAGGCAACTGGAGAAAGAAACGATTGATAATTACAACACTAATATTACATAAAGATATTATGTAATATCAAACTATGGTTGAAGATGCTCAGTCAACTTGCTCTCGAATGTTCACTGACCTACTCTGACTTTTCCAACATGGAGGACAGCTTACGTATAGCAGGCAATAGATGCCTCATTAGTGGCTGTTTCCATGTATATATTTATGCATGGATATAGTAGTTAACACTTAAGCATCAATCAATGCCAAAATCAAACTTCCTATAAAAATGTGTGACCTTACACAAAAGTGTTATACAGTACGGTGTTTGGTAAATATAAAATGTGATGTATGATCATTTTTATGTGGATAAATACCAATATCAGATTACTTTGGATAATCACCTTTGTTGTCTGTCGTCTACCCTTGTATGTCTGTTCCATTCTTGGCTTTCCACCTGTATGTAGAAATCAACATCAGAAAAGAAGAAGAAAAATGTACAGACTACACAAAGGAACAATGTAAATATATATTGAGATCCGGGCAATCTGGAGGTCAAGTCAACACCCTTAAATTCGTTGTTGTCCTCCTCAAATCATTCCTGGACCATTTTTGCTTTGTGACAGGAGCATTATTCTGCTGGAAGAGGCCACAGCCACCAGGAAATACCGTTTCCATGAAAGGGTGTACATGGTCTGCAACAATGCTTAGGTAGGTGGTACGTGTCAAAGTAACATCCACATGGATGGCAGGACCCAAGGTTTCCCAGCAGAACATTGCCCAAAGCATCACACTGCCTCTGTAGGCTTGCCTTCTTCCCATAGTGCATCCTGGTGCCATGTGTTCCCCAGGTAAGCGACGTACATGCACTCAGCCATCCACGTGATGTAAAAGAAAACATGATTCATCAAGCCAGGCAACCTTCTTCCATTGCTCCGTGGTCCAGTTCTGATGCTCACATGGCCACTGTTGGTGCTTTCAGCGGTGGACAGGGGTCAGCATGAGCACCCTGACTGGTCCATGGCTAGGCAGCCCCATACACACCCCACAAGAGCTGCAGTTTTGGAGATGCTCTGACCCAGTCTAGCATCACAATTTGGCCCTTGTCAAACTCGCTCAAATCTTTACGCTTGCCCATTTTTCCCGCTTCTAACACATCAACTTTGAGGACAAAATGTTCACTTGCTGCCTAATATATCCCACCCACTAACAGGTGCCGTGATGAAGAGATAGTCAAGGGGCAGTCATGGCCTAATGGATAGAGAGTCGGACTTGTAACCCAAAGGTCATGGGTTCGAGTCTCAGGTCCGGCAGGGATTGTCGGTGAGGGGAGTGAATATCCAGCGCTCTCCCCACCCTCAATACCACGACTGAGGTGAGACCCTTGAGTACCCCCAACTGCTCCCCGGGCGTTGCAGCAATGGCTGCCCACTGCTCCGGGCGTGTGTTCACGGTGTGTGTGTTCACGGTGTGTGTGTTCACTGCTGTGTGTGTGTGCACTTGGATGGGTTAAATGCAGAGGACAAATTCCGAGTATGGGTCACCATACTTGGCCACATGTCACTTCACTTCACTTCACTTCATAGTCAGTGTTATTTGAGAGGCTCAGGCCTATTATGTAGAAGTCTGCTTGAGTATGTTCTCCAGGGTCTGCTCCAGTATGTTCACCAGAGTCAACTCCAGAATGCACTTCAATGTCCGCTTCAGCCCATAGAGCATGGCACTATCCATAATGGCTTTAACATTTATGTGTCTGGGCCACACACACACTATATAGGCAAAAGTTTTGGGACACCTGCATTTATATGAACTTTGACATCCCATGACATCCCATTCTTAATCTGTAGGGTTTAATATGGCCCACCCTTTGCAGCTATAACAGCTTCAACTCTTCTGGGAAGGCTTTCCACAAGGTTTAGGAGTGTGTTCATGGGAATTTTTGACTATTCTTCTATAAGGGCATTTGTGAGATCAGGCAGTGACGTTGGCGAGAAGGCCTGGCTCACAGTCTCCACTCTAATTCATCCCAAAGGTGGTCTATCAGGTTGAGGTCAGGACTCTGTGCAGGGCAGTCAAGTTCCTCCACACCAAACTCGCTCATCCATGTCTTTATGGACCTTACTTTGTGCACTGGTGCTCAGTCATGTTGGAACAGGAAGGGGCCATCCCAAACTGTTCCCACAATGTTAGGAGCATGAAATTGTCCAAAATGTCTTGGTATGCTGAAGCATTAAGAGTTCCTTTCACTGTAACTAAGGGGGTCAAACCTGACCCCTGAAAAACACCCCACACCATAATCCTCCCTCCACCAAACTTTACACTTGTCACAATGCAGTCACACAAGTACCGTTCTCCTGGCAACAGCCAAACCCAGACTCATCCATCGGATTGCCAGACAGAGAAGCGTGATTCGTCACTCCAGAGAACACGTCTCTACTGCTCTAGAGTCCAGTGGCGGTGTGCTTTACACCACTGCATCCGACGCTTTGCATTGGACTTGGTGCTGTTAGGCTTGGATGCAGCTGCTCGGCCATGGAAACCCATTCCATTAAGCTCTCTACGCACTGTTCTTGAGCTAATCTGAAGGCCACACAAAGTTTGGATGTCTGTAGCTATTGACTCTGCAGAAAGTTGGTGACTTCTGCACACTGTACGCATGTGCTGACCCTGCTCTGTGATTTTACGTGGCTCACCACTTCGTGGCTGAGTTGCTGTTGTTCCCAATTGGAAATTTCATGAATGGACTTATTGCACAGTTAGCAATCTATCACGGTACCATGCTTGAATTCACTGAGCTCCTGAGAGCGACCCATTCTTTCACAAATGTTTGTAGAAGCAGTCTGCTTGCCTAGGTACTTGATTTTATACACCTGTGGCCAAGGAAGTGATTGGTGAGAGCTTTCCAGCAGAACCATGGCACTCCGATGTCACACCCCTATCGGTCCGGAACAAGCCTTCCATCAACAATGGCGGACGTTGTGTTATTATTGATGCTGATGGCTTTGCAAACCTACAATGGCATCCAAACACAGCGAATCCAACGTGTTCGCACCACTCGCCGTGATTTGTATAGACAGAGATTACAATCGAGCTGCTATTTGCTCGATTAGCTGATATCTCCAAAATGATGGTCACAACAAGTTTCTGTTCATCTTGTTGGTCACGGTAACCCCACCCCCAGCCCCTGATGCAAGAGGTTCTTACTTCTAGACCTGCAATGTTTTAGTGCTACTTATGAAACTTTTCTTAGTTCAGAGCTGGTGCTTTGGGTGTCGAAAGACAAAGAACTAATTTGAAACTAGTCTCTGGATCTGAACCAACACTCAAACTGACTTGGTGGAAAAGCTGCATTTGTTACTATTCCAATTATTTACCTTTCGGTAAATCAGAAGTCTTGCACATTCAAAGAAAATAGCACACTTCCATATGCAAAATAAGATTGCTATACAAAAAAAGTTATGCATATTACAATATGTGCCTCGGTAGAATTCTAAGCCTGATCTTTTCAATAAAACAATGAGAAAGTTTGTTCCCCTGAACTAAAACAGGGGAACAAACCGTTTGAATTCATATGGTGATAAAAATGACTGATAAATACGCACATACCACTAGTGTCTTCTTTCCGCCTTGTTTGTTTTTTTCTTCGTGAGGAAGATTCTGAGTCTGGAGTGCCTTGCTCAATGGACACAGAAGTGAGTTTTGAACAGGTAGAAAGGGTAGGAGCTGAAGGCAGGGCTGAACTTAGGGAGGAAGACACAGGACTGGACTGAGAGGAGATGAAATCAGGATGAGTCAGGGGGGACAGAGGAGCAACGGATAAAGACACAGGAGGGGTCAAGGAGGTGGTGCAGGAAACAACAGGTGTCTGGGTGGAATGGAAAGAAGAGGGCACAGGAGAAGCTGAGGAGGAAGACACGGGAGTAAGAGGCTCAGACTCAGGGGTGAGCAGAGGTTTAGACTCTGATGCTGGGTCTGAAGGGCAGACATTTTCTAATGGTGTAATCTTTGTCTTTGTGATATTTGTTGCTGGAGTCTTGCCATTGCTGCTTGCTAGTTCATCTGCGATCACCACTGTTGGAAAAAAGAAATTGTGATGTGAACCTTTGCATAAGCTGCTGCAATCAACAAATATGCAACAGACATCTACTTAACGGATTGAAAACTTATACACTTGCCAATGTTGTAAGCCCCTTACAAACACAATATAATAAGCAGACATGACAAAACTGTACCAGGAAAACAAATATAAGAGAAACTAATATTAACAATATCCTACTAAATTAAAAAAGCAATTCTTAAAGGATGCACTAATAAGCAATCAAATGTGTAAAAATGTAACATGCACCATTATGTGTTCATTACCATTAAGAAGACTTTCATACTGCCTCTTTATGGTGACACATGCATCCTGAGTCTCCTCTGAGTTCATTTGCCATGGACAGAAGCACTCAGCTGAAAAACCTTTATTGGTTTTCCTGGCAAGGAGAAAGACTGGGTACCTTTCCAAAAGGTCCCACTTGTGGAGCTGGAACAATATTAAAACAAAGTCATAAGACTGAAAATGTCAGAGTACTGAGAAAATCAGTGTTTTTATGCGTTGATAGCTAGACAGATACTCTGGCATTCAATGCATAGGTTAAGCCAACTTAGTAATTCCCTTCTCTCCCCAGCTGGCTTGGTTTTTCAGTTATTGTGATACAACAGGGGTGTCCATTCCGGCTCCCGGTAGGCCTGTGCCGGTAAACTTGACAACCGGCAGTGATACAGCAAAACACTTTTTTGTATGTGTAATGTTGTTTTACATGAATATAATAACACGAGTGAAGACCTACCAGTAGTTCTGTTGCATCATACACCTTGTTCACACTGCTGTTTTTTTTCTGGCGGTCTTTCCACTCTTGGGCAAGATTTTTCTTTCTTTCCTCAAGCTTCTGTTTATAAGGCTGCTTGGCACCGCAGTGTGGACACGTCTTGCTTGCAACCCCAATTTTTTCCTTGCATGTATGGCAATCCTTTTTAATAGGCAACTGGAGAAAGAATCATAAATTATACACTTCATGCTGTGTTATGAGATAACAAGAAATATTTTTTTCACCACTACTATATTGACAAGTGTCTCAGTCTATTACCACAGAAAATATTCTCACCAATGACCTATTACAGGGCTTTAAGTTATGATAACTTCTTAATGTCACATTATCCAATGCCTTTAAATGATACCTAGTTTATGATGATTACTAAAAACATGGATTGAAGAAATATATCTCTGTTTATTAAACACATGACTAATTTCATGACCTATTTTGACTGTTCCAATATGGCGGACAGCTTACGTATAGCAGCCCATGGAAACAGCCGCTAATGGGGCATTTATGTATTTATTTATCCATGGATCCAGTAGTTACCGCTTAAGCAATCAATCAATGCCAAAATCTAACATCCTGTCAAAACCTGTGACCTTATACAAAACCATTGAAGTACATTGAAGTTTGGCCAATATAATATGTGATGTACGATACTGTTTATGTGGATAAATATCAATATCAGATTACTTTGGATAATCACCTTTGTTGTCTGTCGTCTACCCTTGTATGTCTTTTTCTTTCCTGTCTTTGCACCTGTACATAGAAATCAAAATTAGAATCAGGCTTTAGAAAAA
>RJVU01062164.1:0-95087 GCA_003731715.1 Anabarilius grahami | reverse complement strand
GTTGGGCAAACATTTAACCCAACCGCTGGGTCAAAACAACCCAATCGCTGGGTTTGTCCATTTTCAACCCAACTTGGGTTGTTTTTAACCCAGCATTTTTTAGAGTGTATACTGCTGAGGAATTGTGTTAAAAGTACATTTTACCATCAAGTTGGTATGCATTAGGAAGACCAAAAAAGGGTTTTAGATTCAGGGTGGTAAAAACCCAACTCAACCAGGCCTCGACCCATTTATTTAGTGTATGATTAATTGACTGACAGATATTGTGATGTGTTTTTGTTCCCGGAAGAATCAAGACTACAATGGAGGCATGTCAGTGACACTGATATAGAGAATAACTCCTGCTGGAGGGACTTTGCAACTTTGCAGTGCATTTTCATGCTCAAACAGCAACATTACACACTAAAGAAAGATGAACATGGAAAAAAGCATAACAGGACCACTTTAAACCAGTAGTTCACCCAAAAAATTAAGAGGCAATATTTACTCATGTTATTACAAACCAGAATGACTTTTCTGTTTTTTTCCGTTTTTTTTCTGAAGAACACAAAAGAAGGTATCTTAAGGAATGTCAAAAGGGTCCAAAAGTTTAATCTTAAAAAAGGACCATTAAGGTATTTGTTCCAGAAACATTTTTGTCATAAGATAGATAGATAGATAGATAGATAGATAGATAGATAGATAAATACTGGATTCATATATGTTTACTTGATGATTTATGTGATGTTTCTCCTGTTATTGGTTTGTCCTTTAGCACCAGCTGAAGGAGACACAGAGGTGGTTCCAGCAGAGGATCCAGCAGAGAGAGAAAGATCTTCAGCAGCTGAGAGAGGCTGTTGAGTCTCATAAGGTGAGTCTGGAGAAGTTTGAGAAGTCTCAGTCAGGACTCACTGAAGCCTCTGTGTGATTGTGATGTGTGTCCTAACAGCGCTCTGCACAGACAGCAGTGGAGGACAGTGAGAGGATCTTCACTGAGCTCATCCGCGCCATCGAGAGAAGCCGCTCTGAGGCCACACAGCGGATCAGAGATCAGGAAAAGACTGCAGTGAGTCGAGCTGAAGGACGACTGGAGCGACTGGAGCAGGAGATCAATGATCTGAGGAGGAGAGACGCTGAGCTGGAGCAGCTTTCACACACACAGGATCACATCCATTTCCTGCAGGTAACAGAGATCTAGAAGAACAGGATCATAGTGGACTTGAGCAAGAGACTCACAGAGAAACATTTCATGAGAGCAGAATGAGCCGTTGACTGAAGTGTTGATCTGTGTGTTCGGTTATTATATAATAATCAATCAGACTCTCATCTGATCATTTTCTTTTGAAAGAGACACATTTACAAATGAGCTGCTCAAATCTGACAGTAGTGCAGGTTATTGGCTGAAGTGTGGAGGTGATGAGCTTTGATTTCTGTTTTCTGTAGAGTTTCCAGTCTCTCTCAGCTCCTCCTGAATCTACAGACATAAATGACGATCCCTTCAGTTCTCTCTCCTCTTTTGATGTTGTGAGAGAATCTGTCCTTCAGCTGAGAGAGAAACTGGAGGATTTCTGCAAAGAGGAGCTGAAGAAGATCTCTGACAGAGGTAAAGTCCTGGAGATTCATCTGCTCTCAGAAATGATCCTCCATCATCTCATATCATGTAGAAGATCATATTAGAAATGTCTTAGGAACAGATGCAGGGATCATTTTCTCTTGACATGATAATCACACTCTTCATGTCTGTTGATTTCCACAGTCACTTTCACCAATATTGTTCCCAAGACCAGGAACGACTTCCTACAATGTAAGTCACTAAGAAAACAAGCAGAGAAACTCACCGAGTGTGTTCATGTTCTTCCTGTAGAAGGAGAAAGAAAACATGACAGAAGAGTTTTATAGTTGATCATGTAAATGATGATTTGCACAGGATATCTGGTAAACTGTACTGAGACACTGATGATATATTGAACATGAAGAGTTCAGATACACTGAAAGATCAGATTCATAATTCCTGATTGTGATGTGTTTTATCTCCATCAGATTCCCATCAGTTCACTCTGGATCTGAACACAGTGAATAAACGCCTCCGTCTGTCTGAGAATAACAAAGTGATTACTTACAGTGACACAGAGCAGCCGTATCCTGATCATCCAGTCATATTGAATGTATATCAGCAGGTGTTGTGTAGAGAGAGTGTGAGTGGACGCTGTTACTGGGAGATTGAGTGGAGTGGAGATATTTTTGGTGTGGATATATCAGTGTCATATAAGAGCATCAGCAGGAAGGGAGGGGATTATGAGTGTGTGTTTGGATATAATGATCAGTCCTGGAGTTTGATCTGCTCTTCCTCCAGTTACTCATTCATACACAATAACATAGAGACTAAACTGCCTGTAAAGTCCATCACCAGTAGAATAGGAGTGTATGTGGATCACAGTGCAGGAACTCTGTCCTTCTACAGCGTCTCTGGAGACACAATGATCCTCATCCACACAGTCCAGACCACATTCACTCAACCACTCTATCCTGGGTTTATTGTTTATCCCGGGTATCGGATTAGATCAGTAGTGACACTATGTTGATGAATCAGAATAGACTGTAGAGAGACTCTACCCATAATGCTTTGAGCTCATGATGAATCAGTAACAGTGAGATGTTATAGAGTCTCTTATTTTCTCTTCATTACATTAATACTACAGCTGAACTTCTGTCAGTGAAATAACATGTCAGAATAAATGTATGTAATGAATCCTCATATAGACAGTAAGATCAGTGTGTGTTTGTGAGTGAGGGTGTGTATCTGTGCTTTTATCAAACTCTGTTTGTGATCAAAATCAGTCATTCAGTTCTTATTGTAGTGTTTTACATTTATTTACATTTATGCATTTGGCAGACGCTTTTATCCAAAGCGACTTACATTGCATTATACTATACATTTGTATCTGAGTATGTGTGTCACATTAATCATTTTCAATATTACTATCAAAATTACTGTTCTATTGAATTGATAACAGACATGATTCGTTAAAATGAAACATTAAATAAAAATTAATTTGTTATAAAATTGATAAATGTCGGTTTATTATTAAATGGAAAATATATAGATCCAGATCATCTGATCATACTGTAATCTCTTGATCAGTGAAAGTATGAGCACAATTATTCTAATCTAATCCAGTTTACTTTAAATAAACCTCCTCCTGAACTGAATTTACAGACCTGATGCTCTGACAACTCTGAGAAAAGATAAAAACAACAAAGATCGAGTCAATCATCATCAGTTCAATCCAGATATTAGGAATGAAAGAAGGAAAACTGTGAGCTGAACTCTGAAATCAGTCCAGATGAATCTCATCATTACTGTAAATGTCAGAATTGTTGGAGTTTCTTTGTTCAGTGGTTCATGCTGCTCGTCCTGATCTAGAAAGTATCCTGACATGATAAAACCATGTTTTTCTACATGAACTGTGGTAATACCATGCTCTGAATTCATCATGTAGTGTTGTGGTGAATAATGTCAGTGTTTTCTTTCTCTATCTGTCACGTGATCGTCCCGCTGCTGCTCTCAGTGCTGTAATGAACACAAATAATTCAATATATTAATATACTTCACTTTCATCAGAGCAAAGAGAGTCAATGATGAAGTGTTTCAATAGAGGATGTCAAACACTCTCATGAGCTTCTTCTGCATCTAGCAGCACCTTCAGAGATGAGACCCATGTGATCTATACCATGACCTTTGACCTTCCTGAAAGATGAGACAATCACACTCATTTATGACCTCTGACAGTATTTCTACATATTAAAAAAAACCTACTGTCCCTGAAAAACATAAATGTAATTTCTGTCTTTGATCTGTTGTATTTAATCATATTGTGTGTAATTTGCTTCTTTATTTTTATTATTTTAACAAAAAAGATTAAAAACCAAAATATCTGTATTGTGAAATATCGTTATTCTTATCGTTATTTGAATTAAAATGTCTTAAATCTTGAAATAAGATTTTGCTCATATCGCCCACCACTATTTGCATATTAAAACTGTAATATCTGATATAAATGTATTTTACAGTTTTGTCTATTAAATGTGAACGGATATTTCCTATTGACACACTACAGCAAAAGATATAAATAACTGGCTTAAAACCTTTTTATGGGGTGAAAATACTGAGGTGCCTAAGATTTCTGCACAGTACTGTATTTGTTTAAAGGGTTCAACCAAAAATGAAATTACTGGTTAGTCATTAATTACTCACCCTCATGTCGTTCCACACCGGTAAGACCTTTGTGCATCTTCAGAACACAAATTAAGATATTTTTGAAGAAATCCCCAGGTGAAAAAAAGTACATTTCTATAATATACTTAAAGTGCTCTATTTTCGTGCACTATTTTTGTACTTAATATACTAAAAATTCTTCTTTAGTACTACTTAAATATGTTTAGTTACCACTTGTAGTACACTATGGGTTCAAATGTACTATAAGTGATATCTAAATATATTTTTTAAATACAGAGGTAGTATATTAAAAGCACATTTTAGTTCATATTTCATGGTGTCTCAAAATAGCACAGTTGAGTACACTTAGATGTTATAAGTAGCATAAGTACTAAAGAAGAATTTTTAGTATATTAAGTACAAAATTAGTGCACGAAAATAGAGCACTTTAAGTACATTATAGAAATGTACTTTTTTTCACCTGGGATCTGAGAGATGTCTGTCCGTCCATCCATAGACAGCAATTTATCCACCACTTTCAAGGTCCAGAGAGGTACTAAAGACATTGTTAAAAAAGTGAACGTGACTGCAGTGGTTCAACCGTAAGTTTATAAAACGACAAGAATACTTTTTTGTGTGCAAAAATAATGACTTTATTCAACAATATCTTATGTTTTGTCATTCTCCTACGCTGTTTACATTCAACGCTTCCAGGTTATACGTCAAAACCGTGGCTCAATAATGAGTCGGCGTTCTGACGTAGAACCTGGAAGCACTGAACGTAAACAGTGTAGGAGAATGGATTTGAAAAAAATCCTACACTTACTTAAAAAGCAAAACAAAACAAAATGGGGCGCCGATGTACAAGTTTTATGGCCTGATCACACAACGCAAAAAAAGGAAGAGCTGTATCGGCCCAAAAACCACATCAGCCCAGAGGGGAAAATGCCAGGTCTGCCAGATGGCCAGTCCGCCCCAGAGTCCACTTGACCTCAGGTGTCCATTTTTTATTCTTTTTTTTTTTCTTAANTTTTTTCTTAATAATTCCTTACTTAAACAATTTAATAATAAATGAAAATGGAATTTATACTTGTATGATATTACGCTGTAGCCACATTAGACCAGTGGTTTGGAAAATAGATGCCGCCATCTTCTGGCAAGATGCGGGAATTCATTCGGCATGACCCTCACAGTGCATTATGGGTATTCTCTAGCTGTTGAGTGTACATCAGTTGTAAACTTGTTATTGCGGTGCATTATGGGATTAAATGAGTGTACTCGATAATATCCACTATGGTTTCAGACACCACTACACATGGCTTTCCCCTCAAATAGGGGCAGTCGTGGCCTAATGGATAGAGAGTCGGACTTGTAACCCAAAGGTCATGGGTTCGAGTCTCAGGTCCGGCAGGGATTGTCGGTGAGGGGAGTGAATGTCCAGCGCTCTCTCCCCACCCTCAATACCACGACTGAGGTGAGACCCTTGAGCAAGGCACCGTACCCCCAACTGCTCCCCGGGCGCCGCAGCAATGGCTGCCCACTGCTCCGGGTGTGTGTTCACGGTGTGTGTGTTCACTGCTGTGTGTGTGCACTTGGATGGGTTAAATGCAGAGCACAAATTCCGAGTATGGGTCACCATACTTGGCCACATGTCACTTCACTTTAAATAGTGCCCTATGTAAGGGTTTGGGGGTGATTTTGGATACCCTGCATTAGTGTCAGATAAGGGAGACATACAAAATGTGCCATGCTGGGATCCTCCAGGACAGGTTTGAGAACCCCTGGGAGAAAAAAAGTTACTATAATGTTATGTTTTTTTAATGACGATTAGCTCTCATGGGATTTAATTGAATATGCCTGCTCTGCTCCAGTCACTCTGTGCAGGCAGATATGCAGCATAAGGCAAAGCTCTTCAACCCTGCTCCAACACACCTGCCTACAGTTTTTGAGTCACTCTGAAGACCTTGATTAGCTGGTTCATGAGTGTTTGATTAGGGTTTATGCTTCCTTTTGAGTTCGGATTGAAGAAAAAAGAGTTTTAGCATTTTAACCCTAGAGAAAAATAAATATACTAAAATCTATTTGAAATACATTTATTTTATGCAAAGTGTACTACAATTGCATTTACATTTGCATGTACTTCATATAAATACCCTGCAATTGTACTTTTAGTATACTAAATTGGTATACTTAAAGTCTGCTAAACTGGAACAAGTATTTTTGTGTTTAGGTCAAACTAAAGATATGCTTAAGTATATTTGATTATGCTAAAGTGGAACTATTGCAAGTATACTTTAGTACAAATATATATATTGCATTTAAATTATACAGTGATCATACTATCCTTATACTAATAGTGATATTAAACACATTTTAGGCTTAATATTTAGAAATATGCATTGTGCAATAAAGAACTGCAAATAAAGTTTCATTAAAATATGTATGTCAGTATGTCTGTAAATAGTCAACATTTGAAGTGGATCAAAACCCTTCATCAAAGTTGTCCTTCTTCTATTTTTTTCATCCACTTCAAATGCTGACTACAGTATATTAATGGGTTTTTGATTAGTGTGAAATGAATGTAGGCCTATTTTAAATACATTTTAGAAGGTTTTTCACTAGGGCAGACTCTGCATCCATTGCCTCTGACATGTTTTCTCAGCGTCACATACTTAACTCTGAAACTCTTAAGGAAATCCAGAGTTAACTAAACTCATAATTATGAGTTGTGCTGATGTTCATGTGCATTTTAAATACATTCTGACATGACTTGAAAACACTGTAACTGCTGAAGCTAAACCTTGACCCCCATTGGCCTGCCCCAACATCCTACTAACGGTTGAACCACAATGACTGATATGTTTTGAACACGCCATAAAACCAATGCCATCACACTCACCAACAACCGGTTTTGCTGTACTTTTGCACACTATTGGGAATCTGTGTTGCAGATTTTGGCACATTTGTCAGAAGGAAACTTTAGAGTCTAGAAAGTCATTGTAGCTAAAGACACAAGTCTCACCATGTATTTCAAATCTGAGAATGAACAAATTATTTTTAGATGATGCTATATAATTTTTTAGATGAAACTTTCTTTTTGTGTAAACCACAGAAAACATGAGGTATGAACTGAAACATCTAGTTTGTTTCTTGTAATTGCTTGTAAGGGCAGAATTTTCAAACCCAACTTTTGCCTACAACTCAGACAGCTCGGTAATCATGAGAAATTTGCAAATAAAATGATTTCATTTGTTACATTTTTAAGTACTTCAGTAATTTATTTTTGTTGAATCCTATATTGACCTGTTATGACTAAATGTCCAATTCAATGAACAGTATTTGAGTTCTACTTTAGTATTGGCCTAGATAAAAGTTTACTGGAAATGTGTTTTGAGTTGCAAAAAATAATCATAAGTTTTATAATTATGACCTTTACCTTATTTAATCATTTGCTCACACTTTGAATATCAGGTAGACTGTTGTTTAACGTAATTCAATAGCACTTTTCACAATTTTGCAATTTTGCAGATATACATACATATAGAAAGTAGTTATGTAAGTAAATATTTGTAATTATGACAAATAAAGAAAACAGCATATAGTCAGTTTGAATTGGTGAAAAAAAAAAAAAAAACACATACCTGATCAGAGGTTTTATTAAATTTGTGTATTCCTAATGAACTTCAATGCACCTACTGTAATACACTTTCCCATTAATGCTACTTTAATGGCCCTTATTTGCACTTTGAAATATGGACTGTAGCCCTTTGGTCTGTCAAAATATTATGAATTATTAAATTAATTATTAAACTGATCCTGAGCATTTTATATTTATATTTAGATTGGAATTGGCAATGCTGTAATCCTTGGAGCCGGAGTCCAACCAACCTAGCACAGATGAAGACAGACAAAGAATTGAAAGAAACACAGGGCTTGAAGTACTAAATAGTGAGTTTAGGTATAGTGGTGCAGGGCCAGTGATTGTGCCAACAGAACAACCACTGGCTCTGCACCAGTGTTCATTTGGTTAATGAATAATTTGTCAACATTTTATCACAGACGAAAACGAGATGATGACTAAATAAAAATGACTATAAAACTATGACTAAAATCTACTAAAATTTTCGTCAACAAATAAAAATGAGATGACAAAAATGATAGAGAGGGACGATTCGGGAAGATGTCCAGTCAGGACTGCTGTGGGAAATGCGGCGCTGTTGTACGCTCTACAGACTCGCCCAGCAGCACTTCAGACTGCTTTACAATTAATGAATAGCGCACATTTATGCCAAGCGATTGCTAATAAGCTAATGTTGATGAATTATGACAATGTTTATGACACAATGTTTATATGGTCATATGTTTTAGACGGTTGTAAGAAGAATGCATATTTTATCTCCCTCATCTGAACTGAAGCCTGATACAGTGCAGACTGCAGACATTTCAGTATATGAGTCACAGTGTATTTCAGGATAATTTATAATTATTATTTTTTCCTGGTCATTATTGTTTTTTTTTTTTACACAATAAACTACATTTAATTTAATTTCTATTTAATTCATAGTAAACTACTGTATCTTCTGTCACAGGAAGGAAAGACTAAGAACATTATTTGACACATTATTAAATATATTTTACCGGTGTAAGGGTTATTATAGTTAACTCAACCTAAAACCATAAAAAAAATCTTCATTACTTGAAATAAAAGTTAACTGAAATAAAATAAATATATAAAAAATGTAAACTTATTTTATTTCATCTACTTTAGCTTAACCTGATGTACCAACTAAAACAGAAATAAAAAACTATATAGACATTTCAAAAGCAAAAACCTAAAGACAAAAGAAAAATACTAAAACTTAACTAAAATTACAATGAAAGCAGAAAAACTAAAAATCTAATCTAATCAAAATTTTAAACAAAAACTATAATAGTACCTCAATGATAAGTGTGTCAATCCCTGACAAGCACTGAATTAAGCTCTCTTTCGAGTGTTTTTGTACTTGAACTATCAAAAACCGTCCGCTGTGGCGAGTAAAGAACAGTTGGTTGTCTTAAGTGAACATAAACATTTCAGAGAGTATATTTTATTTATTTATTTGTTACATTTAGACACCTACATGCATGGCACATAGAAGACCTTGGAAAAATGCAGGGTTTACCTCTTATGAAAAGTATGGCACATTTTTATATTTTGCACAAAGTAATAAACTATTAAAACAAACTATCAAAACTCTCATAATCAAAACTCTAATCATGAGGACAAAAAAATTTTTAGTATGCAATGGAAGAAAAAAATTGTGTTAACTTGTCACAAACCTGGTTTAGCTAAATGGTCAGAGTAATTAGTATGACAGATAAAAATTTTCTCCAGCATTTAGCAAAATTATACATTTTTCTGCTCACCATGTTTCTGCTACTGTTGTTAAAATACCGGCATCATCTGAAGCTCTTTAATGTAGGAGAGAGGAAGAGAGAACAGAGAATCAGCACGGACGGAGCAGAAAGGGCTTCAATGAAGCACATTTGGCTGTAGGAAAAATATTAGAGGTTGCTCTGGAAGATCATTAGCATAATCAACCCTAAGCACATATGGCGTGAACTGCTCTGTTGTTTTGACGTGCTTCACACTTGATACCAAGTCGATACTGAAATTTTAAAATTGTAAATATTCCCATTGGCCATTGTGTTCATGCGCTCAACATATGTCTGTGATAGGCTAATGAAAACACTTTGAAAGCACATGAAAATGTTTAAAAGTATTTTGAAAGTGGGAGCGGGAGCATTTGAAAGCTGCTTTCAAATGCTCCGATATGTGTCTGTGTAAGCGATCGTTGAAGAGCGTCATTGATGTCTATTTACAACATGTTTTTAAAGCGCTGATCATTGTAGCCAATCACAGACATATCTGATGAGCACGTGAACACAATTGCCAATCAGAGGTGTTTAAGAATCTGCTCAACAGCGCTTAAAGCGTCACATTTTTTAAATTTTAGTATTGACTTGGTATCGAAGTCGATACTTTTGACAACATTACTCCCCGCTTTAAACTGTAGAAATGGTAAAGTGACACATTTATGTCCCGTGGTCTCGATGGAACCATTTTAATACCACGGTTTGCGGTCCACAATTTAAATATCACTGCTCTACAATTTATTCTGATTCATCAGCTGTCATAGCTGGTTGCGGTAGTAAGCGCACAAAGATAGAGAAACTCAAGAAAGCAGTCTTATAATATAATCTAACACAGAAAGGCACTGAGAGTTAACACAGCCATAAAAAGATGACACCAAACAATGAACTCAAGAAACACAGGGCTTAAATACTTGAAGTAATTGTTAACATACTACAAAACACCTGCACAGAATGATTAGCTGATTCATAACCGGGAGACAAACTAGAACCAATGCAGACATAAAAACAGAATATACATGTGAAATCAACACAATTTCACTGATGATCCAGGACCAACCCTAAATCCAGGATAGAGCGGTTGAGTGAATGTGGTCTGGACTGTGTGGATGAGGATCATTGTGTCTCCAGAGACGCTGTAGAAGGACAGAGTTCCTGCACTGTGATCCACATACACTCCTATTCTACTGCTGATGGACTCTGCAGCAAGGAGTTTAGTCTCTGTCTTATTGTGTCTGAATAAGTAACTGGAGGAAGAGCAGAACAAACCCCAGGAATGATCATTACGTCCAAACAAACGCTCATTACCCCGTCCCTTCCTGCTGATGCTCTTATATGACACTGATATAAACACACCAAACACACCATCACCGCTCCACTCAATCTCCCAGTAACAGCGTCGATCACACACACTCTCTCTACACAACACCTGAAGATACACATCAAATCTGTCTGGATGATCAGGATACGGCTGCTCTGTGAAAGTGCCACTAATCACTCTGTTCCTCTCAGAGAGACGGAGGCGTTTATGTGCTGTGTTCAGATCCAGAGTGAGCTGATGGGAATCTGAAGGAGATAAAACACATCAGAATCAGGAATTATGAATCTGATCATTTACATTTAATGTAGCTGAAATCTTTGTTCAATGTTTCAGCAGTGTCTCAGTACAGTTTACCAGATATCCAGTGCAAATAATTTTTCACTTTCAAAATGGAACTCGTGCTGCGTCCCCTAGAGGGTGCTATGGGGAATGCCTCTGGCATGACCGGTGTCTGAAGCATGAGTGAAAACACAACAATGAACTTGACATTGGCAAGCTGCAGCCTATGACATCATTACTGGAGTGGCCATGAGTATAAAAAGGCACCTGTGGAATACGTCATCATCCTTCTTGTATTCAGGAGACTGTATGCACATGAGTGAGGAGCGCACACGTTTAGCCCTTGAAGGACCTGAATGTGCACATTGAAAGTATTTCTCAATGAAAAGCTCTGTTCGCTTGTCCCTCGAGGGATGTGGAACACGCTTTTGAGCGGAAAGCTGTCTTCTCTTTGAGCAAGCTGGATGCACTAGATATGATGTATTCACAAGACTAGAAGAGACAGTTGAAGAGCTTTTTCTTTTCTGCTCTCTCCTGAGGGAGAGTAGTTAGTGTTTACACAAGCGTGTTCGGCTCTCAAGGGAGTTTATGGCACTCATAGTGACACATTCATGTCTGTTCTCATATGATTCTTTTCTGTAATGGTTTCCACCTGGGCTTGACTCTCTCTTAAGGGATGAGAGTTGAGCGCCTGAACACCATGGGTCGAGTCCTGTGGTCAGCATTACGGTGAGGCAGGATTGAGTGTGGGGGTTGTAGGCAAAGCATGGACGAGTCAAACAGTAAGTTTTCCTTTTTTGGCTCCTCTTGTTGACTTAACCCCCTGGGGTCGGTGATCGTGCCAGCGGTGGTAAAGATCTTGTAAAGATCTTGTATCGACAATGCAAGAGATGAGGACTCTGTAAAGTTTCCTCCAGCACGTCCAAAAGCCTTTCACTGAGGTTAACCCTCTGGAGTTGGAAAACGCGTTGGCGCGTTTTGTAGGATTTTTTTCACATTGCAGCAAAACAGACTTAAAATACTCCATCATTTTTTGTCATAGAGACAGAAGTAATATATCAATTGAAACTATGGAATGTCTTCTTTTATTTGTGTACACTCAGAGTAAAAACAAAATGTTGTGCTTTTTGCAAAATAAAGAAAACTAACATGATGCGTGATCTGTCGTCTCTGATAGTCCAATCTGATAGTTCTTAAAAAATGAACTGTAAGTTAGTGAATACTAATGACACAAAAATGAGACTTATGTCTAAAGAAACCTTGAAATGTCAGGTTTTAAATCATGTAAGTCAAACTGAAAACAAAAATTCTCTGTTTATGTCTGAAAAAGAGAGACGTGTCAGACGTCCGTAAGTCAGCTCATTATCCACTAATGCGGCCACGCCCACGGAGCTGGCGCTTTTCAGATGCAAATTCTGAGGCAATACATGTATACATCGTTGCAATCATGTATTTTTTATCTTCAAAAGTGTCTATCTGCATGTTATAGCCATGATTATAGAGATCTCTTAAAACCTCTGTTAGTTCCTGGAATGTCACATGGTATGCCTGTTCTTCACTGAGTCATTTGTGGACTAAATGTGCACAGAGCGCCCTCCGGCTGCAAGTATAAGTTGAAAACACAGTATCGAGCGCTCATAGTTATGACAATAAATATCGAATAAATATTACTCCTCTGTATAGAAAATTGACATAAACATATGAGAATCTATCAATATTTCTCCAAATGTGCATGCTTTTAAGCTAAAAGCCTATATGAAATGCCATAGAGGTAACATGAATGTTCAGATGCTTTGCATCACAGAAATTTGTTATATTTTAAAGTATATTAAAATAGAAAAACATTATTTTAAATTGTAATAATATTTCACAGTATTGCTGTTTTTCTGTATTTTTTTATATACATCATGATGAGCATGAGACTTCTTTTAGAAACATTATAATAGTAATTCATCCAATCTTTTGACTGGTACTGTAATTTAAACTATAATAGGTCTATACAAAGATTTCTGTCAAGAGTGGACATTATATTAACGTTAATACAGCTGACAGAGGGTTTTTTCACATTGCCTACCTGACTGAAAGGGCTCATTATTATGCGGGTCATTATGCAGGCAATTATGCGGGTCTTTGTCTTCTCAGCTGTGAATCACAGCATTATTCATGAAGATCCACGCCTCCACGCATACAGTGTGTCTTGACAAAAAGTGTCTTACAAAATTTAAATATTGTTTTATATGAACGAACATGTTAGAAACATAATAATCACTGCAATAATGATCTATTCATAGACTCTTAAGTGTTTGTCCATTAAAATCCAAACAGCAACGTTTTTTTTGCCCGGACAGTGTATGTCTACATAATGCTTGGATTACTTTTAAATGAAGTCAAATCAAAACCAAACAATTCTCAGTTTATGTAATCCATTTGAAACCAAGGAGAGGTGCAATCTTCTCCTTTTTATTCCATTATCTGTAATGAGCTGAGACTGCCACACCCCTGGTCATGGGAGACATTTGACTCTCGAGGTAGGGGGGCAAGATTTTTATTTATTTTTTGTTTGTTTTTTTCAAATTATTTGCAGAAATGTAAAGCAAACAAGTTTAAGTTTGCTTGTAGTTTATTTTCTAATTTAATAAATCACTTAATTTTATTATGACTGGAAATGACATGGACGATATGTGAATCAGTGTCCATCATTTTGGGAGCAAATGGTGATAAAGAAAAATGCCACGTCGCAATATTAAAAATATTTCCATTTTAAACCATGAAGGCAAGCCAGTGGATATCACACAAACAATGTGCAAACTTTGCGTGAGAGTTATGCGGGTGAAGAAGTCTCAAATGGCAGTCCATTATTCACTACAGAAACTGAAAGTAAAAACTGACTTTAACTTTTGGCATCTGACACTTGATGGCGCATATTCTCTTAGAGGCAATTAGAGATGAATCTAATTTATTTTCTTAATATTTCTCTTGTGGCCCATAGTGAGAAAAAAAAAGCATTTTTCGTGAATCAAGAAGTATTTTGTGTTAAACAAGTTGTTTTTGTGTTAAACAAGGAGTAAGCTATCAAACTAATCTTTTTTTATCCTCACAGCGCGTCACCTTTTCCTCTGAGGAAGATGGCAACTCAGACGAAGAACGGTTGCATTTTGAAAAGTGAACTGACACTGCCGAGAAAATAAGTTCTAGAGCCCTGTATTTCTGCCCAACTTATTTACGCCCCTAAAGCCAGGCTTCTAGCCAATTTTCACGTCATAGCTCACAGGCGGGCTGGGCTTCAGGCCTGTTTTAAGCTTCTCCTCCTTTAATATTTCAGATTTTTGAATATTTTAACATAATTCATCCATTAATAAAAAGAAACCAAGAGAAGCTGATGATGGCAAAACAAACATATAGACATAGTGTTTTGCTGGTGGAAACAACACGCGACCATGCTACCGCGACTGTCAAGACTAGCTCACACTGTGTTTAGGTTTTCAGTTTGTTTAGCAAAATAATTTGTTTAGATTCGTTCAATGATTTGTTCAGTGACCATTTCTTCATATAACATAAATACGCCAGCAGATGGCGAAAAAGAGTGTCTTATGTGTTATGTCTTAATTTAACGAACATATTTACTTGTTACAAAAAAAACCTTTTTATTAAAATGTGTGCCAAGACCCAACTCATTAAAGAAATAAAATAAGTTTAATAAGTGGTTTAGATGACCAAAGCACAAGGCTTTCTTGCAAAATTAACATTTAAATTGTTTCGTCAGACATTTACACATTCATAACTCTGGGATTATGTTAAACGTGGAGCTCTGTATGTTAAAAATTAATATATTAACAAGAGTAATATGTGCACAGTAGCCCACCTATAACTGCGCTTTCTGTTGAACGAGATTGACACATAATGACCGACCTACCCGGTACACTCTCATTTATTTCATCCACAAACGAGATGTAGCCTACCAGTTCATTCAATTCGTTCACGAACAAGATCTTTCTCTTGTTCAGACTCAAAACAGCGACTGGGTCAATGATGGGTGTATTCATTCAGTAAATCACACCAATTACATGCCCCTTCACAGCCCAAACTGAAATGCTATTTGCTGACGTGACACAAATGAGATCTACCATACATTGAAATGTCACATTTTTTATTTGTTTGACTGTTTTTAGAGAAGTGCATGACTTGACTTAAACGTAATTAAGTCATTTAATTTAAAAGAAGAAAACTGTTAAAACATAAAACTACGATAATAAAAAAAAAATAATACAAAATGCACACAAAAACAGTTCTTACGGTACTCTACAGTAATCATTTAACCATCAGCTTGCGTTATTACACCGTTTTCATTACAATGGTGACACATACAATGGTTTTTCATTACAATGTAGGCAGATCAAATACATAAGGGACTCATCCTTTCAGCATGGCGGCATGGTTATTTAGTTCCTTATAGCGAGTTCCCTTTCGAAGGGGAATGTCTCAGGTTACGCATGTAACCATTGTTCCCTGAGAAGGTGAACAAGATGCTGCATCCCTTGGCCATGCTTCAGGTAATCCTATGCATGTCTCCTTCAGACATTACGTGTATGGTGTATTTAAAAAGTACCATTTTATACTCATGGTTACACCAGTAGTGACGTCATAGGCTGCCGCCTGCTAATGTCAAGTTCATTGTCATGTTTACACTCATGCTTCAGACACCGGTCACGCCAGAGGCATTCCCCATAGCACCCTCTAGAAGAAGACGCAGCATAGATGTTTTCTTTCACCTTCTACAGGAAGAACATGAACACACTCAGTGAGGTTTTCTGCTTGTTTTCTTAAAGACTTACATTGTAGGAAGTCGGTCCTGGGAACAATGTTGGTAAAGGTGACTGTGAAAATCAACAGACATGAAGAGTGTGATTATCATGTCATGATCCATTTATCCATTTCTAAGACATTTCTAACATGATGTTTTTGTATGATATGAGATGATGACGGATCATTTCTGAGAGCAGATTAATCTCCATGGGCCTCATGTATAGAACTTTACAGAGATTTCATCCTGGCAATGTAAGTGTAACACAAAATTCTCAGGTTTATAAAACCATGCATTCTTCAGAACCTGAGCCTTTTTTAAAACCCAGTCAGCGGAAGATTGTGAATTCATGCTTCTCCACCCTGTCCCCTCGCCGAAATAACCATATATACCTTATATACCATACCATTATACCTTATAAACATATATTTCTTTATGTAAAGCACTTTGAATTACTATTGTGTATGAAATGTGCTATACAAATAAAATTGCCTTGCCATATAGAGCTTACGACACTTAGTTTTACTATGCATATCTTCATCTGCATATCATTTCCATATGCATGTTCCCATCCACAAGATACCATTAACAGTACAAGACATTAGGAAAAAATGAGATACAGATTATGTGCCGTCACATTACATTGCTTAAAATCAAGTATCCTTGTCTTGTTTCAGAATAGGGCTGTCACGATATTAGATTTTTCACACCACGTTATTGTGGCCAAAATAATTCACAATATTGATATATCGCGATATCTATAGAATCCTTTGGGGATTCTATAATAAAAAATTATTTATCAGTCTAAATAATTTTTACTTTGTTTATTTAGTTTTTCTCTTTCAGGGTTGCTGCACATTTTTTAAAGTCATATTTAAGGCTTTTTAAGACCTGATGAAATACAAATTAATACTAGCATAGTAGCCTATACATTATGGCTGTAACCATTTAGCAGAGGGGTTAGAGACAGGAGAAGGATAATGGTTAACATCTCATTATATAGTGCCCAGTTCCCTTCTGTGCTCTCAGGGGGCCGTTCTGCCAACCCTGCCACCTTGCGTTCTTCAGGGCGCAGTGGTTTCCAGCAAGCATATATCCCAGTATCCGTCCGGAAACGTAGTGGCACTAAGATGCTTGCCCCCCTCTGAGGAGGGTCTCAGAGTGACCAGTTCGGTTGTTCCTTGCTGGTTCGCCACTTCAGGGCATCGGATTGGTTGCTCGAAAAACACCAGAGGCTAATATCGAGAGACTGGTTTCCTTAGTAGAATAACTGATAGCATAGAAGCTACTGCCAAATATTTCTTGTTGGGTCCTGCATATAATCGAAAAGGGTTATACCATTCAGTTCGGGTCGCCCAGATTTATGGGGGTCCTACCCACAGTGGTAGGCCCCGAGCAGGCTCTGGTTTTGGAACAAGAGGTAAAAACTTTGTTGGAGAAGGGAGCCATAGAATGTGTACTTCCTCCTGACAGAGAAACTGGTTTCTACAGCTGTTATGTTATCATTTCAAAGAAGGACGGGGGATTGCATCCCATTTTGGATCTGCGTCATCTGAATTAGTCAGTTATGAAGCTCAAATTCATAATGTTAACCTTGAGACAAATTGTGTCACAGATCAGGTCCAAGGACTGGTTTGTCATGATAGATCTCAAGGATGCATTCTTGCATGTATTCATCGTTCCTCAACACAGGAAGTTCCTGAGGTTCGCTTTCAGGGTCGAAGCGTACCAATATCGAGTTCTTCCGTTCGGCCTAGCTCTATTACCCTGCACTTTCACCAAATGCGTGGATGCAGTGCTAGCACGCTGCATCTACAAGGCATCTGCATTCTGAGCTACATCAACGATTGATTGATTTTAGCTCAGTCACATCAGCAACCAGTTCGGCATCGAGATGTCGTTCTCACTCACATGAAAAGGTTGAGGTTAAATGCCAAAAAAGTGTACTTTCTCCTGCATAGAGAACCACTTTTCTGGGCATAGTATGGGGTTCTGTTGTGATGCAGGCACATCTTTCTCCTGCACCCATAGGTTCAATCCGTAATTCTACCATAAAGTGGATAAAGCTAGGACAGTCACTCACTGTAAAACAGTTCCAGAGACTGTTAGATTTGATGGCAGGGGGTTTTCCCCTCAGGGGCCACCATGTGCTTGTCTGGTCAGACATTTGAGCTTGCATCCCCAGCTCCTCTCAGACTGGATGCTATGGTGCAGACATGGCAGAGGCTTCGTCTGTACGCATTTCAGCTGTAGTTTTGGAGAGAGTTTGCCGGGACCAAGTCTGGCTCACCTTGATTGCCCCGCAATGGCCGGGCAGAGTGCGGTTCTCGGATCTAGTGTCTCTCCTCGACGGCTCTCCATGTGAGATTCCGATCAGGAGGGATCTTCTGTCTCGATATTTTACCCCCGCCAAGAACTGTGGAACCTGTGGGCTTGGCCTCTGAGGGGGCCCAGCTCATGGATACTGGTCTCTCAACAGAGGTTGTTGAGACCATCCTCCACTCCAGAGCTCCCCCCATGATGAAATTGTATGCCTTGAAGTAGAGAGTTTTCACTTTGTGGTGCAGCGGTCATCAGTTGGACCTAGTTAACTGCCCTGTTGATACAGTGCTGGAGTTTCTGCAAAAGCGATTCACTGCAGGGTTGTCCCCATCCACTTTAAAGGTCTATGTGGTGGCCATAGCTACTTACCACATTCCTCTGGGTGGTATATCTTTAGGGAGAGACCCACTGGTTAAACAATTTTTTTTTTTTTAAATTTATTTGTTTAGTTAACAGGGACATTGCACATTAATAAAACATTTCTGTAAATGCATCAGAATTAGCCGAAAGGCTATTTTTAATCTGTAGTCCCTGGACAGAATGTTACAAGTCACCCTAAAAAAAAATATATAATTAAAATACATAACACACTACATAAAAACCATCTCAATATAAACAGCTCAGTATAAAATAAGAAATAAGAAACAATAGATGTACAGCCAGCAGGTGTAAATACTAATGTTGACAGACCTGATTATTAATAAACCATTTCTTCACATGAACTCTAAATAATTGATATGTATCTAGTTCTCTTATAGTTGATGGGATAGCGTTCCATTGCCGTGCAGCTTTAACAGAGAAAGCAGACTGACTAAAATTACGTTTCCTCCATGGCACCCTGAGGCTGAGGCCTGCAGTACGAACCAGAGTACCGGCATGGAATTTGGCCGTGGTGCTCCAAGGCCTTTCCCCAGCTCCCTTTGAACCTATTGAAGATATTCTAGTCAAGTTCCTGACTCTGAAGACGTTGTTCCTCTTAGCTGTTACTTCTCTTAAAAGAATAGGAGATCTACAAGCTTTGTCGGTTGCCCTGCCATGCTTGGAATTTGCGACTGGTATGGTAAAGGCATTCCTTCACCCCAGACCGGGTTACGTTCCTAAGGTCCCCAGTAACGTGGCAAGATCTATTGTGCTGCAAGCTTTCTGTCCTCCTTCCTTTGGGGATCCAGACCAGGAAAGAAACAATCTGCTATGCCCTGTTCAGGCATTGGATATTTATGTCCACAGAGCTGCCCTGTGGCGTAAATCGGAACAATTGTTCATCTGTTTTGGGTCTCCTCGCAAAGGGTCCCCAGCATCTAAACAGAGGATGAGCAAGTGGATATTTGAGGCTATTTCACTTGCTTACGAGTCGGCCCGGCAGCCTTCCCCTATATCAGTCCAAGCCCACTTTACTAGAAGTATGGCTGCCTCTAAAGCTCTCCTGTCCGGAGTGTCTCTTCAAGATGTTTCAACATCTCGGTTACGACTGTAACCTAGGTTCCTTGAAAAGGGAACAAGACTTTGTGTCGACCTGCCATACTTCCGGCATTCTTGTCAGCAACTTACTACAGATTTTAAAGCTAACGTTTCACTGTTTGAACATACTATATAGTTTCCTGGTCATGACGTTACCCGCTTCTGACGTCTCATCACACCTTTGGACTTATTTCACATGTGCTTCATGACGCAATCACACAGAGCGTTCCCACAACGTCATTCTCGATGGAGGGTCTCATTCCCTCTTCAGGGAACCTAAACGTTTATTTTTTATAAATCCTGATATGTGCGTGTAAAAGACTTATACATCAAGATTTACACATCAGGCCCCAAGACTTTACCTCTGTCAGAGAACTTCTTGAGCTCCTCTTTGCAGAAATCTTCCAGTTTGTCTCTCAGCTGATGGACAGATTCTCTCACGCCATCAAAAGAAGAGAGAGAACTGAAGGGACGATCATTTATGTCTGTAGATTCAGGAGGAGCTGAGAGAGACTGGGAACTCTACAGAAAACAGAAATCAAAGATCATCACCTCCACACTTCAGCCAATAACCTGCTCTACTGTCAGATTTGAGCAGCTCTTGTTGATCTTTAGTAACTCTCCTCAATCCTGCCCTTTCACATCATCAGCTTCATTCTTCTCATATTCATTATATCATGTTAGAGCTATAAGTTCTAGCATTTGCCACTTACACTATATGTGAGCTTTCTAGTAAAACACTTGATGATCAAACATCTTGCAAAAACATAAATGTAACAGATCAAGTGCATCAATTGAATCACATGGCAGGGTTGAGTAGATTTGATCAGGAAAAGCAGTTCAAAGTCAAAGAGTAGACTGGCCATGATTCATATCTTTTGAGCAGTTAGTGGCTCTACAAATCACAAGGACTCTTTGGACACAAACCCAAGGTCAGGTGTTGTGGTTTAAATACCATCGCTGTAAAATTCCTTAATGTGTTACTGGCAAATTGTTATTAAAATTATAAAATGTTTCAACAGGTTTGAAGATTATCTGATTTTGGTAAACAAAAGATTGTAAAAAGATAAGCAAAGAGATGATGGGTAATCTAGGTGAAGCTGGCACAATCAAGTTCATGTTTAAATATTAGTGACGTTTTGAGCTGTTTCTGTCTGGAAGGTCAATATTTCTTTCAGAAAAATGTTTCCTAAGAGATTTCCAGAGCTGAACCACATTTCTAAGTCTGTCTCTTTCAAAAGAAGATGATCAGATGAGAGTCTGACTGATGATGATATAATAACCGAACACACAGATCAACACTTCAGTCAACGGCTCATTCTGCTCTCATGAAATGTTTCTCTGTGAGTCTCTTGCTCAAGTCCACTATGATCCTGTTCTTCTAGATCTCTGTTACCTGCAGGAAATGGATGTGATCTTGTGTGTGTAAAAGCTGCTCCAGCTCAGTGTCTCTCCTCCTCAGATCATTGATCTCCTGCTCCAGTCGCTCCAGTCGTCCTTCAGCTCGACTCACTGCAGTCTTTTCCTGATCTCTGATCCGCTGTGTGGCCTCAGAGCGGCTTCTCTCAATGGAGCGGATGAGCTCAGTGAAGATCCTCTCACTGTCCTCCACTGCTGTCTGTGCAGAGCGCTGTTAGGACACACATCACAATCACACAGTGGCTTCAGTGAGTCCTGACTGAGACTTCTCAAACTTCTCTTCTTCTCCAGACTCACCTTATGAGACTCCACAACCTCTCTCAGCTGCTGGAGATCTTTCTGTCTCTGCTGGATCCTCTGCTGGAACAACCTCTGCGTCTCCTTCAGCTGGTGCTAAAGGACAAACCAATGACAGGAGAAACATCACATTCGACTCGTCATCAAGTAGACAAATATGAATCCAATATCAGTGAAGTGGTTAGAACGAGGAGTTAAAGATCTTGCCTGGTAAGGTTATAAGTTCATTCACAAGTGCTAGCCTTTCCTGCTAAATAATCCTGCTAAAACCAGCCTAAGATGGTTGGCTGGTCTTAGCTGGTTTAAGCCTGATGTAGCTGGTTTTAGCTGGTCTCCCAGCCTGGGTTAGCTGGTGTTCAGCTGGTTTAAGCTGGTCTCCCAGCCTCCCGGTCTCCAAAACCCCTCTAAAACTAGCTTGGAGACCAGCTTAAGCTTTTTTTTTTCAGCAGGGTTATTTCATCAGTGCCTAGATTTATAGAAATAGTTCACTTAAAAATGTAAATTCTTTCATGGTTTCCTTATCCTCATGTCTTCCCAAACTTGTATGATTTTCTCTTTCATAACACAAAAGAAGATATTCTGAGGAATGTCTCTGCTACTAGAACCCAAATCAAATAAGGTGACTTGTCAATAACATCAAACCTTACTGGCTCATGCATGTCACATGACTAAACATGCCATCATATTAGATTTTTCTTGTCATTTCAGAAGACTTAGATTACCCCCTTTGGAGTTGTATGGATTTCTTTTATGCTACCTTAATGACCTTTTTGAAGATTGAAACTATTGAACCCTATTGACTTTCAATATATGGACAGATATCTGTCTTCTATAGATAGACAGATATATATCTTCTGTGTTCCTCAGAAAAAAGAAAGCCATGCCAGTTTGGACTAAAAGGAGTAAATGATGAATGTATTTTTTTTTTTCTTGGTGAACTACTGGTTTAAATGGGTCCTATTATGCTTGTGTCTATGATCATCTTTCTTTAGTGTGTAATGTTGCTGTTTGAGCATGAAAAAGCTCTGCAAAGCACAAAGTCCCTCCAGCGGGAGTTATTCTCTATATCAGCATTACTGTTTCTGAAGTCCCTGAAATGCCTCCATTGTAGTCTTGAGTTTTTTTATGCCAAGTTTACACTAAATACATTTAATGTTGTATCTCTGTTGTATTTTATTTATGAAATTATATTAAAAAATTACAAATAATAATAACAATAGGCCTACATAGCTATTACATTCATATAAAATATTGCTAGCAATACTAATAAATAATATTGTTTTAATATCAACTAGGCCTACTTTAGACTACACTACTATACTAATAGCCTAATAATAATATATATTATTACTAATATTTGTACTAAGGCCTACTTTTTTTGCTACAACTTAGCCTACTAATTAAAGAACGTATTCACAATGGCATCTCTGACAACAAATCCAGCCTGCTGGAAATCTTGTTGCAGATGATTTGCTTCATGAGCCTCTTCTGCTTCATGTCCCTCTTCTTCGAGCTCATCCTCCTCTCCGAAGGCAGAATACGTCTTTGACATGTTGAAAAGAACCACACAGGCCACAATAATTTTGCAAGCTCTTGACGGCTCAATGCGCAGCTCGCTATGGAGACAATAAAATCTGCGTTTAAGCTGTCCGATCGTCCTTTCAACTATAGACCTTGTGTGTGTCAAAGCGTTGTTGTATCTTTCCTACAGGTGTAAAACAATGACCATCATTAGTATCAGCAAGTCACACTGTAATAAAATATAATAAAAATAAAACATAAAAATAAAATACAATGCAACACATTGTTCACATATTACTTTAATGTTAATTAAGCAATACTAAACTTATTTTTTAATGTTATACAGGATTCAAATATTTTTTTTCCAAGTCCGTTTAATGTCATTTAAGATTAGATTTAAAGTTAAGATTATCAAGTTAAGATTATTACATGCCTGTGCAGCGTTACGGGGATTCATGAAGGGCGTCATGAGCCATGGTCGGCAGGGGTAACCACTGTCCCCGAGCAGGAGGCCACTGTGGATTCCAGCTTCAAAGTCTCTCCCGATCTTGCTCTCTGCCAAAATCCTGGAGTCATGTGTACTCCCTGGTCACGATGCAACGACATTTCTAATTCTGGACAGATGGTCACACACTAACTGGACATTAATTGAATTAATTTTTTTTTCTTCACGTATTGGTCTTCGTGTGTGCTGGGCGCCTGAATTCTGACATGTGTGCCTGTGGCGAGGGGGGCGTGGTTCAGCGAGGTCTGCAGCGGGAGAGAGCGTCAGGAGACGCTTGGTGAATGAGTGGGGTGAATGTAAATCACGAACACCTGTTTCTCGTTCCAGTGATTGGCGCGGAGACAGGATAAAACGCCGTGAGAAGCAGGAGTGTGAGAGAGAGAGGGGAACTGCCGACTGAGACACGACAACCTATATGGAGTGAAGCCCTTTGTGGATTATCTGAACTGGACCTGGAGTGAAGCCCTTTGTGGATTATCTGAACTGAACCTGGAGTGAAGCCCGTTGTGGATTGTTTATTTTGTTGTCGTGCATTGCACAGTATTTTCTGTTGAGCCGTTTTGCAGTTAATAAAAACTCAGTCAGCAGTTGTTCGTCGACCCTGTCTTCTTCCTTCCCCACAAACGAACTTAATTCTACTACACTGGTGCCGAAACCCGGGAAGGAAGAAGGGTGGCCGCTGCCATGCAATCAACGTCCTCCACCCCATTTGCGGACATCATCGCATCCCTCGCGGTCCTGCATCGCGAGCAACATCAGGCCCTGCTGGATCTTCGTAACGACCAAGAACGGTGTTACCAGGCCATCGTACAGACCCAGCAGGAGGACCGCGAGAGGTTCCGGAGCTGGTTGGACCGGGAGGTTCCCACGGAGACCATCGGGCAACCGGCTGTGCCTGTCCACCTACCGATGAACAAAATGGGTCCTCTGGACGACCCCGAAGTGTTTCTCGACCTCTTTGAGAAGTCTGCCGAGGTGAGTGGGTGGCCGCGGGACCAGTGGTCCATGAGACTGGTCCCGCTGCTCTCAGGTGAATCACAGGTGGCGGCACAGCAGCTGCCAGTTCAGAACCTCCTGGTCTTTGACGATCTACGGCGGGCCATCATCCAGCGGGTCGGTCGGACCCCGGAGCAGCATAGACAGCGCTTCCGCTCCCTGGACCTGGGTGAGTCTGGCCGGCCCTTCGTGATGGCCCAGCAGCTCCGGGACTCGTGCCGCAAATGGTTACTGGCTGAGGGAAGCGACGTGGATCTGGTCATCGATCGCGTGGTGCTGGAGCAGTTCGTCACTCGGCTCCCAAAGAAAACAGCCGAGTGGGTCCAGTGCCACTGCCCCACGTCGCTGGAGGACCACATGGTGGCGTGCCCAGGGGTCGGCGAACCCCTTCCGTCTGCCTCTCTCTCTCTCCCCCCTCTTTTGTCCCCCTCTCTCTCTAGACCTGTTCCTCTTCCCAGGTCTTGTCCGCCCGGCCCACCTTGTGTTCCGCCCCGGGGGCGGGGCGGAAAGGGACAGGCACCCTTCTATGGACCCAGAGCCCCGCCCAGGGGGGCGGGACTTCCTGCTGCCGGGCCGGACCCCACTCCTGCTTCTCCCCTTTCTCCGCGCCGACCATTCACCTCACTCTCTGCCACGGGAGCGGCGGGCAGGTCTGGGCCGGCCTGTTGGCGGTGCGGGGACCCGGATCATTTTGTGGATAAATGTCCGGTTATGGACATTGGGACGATGATCCGGGTTCCCGACGACCCACAGGCTGCCCCTGGTCAAGCTGGCGGGTACCAAATACCTGTGAGTATCAAGGGGGGTACCTATCAGGCTTTGGTGGACTCAGGCTGCAACCAAACCTCGGTGCATCAAAGCCTGATGTCATCTGGGGCATTGGATACAAGCCGCATGGTTGGGGTTCGGTGTGTGCACGGGGAGGTGGTGAAATATCCGGTAGTGCCTGTCATAATTAAATTTAGGGGGCAAAAGCATAATGTTGAGGTGGCAGTTAATCCGCACCTCCGGTATCCGATAACTCTGGGAACGAATTGGCCTGCATTCAATAAATTATTGAGGTGTTTATGCTCGGATGCCTCTTGGGGGGAAAAGACGAGAGATAAGCAGGCGCAGGTTCAGGTCGGAGAGACTGATCAGGGACCAGTGAGTTCAGCTTCAGGGGAACCGAGCGAATCCGGAAGACTGTTTCTTCCGGAGCGCGATGATTTTCCCCTGGAGCAGTCTCACGATGAGACGCTGAAACATGCGTTCGAAAGGGTCAGTGCTATCGATGGTCAGCCTCTCCAGCCTGGACGTCCGCTTACTTATCCTTATTTCGTGATTATAAAAGATAGGTTGTATCGAGTGACCCAAGACACTCAGACAAAGGAAGATACAACCCAATTGTCAGTTCCAAAGAGCCGCAGGGAAATGCTTTTCCAAGCGGCTCATTCTAATCCGATGGCGGGGCATTTAGGACAGGCAGCGACACTAAATCGTCTCATGACCCGATTCTTCTGGCCGGGCATCCACGAGAACGTGCGCAGGTGGTGCGCGTCTTGTCGTGAATGTCAGTTGGTGAATCCACCGGCCACCCCAAAAGCGCCGTTGCGCCCCCTCCCATTAATGCAGGTCCCCTTCGAGAGAATTGGTATGGACCTCATTGGACCATTGGAACGATCAGCAAGAGGGCATCGCTTTGCATTAGTCATTGTGGATTATGCAACGCGATATCCTGAAGCAGTGGCTCTCCGCAACATTTCCGCTAAGAGTGTTGCGGAAGTGCTGTTTAGTTTAATCTCCCGAGTGGGGGTTCCAAAAGAAATCCTCACTGATCAAGGCACGGCGTTTATGTCACGTACGTTACGCGAACTTTACGAGTTGTTGGGCATTAAATCGATTCGGACCAGCGTCTTTCACCCACAAACGGACGGCCTGGTCGAACGTTTTAATCGCATGCTTAAATCCATGATTCGTAAATTCGTTCAAGAGGACGCCAAAAATTGGGATAAGTGGTTAGAACCCCTGTTGTTCGCAGTGAGAGAGGTCCCGCAAGCCTCCACGGGGTTTTCCCCCTTCGAGTTGCTCTTTGGACGCCAGCCCCGCGGGGTACTGGATGTCCTGAGAGAGACTTGGGAGGACGGACCATCTCAGGCCAAAAATGAAATTCAGTATGTGCTGGACTTGAGAGCAAAACTCCACACTTTGGGGCGGCTGTCGACGGAGAATTTGTTACAAGCCCAGCACAGACAGAGCCAACTGTACAACAGGAGATCTAATTTACGCAAATTTGCACCGGGAGAGAAAGTGCTTGTATTGCTCCCTACCTCAAGCTCTAAATTACTTGCGAAGTGGCAAGGACCCTTTGAGGTTTCACGGCAAGTGGGCGAGCTCGATTATGAGGTGATACGGTAGGACAGGAGAGGGGCACGTCAAATTTATCACCTCAACCTCCTCAAAAAGTGGAATGAGGCAGAATCAGTGATGCTGGCGACGGTGATTAGCGGAGAGGATGATCTCGGGCAAGAGGCGAATGTAAAACAACAATCCCTCGCTCTGACCCCAGGGGGAGATCATCTCTCACCCTCCCAGCTCACTGATTTAACTAAATTACAAGCAGAGTTTGCTGACGTGTTCTCTCCCCTGCCGGGCTGTACCAATCTTATTCAGCACCACATCGAGACAGAGCCGGGCCTGGTTATTCGCAGCCGGCCGTATAGATTACCTGAACACAAGAAAAAGGTAGTTCAGGATGAATTAGAGGCAATGCTTGATATGGGAGTAATAGAAGAGTCCAGCAGTAACTGGGTGAGCCCGATAGTTTTGGTCCCCAAAACGGACGGCTCGATCCGTTTCTGTGTGGACTATCGCAAGGTGAACGCAGTGTCGAAATTCGACGCGTATCCAATGCCGCGGGTGGACGAATTGCTTGACCGGCTCAGTGCGGCTCGATTTTATTCGACACTGGACTTAACGAAAGGGTATTGGCAGATCCCCTTGTCACCATTATCCAAAGAAAAGTCCGCTTTCACGACGCCGTTCGGATTACACCAATTCGTTACACTTCCGTTCGGGCTGTTCGGGGCACCGGCCACCTTTCAGCGGGGTTGCAGGCCGGACGGCTCCCCGGCCTGAGTCGGGCGGTGGGGGTATGTGGCGAGGGGGGCGTGGTTCAGCGAGGTCTGCAGCGGGAGAGAGCGTCAGGAGACGCTTGGTGAATGAGTGGGGTGAATGTAAATCACGAACACCTGTTTCTCGTTCCAGTGATTGGCGCAGAGACAGGATAAAACGCCGTGAGAAGCAGGAGTGTGAGAGAGAGAGGGGAACTGCCGACTGAGACACGACAACCTATATGGAGTGAAGCCCTTTGTGGATTATCTGAACTGGACCTGGAGTGAAGCCCTTTGTGGATTATCTGAACTGAACCTGGAGTGAAGCCCGTTGTGGATTGTTTATTTTGTTGTCGTGCATTGCACAGTATTTTCTGTTGAGCCGTTTTGCAGTTAATAAAAACTCAGTCAGCAGTTGTTCGTCGACCCTGTCTTCTTCCTTCCCCACAAACGAACTTAATTCTACTACAGTGCCGTCTATTACACCACTTATTCGAGGAAACCCCGCTTTCTGGAAAAAACAGGTTTGAATGGCACCCTGTTCTTGACGAGATGGAAACGTCACGGTTTGACTTAAATGACGGCAAAGGGCCCCTGCAACCCGGTGAATAACCCTACTGACAGAGGATTTATGAATGTGGAAAACATCTCCCACTACAGACTGGAAACTCCCAGTTGCAAAAAAGCGAAGTGCTATAAGCAGCTGTAACACTGATGGTAGCGAGTGGTTGCGCTGAGTGACACGGTCAAGGTCGCCTTCCAGCTTGTTAGCGATCTCATAGATTGCGCGACGATCAAATCTATATTCTCACAACAGTTTTTCGTCGTGAAGATGGTCCAGCGGGTTCTCCCTATCACGAAATATTCGCCTCGGCACACCAGCATCTTCAACAAGATCCATAAACTCAGCCATGTCATCTAATTTATGTTCGTGAAACTCTTTAAAGTTTGCCCAACCTTAGAGTATACTTAAGAAAATGACAGTTAAGGGGCTTTATGCAACACTTAACGTTTTTTAAGGGATTACTTAAGTGAAAAATAGACACATAAGGGAAATTCTAAGGGTTTATGACGTTTCACTTAAAAAAACCCTTAAGTGACAGTTAAGGATTATTTTTTTGCAACACCCTTAAGTTTAAGGGAAACTTAAGGGCAAACTTAAGGGAAAATTACACTTAAGGTGCTTTATGCAACCGGGCACAGGACTTTAAACATTGGCAGATCGCTGTGCTGTTCAGACTACATGACTTGCTGTGGAGTCTTGAAGTTGTTGTGTTCACACTACGTGACACTACGTAATTGATCCACAACAGGGGGTTACATGCAACATGAGCTGACAACAACTCGGTCACCCAATGACTTTCTTTGAAAATGGACATTTTGAATTAAATTTAATTAAAATTAAATGAACCCTTTCACACATAAGTTTAAATTTTCTGGCTGACCTCCCAGAGTTAAGGCCACTAATAGAATAGTTTCCTTTATTGTTTCCATGACGCGTCATGATTGTCACGTGACATGCCGTGGCCACACTGTATGACAGATGTATCGCTTTTCTCACCATGTCATCAACTATCTGATATTGCGATTCTCATATATTTGCAAGTGAGTGTTTTGTCATTTAAAAAAAAAACCTACATCATGATCTTGATCTTAATCTATAACACGACATGGGTGCCGCCTTGTTTGTTTGTGCTTTGTTTGCGCTTTAGTTCAGAGAGTCCTGTCAGACGGATTTATAGGCTACAGCACATAAATTCATCCATTTGTACCGAAATACATGTGATCGGTGAACTGGGAGAAGAATAGTGAGCTTTATTGTTACTTACACAATATGTATCTGATATGAACAAACGTCAGCAAATTATAGGCTATTTGAATGGATCACAGCCCGACCTGTCGGCGAGCTTGTTAACCTGCAAATCGGCTTAAATCAAGCGTATATAAGCAGCAGTCATTACACCGTCCCAGTGACTTGTGATATTTTAGAAATAAAAGGCATTTTTTCCTACCCTGATTTCAAGGGGCTTGTCTGCTGTGAGACTTCAGTGTAAATGCCCACTGCTGTGAACAGCTTTGCATTTGAAATAGCATTGTGATGAGCATTGTATCCGATCACAGCACATGTTGAGCACATGAATGCAGTGATCTTGTCATTGCAACTCCATTTCTGCACACTAACGAATGCTTTCATAACTAACAGTGCAAACACAGTGTAAATAAGAGATTTGTTGATTATTACGGGAGTTTTGGCAAAAGTCCAGAACTCAGTCACTGATAAACTCGCACTGTTTGATTGACAGCTCCAGTGATTGTAAAAGGAGCATACTTTGATCACTTTCTATTTATAATTTTTTCAGAGTTTAAATAACAGATTTAACAAAAATTCCACAGTGAAATGTACTGCATAAAAAATAAATAATGGTCAACTGTTTAAAATAAATAAACCACATTCTTTGCATTAGGATCCTTTGGAAGGTGTTGTTTTTAGTCCAGTAAGTGATCCTGTGCTCTTCTCTCTTCCTCATCTCACTAATGCCAGTGGGTGGAGCCAAAGTTGCAATTGTGAAGTAGGTGTTGATTTTCTTCTGCAGAGGCGGCCTTTCAACTACTGTATAGGCACATTCCAGGATGAGTCGGTCGCTGGGCTTGGTAACAATAAAAGCTGTTTTTGGACTAACAAATATGTTTTCATTTCTAAAACTTACAGGGTATTTTTATAGTATGATGGCCACTTATATCAAAAGCTCAAGGAAAATTAGTTTTCTCAGTTCATGACCCCTTTAATACATAACATTTCTGACACACGCTCTAAGCAATAGACTAATCACAACAGACTAAGTCCGGCTGACCAATCAGAACAGACTCAATCAGAATTTTCGGAAGGTGGGTTTTAAAGAAACTGAAACAAAAACAGGGTTCAGAGAGAGTGAACACTCTAGACATTAAACGATGTAAATGTATTATAGTAGACCCCATAAATACATTTATGAACTGTAAATGAGCATAATGGGACCCCTTTAACCCTAAAACTGGCAACGTATCCTGTGGGATACAAACATTTGAGAGGCTGTGGAGAGAGTCAGGGAAAGTTTAGGTCTCATTTTTTGGTTTCATGTTGAAAGGGTGTTTGTTGTGAATATTTAGATATATTGACTTTGTTCATACATTTTTTGTTTACCTTACAGGCAGCATTTAAAAACAGCATGACCCCCTGTAGTGGGAAATCTACTAACCCTCTGATAAAACTTGATATATTTCACATATTTACAATATTTGGAGGGGACTTACATGTTTAAAAAGTTGTTATGGAGTGTTAGCTTATTACATTTATGTTGAAATTTTATGAATTTAATTTATACATTTTTCATAATCTGCCTGTAAATGTTTGTATCCCACAGGATATGTTGCCAGTTTAGCGGTATAAATCAGCTGAAAACAGAATGCTTGTTTGGCAATGTGTATTATTATAACATTATAGCCAGATTTTTAAAACATTTATCCTCTCATAATTTAAACAAACATTCTTTGTAAAATTCTGTTGAACAGTAAGAATAATGCCTATTTATGAAGATATATTAGCCTACTTTATCAATATCGCCAAAACTTTGCTGAAAAACCTGTCGTACACAATCTACTTCATGCCTTCTGTCCTCTGATTGGTAGTTCATAATTTTTTTCAAGTAACCTCTTTTTTACTTATAAATCTTTAATATTTTTTTGTAAAGTAAATGTAAGATAAACATTTTCTGGAATGAAGCAACTTGGTTTTACTTGATTTTTCATGCTTCATTTTTTTATGTTAAAAATAAAATCAAATATGACAACAGGCTTTTAGGTAACATTTGTTTGTCCATCTCTCAATTATCATTGATTTACATATATATATCTAGCCCAGTGTGAGAGGATAGAATATACAGTTTGTACAGTATAAAAATCATTATGTCTGTGCCTATGGAGTGTCTCCACAAAGATAGCGATCCAGATGTGTGTGTGTGTGTGTGTGTGTGTGTGTGTGTATCATACAAAAAAAAAATACAAACTTGTATATAAATATACGTGCATGTTTTTGTTGAGTTGTTGTTGTTGTTGTTGAGCATCATATTTATACATCATGCTTTTATAACTCATAGGCCTATATGCATTTTTTTTGCAAATCAATGATAATTGGGAGATGGACAAATAAATGTTCCCCAAAAGTGTCATATTTGGCATTTACATTAACATGTAACAATATAAAAAGTAGTTTATTACTATTGTAAATAGTAATTTTTAACATAAAGAAAATGGTGTATGAATATGAATAATCAAATTGCTTCAGTACAGTAAATTTTTGTCTTACATTTACTTTATATGAACTATCAATCAGAGTACAGAAGGCATGAAGGAGATTGTGTATGACAGGGTTTTCAGCAAAGTTTTGTTCATATTGATAATTTATTTGCTCTAGAATTTTGCGCATTAAATATGATACAGTGGATAAATATATTAATAAATAGGCATATACTTATTGTTCAACAAAATTTTAAGAAGAATGTTTGCTTTAAGTTATTAGAAAATAAATGTTTTAAAATTTGCATTGCCAAATAAGCATTATTTTTTCAATTAATATATACTGCCAAAGGGGTGACGTATCCTGGAAATACAAATATTAAAATAAACAAAAGTCTTTTTTTTTAAAGAAATCATGAAAATGTGTTATTTATGACCTAATTAGATGGAAAATAGCAATAAATACATTTTTCTGATTTCGCTTTGCCCTTGTTAGGGCTAGTATGAAATCTATCTTTGTTGCATTAACTTAAATGAGTTTTCAATATAAATGTATTCGGAAATATTGTTTATCATTTATTCATAAATATTGTTTATCACTTATTGTTCATCCGAATATGTTACAAAGAATGTTTACGATAAGTTATTAGAGAATAAAATGTTTTGAAATAGTTTAAAATGTTGTAAAAGGCATTGCCAAACAGGAAATCTGTTTCCAGTCAATTTATACCCCTAAACTGGCAATGTATCCTATGGGATACAAACGTTAAAATCAAAATTAAAAGTCATATTTTGAAAAAAAAATTATTATTTGTGTCCCAATAAGATGGAAAATAGCAATAAATTAATTTTCTGATGCCTCTTTATGGTCTTGCCATTTTTAGGGTTAAGATCATACCTGTTTCTCTGTCCTCTGTGCTGCAGCTGATACAGTGTCGTGGTTTTTATGTTCATCTATACACAACACACATATACACTTCTGGTCAGTGTGGCAGAAAACCTCAAGGAGCTTGTCGTGTTTCTGGCAGATCATCTCCTGCAGTCGTCCAGTGGCTTCAGTCAGATTGTGTCTCTTTCTTTTAAAGAAACTCTCATGTTGTTCAAGATGATTCTGACAGTAAGAGTTCAGACACACCAGACAGGACTTGACGGCTTTGTGTTTTCTTTCAGTACAGACGTCACACTGCACATCTCCAGCTCCATCGTAACAGTCAGCAGGAAGTTTTCTCTTCTTCAGTTTCTCCACCACTTCAGCCAGCATGGTGTTTAAAGCTAAAGCAGGTCTTGGACTGAAGGTCTGTCTGCACTGAGGGCAGCTGTAGACTCTCATCTGATCCTCCTGATCCCAGAAGCCTGTAATACAGATCTTACAGTAACTGTGTCCACAGGGAATGGCCACTGGATCCTTCAGGAGATCCAGACACACTGGACACAGGAACTCATCCTGAGAAAATCTGGCTACTGCCATTTTACTGCATGAATACAGAGACACAAACACACAACAGCTCAACTAAACTTCAGTTTCAGTTTCTCTGAACTAAAACTTTTCCAGGTTGTGTGTTTGAGTGACGTGTGCAAAACAGCTGTGTCTGTAAAGCAGTGTGATGACGTGTGATGGTAATAATGGTCCCACAGAGGAAATAATAGCTTAGTTACAATAACATTTCAGTGCAATGGTGTTTATTGACAGTCTTTGTGATCCAATAGTCACACAATTGTGCACAAAATATTTTCAAGGTGAGGGGGAATATGAATATTTACAGTGCACAGCATGAGTACACCCCCTCTGAACAAATACAAAAAAAATATTTTCTTTGTGATCACTAATACAATTCATGGAAAGATGGCACAACTAAAATCTATACAATCTGAGAAATATATCATTAATAGCCAAAAAATAAGTAAATTAGACAATTTTGTTTCAATTAAGGATTGGAGAAATGAGTACACCCTAGATTTAATTCAACAAATGTATAATATTCTAGCACATAGTATGCCCTCCATAATTTTGAATATACTGCTCTGATCCTTCTTGGCATGGAGTGTACAAGTTCATGACAAACTGTCACATCTGTCCTGTTTATCTCCTGGATGATGAGCTCCTTAAATGCCCTGATCTGTAATGGGGAGTATTGCTCAACTTGTCTCTACAGAATCCCCCACATGCGCTGTTAAGATGTTAAGTGTTAAGATTGAGTGCAATACATGTCCACAGAAGGTTTGGGATGTATGGGACGGGGCAAAGGAGTTGGAGAGCCACATGCAGGCTTTTTTACAGGAGAGCGTAGTCGTACAGGCAGTAGGTCATACACCAGCAAATAGATACAGGAAAGGCAAAGCAAAAGAGTAATCCAAACACAGGCTACGGTCAAGGCAGGCAGCAAACAATCATCAAAAAAGGAAACAGTCCAGAGTCAAAACACAGGCAAGGCTAGGCAAAGACAAGGAACACAGAGAAAAGGTGGAAAAAAGGCTAAACAATACTCAGCAATGTGTTTGTGAAGGAATGCAGCTTATAAAGGGAACCTGATGGGAAACAGGTGTGAGTGTGATCAGTGCCTAGCTGAGGGATTGTGGGAAATGTAGTCCAGAGAGAAGTGATTGCGTGTGTGCAAAGAAAAAGTCTTANTTGTGGGAAATGTAGTCAAGAGTGAAGTGACTGCGTGTGTGCAATGAAAAAGTCTTCCAGACACTAAATTTTGGAGGGAGATGGAGTGGAGGCGGAACAGGGGGCGAGATGGAGGGCCAGGTCCATGGAAAGGAAGATGGCCTGGAAACTGAAACAGGGCAGATGACTAGGGCAACAGACTTGAAGACCCCCACGGCGGGGCAGATGACCACCACTGCAGCTCAGACGAGCTTGAAGACCCCCATGGCGGAGCAGATGACTACCATTGCAGCTCAGATTGGTTTGAAGACCTCCACCGCGGAGCAAATGACCACCAGAGCAGTGTAGACAGGCTTGAGAATCCCCACGGCGAAGCAGATGACCACCACTGCAGTTCAGACAGGCATGAAGACCCCCACGGCGGAACAGATGACCATCACTGCAGCTCAGGTAGCACTGGGAAACAACATGGCTGAACAGGAGAAACTGAAACATGAAGCACAGAGAGGTTAGGATTGGCCACCAGGGCCATGACAGTACAGGCCGGGAGCTCAGAAAAGCCCTCCAGGGCTCTGAATGGAACGTCCTCTCTGGTCATGTAGCGGAGAGCAGACAGTTCAGGAACAACCTCTGCGGTTGCATTGGGAAAAACAGACAGTTCTGGTACAACCTCTGCGGTCATGTCGAGGCAGACAGGAAACTCAGAGATGACCTCCGTGGTCGTGTTGAGGCAGACAGTAAACTCAGGGACGACCTCCATGATTGTGTCAAAGCAGACAGGAAACTCAGGGACGACCTCCGTGGTCGTGTCAAGGCAGACAGGAAACTCAGGGACGACCTCAGTGGTCGCATCAGGGCAGGAAGAGAACTCAGGAACGATCTCTGTGGTCATATCAGGGCAGACCGGGAACTCAGGGGTCACAAGGCTGGGCTCTGGGACAGCTGGAACTCTAGAGTGGACTCATGGACTGAGGTGGACTCTGGAGTGAATTTGTGGACTGGAGCGGGGTCTGGAGCAGATTCAAGGACTGGAGCTTTCTCTGAAACAGATTCATGGGCTGGAGCTGATTCAAGGACTGAAGTGGGCTCTGGAATAGATTCAAGGACTGGAGCAGACTCATGGGCTGGAGCTGTCTCTGGAGCAGTCTCGTGGGCTGGAGCTGTCTCTGGGGCAGATTCATGGACTAGAGTGGGCTCTTGTGCGGATTCATGGACTGAAACTGATGTGTGTGCAGCCCACACACACCAAATGGCTGTGGCCATAACTGCCAGTGATGCAATCTCTGAGTATTCTGTAACGTGTGAGACGGGGCAACGGAGTTGGAGAGTGTGTTCTTCTTCTTTCCTGTTTTACGGCGGTTGGCATCCAGCTTATTGGTGCATTACCGCCCCCTTCTGCTCCAGAGTGTGGATCAGATAATAGGCTTACAATCTAATTTCTTTACCTTCTATTTCGCACTCAATTTTACCCACACATACACACACCAAAAAAAAAAGAATTCTCCAAAATAATCTATTAATTCTCCAAAATAACTGGTTCTGTTTTCTATACACTACTAATATCCTTTTGTAATTCGTCCCTCACATTCTACTAATTTTACTTAAAATCATACTGAATACCCCTGATTCTCTTAAAAAATTCACCAGTACTCTGATCTGTTCCTTATCTTTCGTGCTCAGTAACCTTTTTAACATGAACTCCTGATCCCCTAACACCCTCAGTTTATTCCTCATCATCTCTTTCTGAACTTCATATCTCCTACAAGCCATGATTATATGCTCTACTGTCTCCTCCTCTTGACATCCTTCACACAATCCTGTCTGGTGTTTTCCCGTCATCTTAAGGGTTTTATTTAGTGTACAATGTCCCAACCTTAACCTCGTCATCACTATCCTCCAGTTCCCACATCCCACCCTATCTAATGTTGCTCAGTTTCAGCACATTTTGTCCCTCTATTCTGCAACAAATTCTAAAAAGGCATCTTTTGGAGGACCTTCTCTCCAAGTTTGAGAGAGCACTTTTGAGATCTCTTCTAGACCTGGATTACATGGAGATTACAACAGCTGTACCTCCTTCAAGCACTGTCAAGACATGTGGAAATACCCCACGAAATCATTCAGGCTCTGCAGGAAGTGTTTGAACTTGTTAAACAACCTCCATTTTCCACAGCTCCACATGCAGTGGTGGATTCCTCTGTTGGTCAGAGAGGATTCCAAGGTTTGCAATTGAAAGAGAAGAGTTAGCAGAGATGCTGCAGACAAACCTTCCTATCCATTACATTGCAAAAATGATGGGTGTTTCCACTAAATCTATCTTTAGAAGGATGAACGATTTTGGCCTTTTCATCTCAGGGTTGTATAGTGTAAGCAAATTAGCTCAAAAGGGGAAATATTAATAATTAGTCATAACTTGTTATGATTAATTATAAATATTTGAATCAGTTAATCAAAATTAACTTAATGTAGCTGAATTAATATTACAATCAATTAATCTGTTCAGCCAGCAAACACTTGTCTATCAACTTTTCAAAAAGAATATTTTTCATGGCCATAGAAAAATATTGCTTTCTTAGCACATAGCTGTAATCGAATCATTATCAGGGACATTGGTTTTATAAGCAGGTCAGGATCAAATCGCAAGAGTGTGCACAAGTTTTATTGAACTAAATCACAAACACATAACTAAACTAACAAACACAAACATACCATTCACACAGTGAGAGAGTGGAAAATGAATTTGAACCGTATCATAACAGGGGAATGAAACAATGGATAGAGTAAATTAACAGTTGCTGGATGAACCATCAGTTTCAATACTATAAAGCACCTTTGTTAAAAGGGGTTCACAATCTTAAAGGTACAATATGTAATAATTTTGTCCGCTAGAGGTCGCTAGAAACCTATTCAAAACAAAGGCGTAGCTTGATGACCCCAAGTTTTAGTGTTCAAACGATACTTGCAAATGCCTTAGCTGTCCGGATCTGCAGGCTCAGGAGAAATCCTTGATGGTTTGGTCTGCTGGCGTGGAGTCTTCTGCATTGAATGAAGAAAATTAAGACAAACTTTGCGCTGTTAATTTGACTCTTTTGTGGTCGCTGCAGTTTTGCATGGCTTGAAGTGACATGGAGGCCTACCAGCTTAGCTCGGGCCGGGTGGCCCTCACGTTGCGCAATCAGTGGTATCAACAGGAACAAAGAGTACTTTATAATTTTTCAAATAAAATTTGATTTTTTTTTTTATCTTGTAAATAGATACAACATCATAGCATTTGGTGGTGTTAATGGTTCCAGGAGGGTATGTCCTGGGTCCATGCTCTATTCTCATTATTTGGACTCCATTTCCCACAATTCCCCACCTAGGAACCAATCACACACTCACACCTGTTTCCCATCAGTAACTCTTTATAAGCTGCACTTGCAACGGGTCTGTCTCTGCGTTGTTGTGTAAAAGTCAGGATGGACACCAATTCACACTTGAAGACAGGCTTTTATTTTGTTGACAACATATTAAACAGCGGTGATCAGATTTGCAAATCACCCTCTGCGTGTTCTATAATGAGGTGAACAAACTTGATGTTACCACAAATGTGATGAAGCATGAACACAAATCGTACAATATACATTTAAACACATCTATATCAATATTAGTCGATAAAATGTTTATACAATTAATACAATATATTTTATCATAAAGCACTCACTCACCGCAGCCATTCACTCTCTCGGCTGGCGTGAATCTAAATGACCCTACCGGAACCCATTCATTCTATGGGTGGAGTGTGCAGGTTGAGTGCAATTAAAGGGGCCATATATGAAAATGTGTAGCAAGTGGAAAAACCTTTTTAACCCTGTTACACACTCACACACACACATTGCTGAGTATTGTTTAGCCCTTTGTTTACAATCCGTCTGTTCCTTGTCCTGCCTAGCCCTGCCTGTGTTTTGACCCTGGACTGATTCCTTGTTTATGATTGTTTGCTGCCTGCCTTGACCTTTGCCTGTGTTTGGATTAATCTTTTGCCTTACCTTCCTGTTTCTGTTTGCTGGTGTTTGACCCTCTGCCTGTACAACTACGCTCTCCTGTAAATAAAGCCTGCACGTGGATCTCCAACTCCATTGTCCTGTTCCCGGTACAGGCACAGCCCTATCAGTGGGTACTGAATTGTGGTGGCAAATAAAATAATATCACTGTATAAGAGACAAACATATCCAATTGTCTTTCAAAAGTTTTATTTTCTTACAAGAAAAAGTCAAACAGTCATTCTGACTTGATGCAGAGTGTTTGACGAGGAAAGGAGGGCTTCCTCCTACTTTTATCTCTCTAATTTCCAAGGCTGAAGCCTCTGTCCCGTTGCAGTTACCACATAAGAAATATGTTTACCATTCTTCTATACTACTGTATTCTCTAGAACACAGGCACACAGTTCTTATTTTATGTCATACAATGATCATACACATCTATAGGATCAATAACTGTTCTTTGTTCAGGCAAAGGCAGAGAATCATATGAAACCACATGATATCCCTGTGGAAAATTAAAGGTGCCCTAGAATTGAAAATTGAATTTTCCTTGGCATAGTTTAATAATTAGAGTTCTGTACATGGAAATGACATACAGTGAGTCTCAAACACCATTGTTTCCTCCTTCTTATGTAAATTTGATTTGTTTAAAAGACCTCTGAAGAACAGGCGAATCTCAACATAACACCGACTGTGACGCAACAGTCGGGATCATTAATATGTACGCCCCCAACTTTTGCATATGCCAGTTCATGTTCAAGGCATTAGACAAGCCAGTATTAACGTCTGGATCTGTGCACAGCTGAATCATCAGACTTTTTGCAGGTAAGCAAGCAAGGACAATAGCGAAAAATGGCAGATGGATCAATAATAACTGACATGATCCATGTTATCATGATATTTTTTTAATCATCAGACTGATCCAGAACAGTGACTTCAGGGTTTCGTTGTCATAGGGGCATAAGAAAAACATAAAAAAATCTGCAAACTTTGTTGCGTAATTCATGTTGGGTTCAAAATACAGTTGCAGGAAGGCAGATGAGGAAGACAAATATAATCCAATATGAGGTTTAATGAAAAATATACCCAAAGACAGGAACACAAGCAGGAACTTAAATACACAGAGGTAAATGACAAACAGCTGTGAGGATCGTTAGTGTCCATGGAGACTGGTGAGTGGCAGCATGGTGGAACAGGGAACACGAAACGGGAATGACAACAAAATGAAAGTCAATTGAACATAATGGTGACACATATTTGATAGTTGCCCTCACATCCATACTTTTGCAGAGTCTCATGCATAATGACGCAGGATCAAAACACAGTGCTCAAGTTTAATTAAGTTCAGCTTTTGAAAAACGCATCTCTAGACCTGCAAAATGTAAGTGCATTTTAGCTATACGTCATTATATGTTCTTGCTCCGTCCATGCAATAAATGCACGTTCTTAAATAACTATGTTTTTTTTAACCATATTTTAACCACTCATGGTGTGACCCATTTTAGTGGCAGCCAAATGATACTTTAAAATTAGTGATGGCTATTAGAATGTACATTCATATTTACAAGTATATATGAAGATACATAAATTCAAAAAGATACATTAAAAACTCCCCATTATTTGCACCTTAATAGCATGCAAATGTTTTGGCTCATGTAATCATTGGCCTTTGCTCTTCTGAAAAAATATTCTAATCGTACAAAACAGTTTAACAGTATCTGTGCCTAAATTCTGATTGGGTGGGCAAGGCAGACCATCGGGTGGGCTCAGCCACCCCTGCTCATCCCTAGATCCAGCCCTTATGGGATAATGTGTTTTTCATAGAAACAGAAGGCAGATTCATAATGAAACATATTAGAGATTGCTATAAAATCTGTCTTTTTCAGACGTTCATCTCCTGATACCCCAAATGAATTCTCACTCAATGAGTTTGAGGGCAGTCCTCATTCTCATTTTATTATTATTTTTTTTGCAGAGGCAAAAGCTAAATACTCCAATCAATGCCTGCTGAGCTGGAATTTCCATGGGCCAGATACACAATTACATTTTAATGTCTCCTTTGATCTTCTGAGGGTTGTGGTCTTTAGCTTGCTTCCGCTCGCTCCGGCTTGCTTGTGTGCTCTCTCTCTCTCTCTCTCCAAAAGATCTTTCACTCAGAGAGCTTTTTTAATCACTAATGACACACATAATCTTTATATACACGCACACTTTTCTGCTTGAGTTAATGTCCTGTGTGTTAATTGTTACATTACTTGCATCAATCTCTTTATTTACCTGCATCAACACATTTTGTGTTTGCGTCAATGGTATTAGCATTTTTTATTGTACATTTTTTCAGATTTCTATCTTTCTTGACATTTCATTCCTAACAGTCTTCATATTTGGCACACATCAATGCTCTTGTCCCCCAGAACCCATTTTCACCCACACATAATGCAACATACGTCATCTTTACAGGATGTGGTATATACATGAGTGCACAGTATGTTTTTGTCACGCTATGCAACCTTCATGGCCCCTAGAGATATTTGATTTTCAGCTTTGTTATATCTTTTCTTATCATTTGTATTTTTATCTCATTGATTGGAAGAGAACACTTTATTTCTCTTGACAATCTTGAGTCACTTGTTAACTTTGATCACAGCAAGTGACAGTCCTAAAAGAACTGAATATTCAAATGAAACAAACCCTGAAAGATGTACTGCAGTAGACACAGACAGGGTGGATGAATGCCTCTGTTTCCACTCCTCTGCAGTGACAACAGTGCAACACTAGCTAATGTCAGCTTAGAAAAATAGTCCACTAACATTAGTTACTCACTGTCAACATGATCCCGGTGAATCGCGTTCAGTCTCTTGTGCGTCACGTCACTGTTTTGGGCTTATGCTTGCTCATGTACCTATGGAGTGTGATCATGTGCGCGAGAGAGTGAGGATCAGCTGCAGTTCACTTAACGGGCCACCGGTGTCACTAATAACAAGGGTTTTCTGATTCTTACATACAGTACCTTTAACTTAATGTTTATCAATTACTTACATTAATGCCTGTTTAATTATACTTTCCTTAAAAATTATTTCTCTTCTTAAGGATCCTAATATAAAGAAAAATGTGGAGTGACCTCTTCTACCCTGATAATCCAAAGAGAAGAGTGCATCTTATCCGCAAAAGTCAAGAGTTTAAAGATCTGATGAAAGGCAACTTCTGAGCTGCCAACCAACTAAATGATACTATGAACAATCAACCAACTAATTGATGTTATAAATGAGCACTTGTGCTGCTCCTTCGAACATATCACCCAGAATGAGAATGCTACTCTCTGTAATGTGATGACTGAATGCATGCATAAGATCCAGGCAGAGGTAGAAAAGATTGACAAGAAGCTGAAGGAGAAGCTGGAACCCACCCTGTATGAGAAAATGCTAAAACTGTCTCTCTGTCTACTATGTTGCAACTGTGCTATCTACTGTTTTAAGCTGGGTGCACACTGTGCGATTTATAATAGTCCTTTACGATTGTTGCTTGTCAGACTGTACGAACATGAGCCTCATGTCACACTGTCGGATCTCAGCTGTCATTTAAGTCAGACTGTATGACAGTCAAGACGCGTTAAAAACAAACGCGCATATAAAACGTGTCCGGGGTTTTCCATCATAAACCCACACGTTCGATGACTGTGAGCTGCATTACACGCAGGACTGAAATGGTGGCTAACAAAGACATCTCTAGCCTTAATTCTGATCACGGCTTGTCTTGAAAAACAAAGAAAATTTGACATTCGTCGTAGAAGTCACACTGGAGGATTGTGCGCCAAAACTTCTGACACTGCCAGAATTTCTTTGGAGGTAAAATTTGATCGCAACGGTCTCGAACGCAACATGTCTGTGAACATGTCAAACTAGCAATCAAAGACTACAGATTTTAGGCTAGGATTAAATTTAGGCTAGGATTAAATTTGTCTCAGACGACCAAATCCTGGCCAAAATCGCACAGTGTGAACCAGCCTTTAGTTGGTTATTTAACAAGGGGCCAATCACAGAAGGTGCGATGGAACTTATTGTCTCCATTAGTTTTCTTATTATCATTCTTCTTGGACTTTATGGCAGCCAATAGAACTGTATGGTAAAAAGTTGTGAAATTTGGCAAACAGATAGAGGCAGTGCTGGAAAGAGTACTGAAAATTTGTACTCAAGTACAAGTACTGTTACATTGCTGAAGTAAAAGTACTGATGTCAAAAAGTATAAAAGTATAATTCTCAAAAATTACTCAGAGAACAAGTTACTAGGGATGGACATTTTTCTAAAATATTGTATTTGAATATTTGGGCTCAAATTTATTTGAAATCGAATATTTATTTGAATAACATTTAACGGGAAAGACGTTATTTTTTATTCATCAAGTTATCATTTCTGAACAAGCTTATGATAAGGCAATATACACAAGCTTACATTATATCTTAAGGTTTTTATTTAAAAAACAAAAAATATAAAGAATAAAAGCATTTAAGCTCAAGCGTGAATGGGGGGAAAAAGCTAATAAAGAAGACTGCGCAAATTATCGTACAGAACGTACATATAGGGTACAACGGGGCTAAAGGCACACCTTAAGAGAATGTGCTTTTTACTACTCTCAAAGTGTATGATTGCTGGAAAAATATATGTTTGTATTGAACATTGATGGAGCAACAGATTTTGTGTGAAAATAAATCATAAAAGTGGCTAATTTAGTTTAAAAATCGTATAAATGTATGAGGTGGCGAGGGGGCCTTTTACCCCACACATGGGGTAAAAAGCCCCCCAGCATGGGGTAAAAGGCACACAGAATTTATACAAATAATGTCTTTATAATGTTTTTAAAAAGTACAAAACATTAATTTAATGGATTGTTATTTGCAACATTATCAACTTTGTGTTGCTGCCTGAGATCGCATCAAAGATCAGACAAATTTGCACGTGCATTTTGAAAAGCGGATATTTAGGAAAGTGCTGTGGCAAGTTTTTGTGCCATCTAGTGGTTTAGAGGAAAATAAAATTAAAGGCGCCTTTAGCCCTGTTGTACTACAGCCGGCATATGGTTAACTTCTTTATATTGTTTCACGTTCATGAGAAAAAAAATAATATCCACATGCTTGAGTGAGAAAACGAGCTCCGTTGACAGTGTTATCTTTGTGTCTCTGCAACGTCTATGTTTCTATCCACCTATTTTTATGCGCATTTTGGAATATTGCATAAAAATGCTGGATAGAAACACCAAGATGCACATAAATTCTAAAAATGCACAAAAAAAACCCCCAAAAAAACGTATGCGCTCAACTGAGTTGGATAAATTTGTATGCAATTCAGAAACATAAACTACACATAAACTACGATGGAAACACTTTTACCTAATAAATTCCTTGATGCCCATCAAAAAAGACGTGACTTTGTGATGGGATGGCATGACTGGACCAACTAGCGGACAGATCTCATTGCACAGCATCCAAAATTCTGTTTTGGTAATTCTGAAATGCCTGAACAAAGTCTATTGTTAAAGTGGTTCAGTTTAATTCCCTCCTAGAAGGGAATTGCGTTCACAAACACCATAGATAACATGACAGCACTTATTGCGTTTAGTTTGCACGCTCTGGCGCAAGTACAGTGGCTTCTATGCAGCAACTTCCATTTTCTTAGAGATATTTAGCACCAGTTTATCAGTTTATTTTCTCCACATTTCATATAGATATGTGATGCAAAAGTGAGAGTGGGCGAAACTTGCATTTTCAAGGGAAAAACAGCGTTTGATACTCGTAGCAGCAGATTCAAGCAGTTGTAGTTGTAGTCTCATTGGATGAAATCACATACTAATTTGCGAATGTGCAAAATTTGTCCATGATTTTTTCTGAAGCAGTGGTAGAAAAAATGTGAGCTGCATATGAGTTTCTTAATTTGTCTTTCATATAATAGGATTTGTGCATCTGCAATGAAGAATTTGAGATGGTGTCACTGTTGTGTTTGTGGAAGAGAAAAAAAATCTACAAGTTTGCAAATCTTAAAACATTTTTCTCTGTGCATGATTTCAAATGTATTTTATCTGATACATGTGTGGATAATCTCTACAACTACAAATTCCGTGACTACCATCACTCTTCGTCACACTGTTTTACAGAAACACATGGTTTGCACACGGAAGCAGGAAGCAGGAGTCAGCTTCAGTTCAGAGTAAGTGAAACTGAAGTGTAGTTGAGCTGTTGTGTGTTTGTGTCTCTGTATTCATGCAGTAAAATGGCAGAAGCCAGATTTTCTCAGGATGAGTTCTTGTGTCCAGTGTGTCTGGATCTCCTGAAGGATCCAGTGGCCATTCCCTGTGGACACAGTTACTGTAAGAGCTGTATTACAGGCTGCTGGGATCAGAAGAGAGTCTACAGCTGCCCTCAGTGCAAACAGACCTTCAGTCCAAGACCTGCTTTAGCTAAAAACACCATGCTGGCTGAAGTGGTGGAGAAACTGAAGAAGAGAAAACTTCCTGCTGACTGTTACGGCTGGAGATGTGCAGTGTGACGTCTGTACTGGAAGAAAACACAAAGCCGTCAAGTCCTGTCTGGCGTGTCTGGAGTCTTACTGTCAGAATCACCTTGAACAACATGAGAGTTTGTTAAAAAGAAAGAGACACAATCTGACTGAAGCCACTGGACGACTGCAGGAGATGATCTGCCAGAAACACGACAAGATCCTTGAGGTTTTCTGCCGCACTGATCAGAAGTGTATATGTGTATAGATGAACATAAAAAACACGACACTGTATCAGCTGCAGCACAGAGGAAAGAGAAACAGGTATGAATCTAAAGAGGTCCCTTAATGCTCATTTAGGTTCACACAGAATGCGCTTTTGCTGTTAAAATCACAAGACGCAGGTGAAGTGGAATGAAAAAAGCAGCAGGTATAGAGATGTTTTTTTCTCAAGACACTGCAAAAAAGAGCACTACGGTTAAAGACACCAAAAGAAGGGCAGTGGAATGGAAAAAGGCCCCTTACAGGTTCATAATTTGTTTATGAGGTTTACTGGAATACATTTTCATTATTTACCCCCGGTTTCACGGACAAGATTTAAGTCTAGTCCCAGACTAAAATGCATGTTCATGAGTTCACATGTACATATAATTCAATAGAATAAAAGTTATGCGTATTTGGCGTACTGTCTGGGGGGAGGGCTCTGAGCTCGGAATATTGGCCTGAACCCAGAGTTATTCCCCCCAGTGTTGTAATAATAGATAGAACTCAAAGTGAGGACATGGGGTGGAGGAGGGATGCTGATAAACTCTCAGATGAACAGAGGTAAGTGTGCTGTACTTATACCTCTTGTTATTGGTTTAATTGATTAACTGAATGCTCTCCACCTGTGCTAATTAGGTTAATTATCTGAACCTGCTCCTCCCGAATTTTGTTAATAAAACATCATTTTGAGCTGTTTTAACTGAAAGCAACGCGCACTGACATATTGTCATTGTTTTATCTGTAACACTTTACATTAAGGTTCCCTTTTTCTGAAGGGTTTACAAAGGTGTTTGTCAATGAGTAATAAGTCATTCACAAATGCATTATAAATCATTAATAATGCAGCTATAACTGGATGACTAAAAAAAGGTGACTTTAATGCAATACCTGCCAAATAGTGAGCTGTTTTTAACTCACATGTTATAAATGCTTAATAAATGTATTTATTAACACTTATTTAACTCAACCAGATTCCTGGTTTATTTCATGATGGAGCAAAAATGTACTATCATAATTAGACTGAAGGGTGTTGTGTTTGTGCTTTTCTTTTCTTACTATGTTGCTTACCAGAAGTTTCTGTCTTACCCACGATGCTCTCCAAAAAGGTCATGATGCCTATCCACAGCAGTGTATAAAAACTGATTTCTAACTGAAATTCCAACTTTATTTTGAAAATAAAACAAAAAATAATAACCATAACTTGATTAGATATTAATAATGAAAAATTTAATTCCAGTAATAGTTAACTGTGAACCTTAATGTAGGGTGGACACTTGTGAACCATTAATTAATGAGTTATAAACATGAATAACCTGTGAAAGTGAACCTTAATGTAAAGTGAACACATGTGAACCATTTATTAATGAGTTATAAACATTAATAACCTTTGAAAGTGAACCTTAATGTAAAGTGGAAACCTGTGAACCATTTATTAATGAGTTATTAACATTAATAACCTGTGAAAGTGAACCTTAATGTAAAGTGGAAACCTGTGAACCATTTATTAATGAGTTATTAACATTAATAACCTGTGAAAGTGAACCTTAATGTAGGTGCCAAATTTTCTCGGCCTTCTTAAGAAATACAGTCACTGTTGGGATTTCTTCAGGAGCTGCTGTATATTATTGTACCAGGTAAGATCCTTGCTGATATGAATTTCAAGAAATATAATGATTTTCACCCTCTCCATCTCTGATTCGCCGATGTAGATTGGTGTCCTACTCGCCCCACTCTGCGCGGGCCTCCAACCTGGGTCTCCGGTGTGGGAGTCGGACGCTCTAACAAGGAGGCTAAAGGCTGCAACCTCTAGCTACAGTCGCTAGAGCATCTCTTGAGATCAGAGGAGTGAGGTTTACTTGCACAACGACTACTAGCTGGCCTCCGTTACATTGGGGTATGCTGCTCTTTCCTCCTCCTCCTTGGATCGATTATCATCTCTTTGGTCTTTTGTACATTTTAAGGAGAGATTATTCACCTGTCAGTGGTCATAATGTTATGACCACCTTTCTAATATTGTGTCGGTTCCCCTCTTGCTGCCAAAACTGCCCTGACACATTGTGGCATTGACTCCACTAGACCCCCTGAAGGTGTGCTGTGGTATTGCTTTGTGGCAGGGCACATTATCCTGCTGAAAGAGGCCACAGCCACCAGGGAATACCATTTCCATGAAAGGGTGTACATGGTCTGCAACAATGCTTAGGTAGGTGGTATGTGTCAAAGTAACATCCACATGGATGGCAGGACCCAAGGTTTCCCAGCAGAACATTGCCCAAAGCATCACACTGCCTCCGCCGGCTTGCCTTCTTCCCATAGTGCATCCTGATGCCATGTGTTCCCCAGGTAAGAGACGCACACGCACCCAGCCATCTACGTGATGTAAAAGAAAACATGATTCGTCAGACCAGGCAACCTTCTTCCATTGCTCCGTGGTCCAGTTCTGATGCTCACGTGCCCACTGTTGGCTCTTTCGGCGGTGGACAGGGGGCAGCATGGGCACCCTGACTGGTCTGCAGCTATGCAGCTCCATATGCAACAAACTGTGATGCACTGTGTATTCTGACACCTTTCTATCAGAACCAGCATTAACTTCTTAAGCAATCTGAGCTACAGTAGCTCATCTGTTGGATCGAACCACACGGGCCAGCCTTCACTCCCCACATGCATCAATGAGCCTCGGCCGCCCATGACCCTGTCTCCGGTTCACCACTGTTCCTTCCTTGGAGCACTTTTGATAGATACTGACCACTGCAAACTGGGAACACCCCACAAGAGCTGCAGTTTTGGAGATGCTCTGTCTTCTAGTCATCACAATTTGTCCCTTGTCAAACTTGTTCAAATCCTTACGCTTGCAGATTTTTCCTGCTTCTAACACATCAACTATATATATAGTATATCACACCCATTAACAGGTGCTGTGATGAAGAGATAATCAGTGTTATTCACTTCACTTGTCAGTGGTAATAATGTTATGCCTGATCTGTATATATATTACATATAACACTAATTATCTCTTTATCATGGCACTTGTTTGTGGGTGGGATATATTAGGCAGCAAGTGAACATTTTGTCCTTAAAGTTGATGTGTTAGAAGGGTACCTTTATTCCTTTCTGATGAGGAGGAGATTTGGCGCTTCCCTGTTCCAGTGCTACGATTGGCTGCTGGAATCAGAGGGGACACACACAGCGTGGCCCACCCTTCTTTCCCCTGTGGAACTCATTTGCATAAAGCACAAAAAGGTCTTTAAAGTGTCTTTAAAGTTTACCAATGCATTTCTCACTTTCCAAACCACCACCAGAATACCTTTGGCAATATTCTAAACAAATAGAGACCAAACATGATGGAAAAAGATTGAACTGTCATGCATTCATTCATTTGTTCTTCATGATTACCGCGTTCATGTAATAATTACCGTAACTTGGAAGAGATGGAAACCCATGGCCGTGACGTGTCATGGACAGAAGACAACACAGGTATGATCTTGCACAAGATTTATTTCAATGGTAGCAGAGGACAGATGCACTAAGCAGGTGAGTTGAACACGGAGCGATTCATGGCTCTAATTTATGCATTTCAACGGCAACACTATCAACACTAAAATTAATATGTAGCAGTCAGGTGGTTCAGGTCAGTGCTCTTTAAGTTATGTTCATTATTATTGGAATGTAACATACTTTGAGTCGTGAGGTAGTGTAATGCCATCTCTCATAATGCTTTTGTTCGCTTTCATGTGTTTTGGATGAGGTGTGTCTTTGTTGACACACTGAAGGGAGGGTGGGATTTCAAAGCTAGTTTGCTATTGCTTGCTGCTCTGAAAATGACCTATCCTACCTTAAAGGTAGCATATAAGATATTCAGACAATTCCAAGGGGGGTAGTCTAAATGTGCATACTAATGTGACATTAGAAATATTCAATACTATTTAGGGCAGATAGGGTGGATAGTATGCACATTGGGATGCAGGGGGAGTCAAATCAAATATGGAGGCATGTTTAGTCATGTGACATGCATGCGTCAGTGAGGTCTGATGTTATTAACAGATCACCATATTTGATTTGGGCTTTAAAAACAGAGACATTCTCCAGAATATCTTCTTTTGTGTTATGAAAGACAAAACAAGTTTGGAAAGACATTAGGATGAGTAAACAGTAAAGGAATTTACAATTTTTGTTGAACTATCCCTATAAAACTAGGCTTGATGAAATCATTCTGGCACTTATGAGTGAACCTATAAACGTACTGTGCAAAAGATCTTTAACACTCAGGGGTCAGCAGTTGTGCTGGTGATACCACCTTGTTTTTTTTTCTTACCAGTTTGAAACAGACTCAAAATTCATCATCAATTTTGGTCATATAAATCTGTGAAATGTTCTTCTTTTATTTGTGTACAATCACAGTTGTGGCAGAACAGAAAACTCTGTATCACTTAAAGGTATAGTTCACTTTCAAATTCAAATTTCCTGATAATGTACTCACCACAATGTCATCCAAGATGTTCATGTCTTTCTTCATTTGAAAAGAAATTAAGGTTTTTGATGAAAACATTCCAGGATTTTTTTTTCCATATATTGGACTTCTATTCAGTCCATTCTGATACTGAATTGGACTGTGACTTAGAGAATACTTATCACACAAAGAAACATTAACATAAGTCAAATCAAAAACAAATATTCTCTGTTTATGTAATCTGTTTGAAAAGAGAGAAATGTCAGTAGTTCGCGAGTCACCACATTATCCGTTAATCTGGCCACGCCGATGGACAGCGTGCACTATTCAAACGCAAATTCTGAGGCAATCCATGCAAACAGAGTCAACGCCCACATCAACTAGAAAAAAAAGCATCAAGCTTAGTCAGCTTCATGTACTTTTCATCGTTTTGAGATAAAGTGAGGAATAATTCTAACAGGATTTACCTCAGAGGAAAAGAGTGACTGGTTTCAATTTCATTTCAAGGATCAACTTGATCAAGCCGATAATTGTGAATAGTAAGTTTTTTTATTCTTAATTTCTTTATTCTAATCATGATATAGACTAATGTCTGTGAATTTTAAACCTCAAAAAAAAAAAAGAATGTCGCAGTCATGCTGTAACGATGACTCAACAGAGTTAGGATCCATTTGCAGCTTTATTAAAAGATACTTCGTTATGTACACAGGCAGGGGTCGATCACCGGCATCAGATACAGCAGAGACGTAGTCGTAAAACAGGCAATAGGTCAGGGCGGGTGGCAAACAGTAAATACACAATCCAGGCAGACAGAACACAAAGGTCAGGACAGACGGCAATGTATCGAGAACAGGGTAAACAGTCCAGGGTCATACACAGAGAAATCGTACACAGGAAATAAACGGTCAGAGTTGTTAGCAGTAGCAAAACAAAACTTCGCAGTGAGTGTGTGAGTGCGTGCTGGTTAAATAGTCCACGGGCTATAGCTCTGCGCGTAATCAGCGTCAGGTACGGTATCATGGGAAATGGAGTCCGGGGGGGGGAATCGGTACTCGGGTGATGGAGATCTCTGGCGGCGATCGGAGGGAGCCACAGAGGCTTGATTTGTGACAGAGCCCCCACCCTGCGAGCGGCTCCTGATGCGAGGAGGAAATCGACGCCGGGGCCTTCCACGAGGTCGAGGGGCCGGTTTGTTCGGATGAGTCCGATGAAAGTCAGCAGTGAGTGAAGGGTCTAGGATATCATCCGAATTGACCTATGACCATTCCTCCGGGCCGAACCCCCCCCAGTCCACAAGGTATTGTAAGGTTCTGCCCCGGCGTCTGCAGTCTAGCAGTTCGTGCACACGGTAAGCCTCCTCGCCTTCCACGATGATGGGTGGAGGTCTCTGGTCACCAGCCCCCTCTAGATTCTCCTCTCCTCTCGGGCCGCCAGCAAGCTCAAGCTGAGTTTCCTGCATGGCAACCGGAGATGAAGATCCCGTGTGGAAAGCCAGACCCACTGCCCTGGGCAGTAGCTGGGTTGAGGGTGGCGTGAGTGGTCCGCTTGTTCCTTTAAGCGTCTTACTGCCCTTTGCAGGTGGACATGCACTTCATTCCACACATCCTCGCTGCATTGTAGCCAGTTATCTACTGCTGGGAGTTCAGTGGGTTCGCCTGACCAGGGGAAGAGAGGAGGTTGATAGCCGAGTAAACATTGGAATGGCGTCAGTCCAGTGGCAGGTTTTCGAATGGAATTTTGTGCGTACTCAGCCCAGAGTAGAAATCAACTCTGAGTTTGGGCTGATGTTAACATTGAGCTTCTGAAAGAATGCTGGCCAGACTCGAGAAGTGAACTGGGGTCCCCAGTCGGATACAATGTCCTCAGGAAGGCCATAGAAGCGGAACACCCAATTGCATAAATGTTCCATGATTTATGCAATTGGGATGAATTGGGGTGAAAAAGGGATGAAATGGCAGGCCTTGGTGAACCGGTCGATCACGTTGAGTATGGTGGTGTAACCCCGGGAGCTTTGGAGATCAGTAACAAAGTCAATGGCTATGAGGGACCATGGCCGCTGGGGAATGGGTAGTGGCTGGAGGAGATCGGCAGGTACCTGTCAGGTGGATTTGGACATTTGGCAGTTATCACAGTTCTGGATGAAAGTAATGGTATCAGACTGCAAAGATGGCCACCAAAATATGTTATTGAGAAGCTGTACTGTAGCATTGATACCAGGGTGTCCAGAGCTGGGTGTGTTGTGCACTAGCTTGAGTACCTTGTCACGAGTGTAACCCGGGTAATCAGGTTACCAGTTAAAAGATTAAAAATGATTTAAAGAAAGCTAAGAAAAAGGAAAAAAGAGAGGAAAGTTCCAGAAGGAAAACTGCTCTGTCCAATCGCGGCTCTCATTTCAGTGACTGACTCTCCTAAGAGCCAATGTTAGCAGCACTCTCATAAGTCCACAGGCTGCGCCGGCGCTGCTGCACTGTCAGCGTGAGAGGCAGAGAGAGAGAACGAGTCAGATGGAGCAGCTGCACAGAGTGGTATTCAGAGACCCTCCGTAAAAGCTTTAATATAGAGAGAAAAGAGAATAAATATAGTAAAAAGATCATATTTCTGAATGGATGCGACCGCATGAAGCTGTCATCGGGGTGAGAAGTCGACGAGGCAAGCATTTGTGGAGTAAAAGCTGATGCAATCCAACGGAGAATCGGAGTGTTGCAAATGAGCTTGTTTCTTTGAATATATAATGTGAAGTTATTGCCTTGGCTGGGTTTTTTCTGTTTCTATGTTCATTCCTACGTGATCTGCGAGAGTTTCCTGTTTTGTGCCATATTTAACCCTTTTGGAGAGGAATCGTCTGTGTATCGGACGCGATTAAATGTGCACAATGGCGAGCTACCCACGGACCTATTTCCACTTTGAACTGTGCTTTGAAATCATCAAATTTCTTTTTTTCTTGTTTTTCCGGACACACAAGACTTTTATTCGTCGAACTCATTTGATATTTTTGCTTCAAAAAGGAGAAATTATCTTTTGAACTTGAACTGATCGAAAGAGTTCAACAACCCTTTGAACTGAATCATTTGATTCACAAACTTCGGTCAACTGAGTCATTTGATCTATGAACTTTGTTTGAACGAATCAATTAATGGATTTGTGAATTTTCAACTCAAATTGTTGAATATACTCCTGAGTTTGAAAGGAAAGTGATCTGATGCAAGCAATTCTGAATCATATTCAGTGTTTTGAGTCAAGTTGAATATCCAGCAATATTTCTTTTGGGTTACTGAATATAATATTTGGTTGAAGGTTATATTATTGTAAAAATCTTTGCTCAAAAATTCTTGGTCCTATAAGAAACAAGAGTTGGTTAATTGTTCATACCTGTGATTTATCTAATTGAAACCAACTACAAAAATAAACTTTTTCTATATTAATACAATTTATTGAATCAAAACAAGACCTTGTCAACCATTTACTCACCTGCTGTGCTGCCTTCCTCTCTCCAGTAGACCTTCCTTGCTTCTGATACCTATTGGCCCATACTGAATATCATTACTAGGTGTAGCACATCAGTTACATTGCACGCTACATGCTACACTTAGGCTGGCCAAAACGTAAGTCAGGTTCTGGGGACAGTGTGGGGGTGATGGATCGGAAACCTGGGCCTCAGTGATCTCGGTCATGATATCACATTTGACTGGGGCTATAATGAGTGTTGGGGAAATAATGGGTTAGTTTGAAAGGGGGTCAGTAGAGGTTTCAAACTGTCTGGACGGTGCATCCGCCTTGACATTCTTGGAACCGGGTCGATAGGTGACGGTGAACTTGAAATGTGTGAAGAATAATGCCCACCTAGCCTGTCTTGGGTTGAGTCGTTTCGCTGAGCGCAGATATTCCAGATTACAGTGATCAGTAAGCACCAGGAAAGGAAGTTTAGCCCCTTCTAGCCAACGACGCCATTCCTCGAAGGCTGCCTTCATGGCAAGGAGTTTGTGATTGCCCACATCATAGTTCTGTTCAGCTGGGTTGAGTTTTCGGGAATAAAATGCACAGGGGTACAGTTTGGGGGGACTACCGTGTCTCTGCGAAAGAACAGCTCCAATGCCCGTGCTAGAAGCATCAATCTCAACAGTGAATTCCCGCTCAGGATCAGGGTGGTGCAGTATGGGTGCTGTCGTGAAATGTTCCTTAAGCAGTTTGAAGGAGTTGATAGCTGCCGTGGGCCATGGTAGATGACTTCCCCCTTCCTAAGCGAGGTGGTCAGAGGAGCGGCAATGGTACTGAAGCCTCTAATGAAACGTCTGTAAAAATTGGCAAAACCAAGAAATCATTGGAGCTCCTTAACCGTGGTTGGCTGGGGCTAATTCAGAACTGCCTGTACCTTGGAATCGTCCATGGCGACCCCCTCTGAGCTGATGATGTAACCCAGGAACGAGACAGAAGTCTGATGAAATTCGCACTTCTCTGCTTTGGCATAGAGCTGATGTTTGATCAAACGTTGCAGCACATGTCTTTCATGGTCCTTAAGAGAGTTAGAGTATATGAGTATGTCGTCAACGTAAACAATAACCCACTGGTTCAGCATGTCTCGGAAAACATCATTAATGAAGGCCTGGAACACGGAAATACTATTGACCAGCCCGAACGGCATTACCAAGTATTCATAGTGGCCAGTGGCCAGTGGTCGTGGAGAAGGCGGTCTTCCATTCGTCCCCCTCATGGATTCGGATCAGATTGTAAGCACTGCGTAGGTCGTGCTTGGTAAAGTATTTGGCAGAGCGGAGTTGTTCAAGAGCTGCAGGTACTAGTGGCAGTGGGTAACAGAACTTGACAGTAATTTCGTTGAGTCCACAATAGTCAATACAGGGGCGTAGGCCGCCATCTTTCTTACTCACGAAGAAGAAGCCCGCTGATGCTGGAGAAGTGGATGGCCGAATGAACCCCTTGGACAATTCTTCTTCGATAAATGCTTTCATGGCCTCAGATTCAGGTTGGGAAAGAGGGAATATTCAGCCTCTAGGGGGCGTGGTTCCAGGCAGAAGTTCTATGGCACAGTCATTATCGCGATGAAGGGGTAATAGAGCTGCTTTGCTTTTGCTGAATGCCTCAGTTATATTGTGATACACAGAGGGAAGCTCAGGGAAGATTGGCGGGCGTTCGTCTGTGGGTCCAGTGGTGTAAAGGTTGGGAGAGACGGGCTGCATGCAGTGGAGCAAACAGTGATCTGACCAGTGTGTTATCTGTCCTTCAGCCCAGCAGATTCGAGGTAGCCAGGGGAGGCAGAGGATGAGAGGGTTTTGTGGTGAATTAATCAGGAACAATCGAATCACTTCCTTATGTAGAGCTCCAATCTGGAGAGAGAGGTCTCCTGTGGTGTGGTGAACATGGCCGTCCCCAGAGGGCACCCATCTAGCGCTGCCACTGCCAACACAGAGTCACACGGAATTAAGGGAAAGTTATGAGATTTGGCAAAATCAGCATCAATCAGACGGCAGACCCAGAATCAATCATGGCCGTGGTGGTAATAGATTTATCATTTATAGTAAGTACTACTGGTAGCTCAACATTGCTTGAAGTGTGGTTATGTGTACTCACCGCAGAGGGGTTACTTTGGGCAGGTAGATGACCGGGCTTACCGCAGTAGAGACAGAGCTTGAGGCGCATACGGCACTCCCTTTCCTCGGGTGAGAGACGTGTATAGCCAATCTGCATGGGCTCAGAGTCAGATGAGGTTGAGGGGACAGCAGCAAGCGGGGAAGAAATCCTGGGCCGTCTTGAATGGACCAAGTTATCAATACGGATGGCAAGGTTAATAAACTGATCTAAATTCATCCCCTCTTCGCGACAGGCGAGCTTAGATTGGAGTTCTTGAGTTAATCCTTTCCGAAACAGTAGCTTCTGATCAGAGGCGCGTCTGATCAGCCAGTTTGTGCTGTGAGCGTGGGGAACGTTAGAGCATAATCTGCGGCAGTGCTCTTCCCCTGACGGAGAACTTATAACTGCTCGCCAGCCTCCTTACCTCCCTCAGGGTGTTCAAAAGTTTTGTGAAATCTTTGCAGAAAGGAGTCGAACGTCACGAAAGCTGGCCGGCCATCGTTCCAGACGGCAGTCGCCCATTCCAAAGACCTCCCCGTTAGCAGAGAACAAACAAAAGAGATGCGACTCTGATCGGTGGGATATAGAGCAGGTTGTTGTGTTACAAACAGGGAGCATTGAAGTAAAAAGCCCTTACATTTGTCTGGGGACCTGTCGAACTTCTCAGGAAATGCTAGGCGTGGGCTTGTTGTTGTCGTTGTCATGGTGGAAGTGCTGGGCACGGGCGCTGCCGGCATCTGGCTTGGTTCGGGTGCGAGAAGACGGAAACTTTGCAGCGTCTTGACTAATTCCTCCGTGAACGAGGTCAGGCGGTTCAGTTGTTGTTGATGAGCTGCTAGAATGTTCGCTTGTGCTAAAACTTCCGACGACAGATGATAAAGAGCTGCTGGATCGGTTTCCGGCGAAGTTTTCTGTAACGATGACTCAACAGAGTTAGGATCCATTTGCAGCTTTATTAAAATATACTTCGTTATGTACACAGGCAGGGGTCGATCACCGGCGTCAGATACAGACAGGGCTGAGCAGAGACGTAGTCGTAAAACAGGCAATAGGTCAGGGCGGGCAGCAAACAGTAAATACACAATCCAGGCAGACAGAACACAAAGGTCAGGACAGGCGGCAATGTATCGAGAACAGGGTAAACACTCCAGGGTCGTACACAGGAAATAAATGCTCAGAGTTGTTAGCAGTAGCAAAACAAAACTTTGCAGTGAGTGTGTGAGTGCGTGCTGGTTAAATAGTCCACGGGATTGGCTACAGCTGTGCGCGTAATCAGCCCCAGGTACGGGATCATAGGAAATGGAGTCCGGGGGGGGGAATCGGTACTCGGGTGATGTAGATCTCTGGCGGCGATCGGAGGGAGCCACAGAGGCTTGACAGGAAACACCGTGGAATGCCAGGTAAGTGATGTTCACTTATATCTTTGAACGGGATTTATTTCCAGGTAAAACTGTGTACTCAAAATGTGCCTTTGACTCATTTATATTGTTAACTATATTCTAAATAAACTACAAAAAAAAACTACTTTGTCCTCAGATTCTTTAGTTCTCTCTCACATAGCATACCTTACTGAAAAGCTCATTATGCAGCTTATAATGTGGGTCATTGTCTTCTCAGGTGTGAATTAATCAATATATTGTTTTATGTGAATGAGTAGGCAGGATGATTTTCACATAATTTTGAAGCAAAAATTCTAGGCTTCTACATTCAGTACCCAAAAAGCCTGTGGACACATTTAATATTTGTTTTGTGGCCTTATTTAATTTACTTAATTTTTTTTTGTTTTTTCAATAACCATGCATAAACGTCATTCTCTCAAAAATATAAAACATGTACATACAAGTTGCTCACATATTATGGTTGCCTTGTTCGTGCTGAATACAGTGTAATGACAATGTGGCGACCAGGGCGGGCGAGAGCTGTGAGGGAGAGACTCAAGGTCGGTGCGCCTCCCAGGTGATGCTCATTATCACTTGCGTCACCCGCGCCATTCCCTCACGGCTCACGCCCGCCCTGGTCACCACAGACAATTTTCCCATTCATATGTTTATAAGCAACTGAAAAAAGCACAAATGTCAGGACATGTCAAAACTTCTCCAGGGCCCCAAAATACGCTCACCACTTCATCGATACAGGATTCATATCTGTTTACTTGATGATTTATGTGATGTTTCTTGTTATTGGTTTGTCCTTTAGCACCAGTTGAAGGAGATGCAGAGGTTGTTCCAGCAGAGGATCCAGCAGAGAGAGAAAGATCTCCAGGAGCTGAGAGAGGCTGTGGAGTCTCATAAGGTGAGTCTGGAGAAGAAGAGAAGTTTGAGAAGTCTCAGTCAGGACTCACTGAAGACACTGTGTGATTGTGATGTGTGTCCTAACAGCGCTCTGCACAGACAGCAGTAGAGGACAGTGAGAGGATCTTCACTGAGCTCATCCGCTCCATTGAGAGAAGCCGCTCTGAGGTGACACAGCGGATCAGAGATCAGGAAAAGACTGCAGTGAGTCGAGCTGAAGGACGACTGGAGCGACTGAAGCAGGAGATCAATGATCTGAGGAGGAGAGACGCTGAGCTGGAGCAGCTTTCACACACACAGGATCACATCCATTTCCTGCAGGTAACAGAGATCTAGAAGAACAGGATCATAGTGGACTTGAGCAAGAGACTCACAGAGAAACATTTCATGAGAGCAGAATGAGCCGTTGACTGAAGTGTTGATCTGTGTGTTCGGTTATTATATCATCATCAGTCAGACTCTCATCTGATCATCTTTTTTTGAAAGAGACGCACTTACAAATGCAGTTCAGCTCTGGAAATCTCTTAGGAAACATTTTTCTGAAAGATATATTGAGCTTCCAGATAGCAACAGCTCAAAACTTCACTAATATTTAAACTTTTTTTTTCAACAATGTGAAATCCATGAACTTGATGGTACAAGTTTCACCCAGCTAGATTTCCCATCAACACAACTATATAATAATAATACATCATTACATAAAATACTGCGCTGCTAGCATGGTACAGTGACTATATTTTTAAATAGGCTAACATGATGAATGATTGCCATATTCATGTACTTTGAATGTTACACAATAACTAATCAGAGCTGATAAGCTCTTCCGAGGGAGCAACATCTCATTTGCATTTAAAGGGACACACACAAAAACAGAGTTTTTGCTCACCCTCAGCTAAAACTTCACATACACACTCTGGGGACATCAGAGACCTGTTTTACATCTTGTAAAAGTGGCATTTTATGACCCCTTTAATACACACAGTAATTATATATCATGTGATGTCCTTAGCTTTCCTCTCCTTCCCTTCCTATTGTATACATGTAGACATACGAACAGATGGTGTTCAAAATGAATGGAGGTGGAATTAGACATTAGGTAGCATATGAAACACACGTGAGGGGGGAAACAAACAACACCACCACAAAACGGCACCAGCAGTAACACCTTTGAACTGATTTTCCTGGTCAAATCCACTCAACCCTGCCATGTGACGCCATTGATGCATTTGATCTGTTTCATTTATGTTATTGGCAGATGTTTGATAATCAAGTGTTTTCCTAGAGACTTCACATAAAATGTGTAACGGCCACCTGATGTTAAATACTTCTCAGGACATTAATGTTGATATGTCTTTAAGATGACTTCTATGGCATTCGTTATTGCATGCTTTTGAGGAAGAGGAGGAGACAGAACAGGAAATTATGTTGACTTATGATGTCATCACCACAATTAAAGTTGAAAGCACTCACTGTTAGGCAGTCAGACATCAGGTGTATGTAAATGATCAATTTTGTGTGAATTCTAATAAACAATGTACAAACCCGATTCCAAAAAAGTTGGGACACTGTACAAATTGTGAATAAAAACAGAATGCAATGATGTGGAAATTTCAAATTTCAATATTTTATTCAGAATACAACATAGATGACATATCAAATGTTTAAACTGAGAACATGTATAATTTTAAGGGAAAAATAAGTTGATTTTAACTTTTATGGCATCAACACATCTCAAAAAATGGCCATGTTTACCACTGTGTGGCATTCCCTCTTCTTTTTATAACAGTCTGCAAACATCTGGGGACTGAGGAGACAAGTTGCTCAAGTTTAGGAATATGAACGTTGTCCCATTCTTGTCTAATACAGGCTTCTAGTTGCTCAACTGTCTTAGGTCTTCTTTGTCGCATCTTCCTCTTTATGATGTGCCAAATGTTTTCTATGGGTGAAAGATCTGGACTGCAGGCTGGCCATTTCAGTACCCGGATCCTTCTTCTACACAGCCATGATGTTGTAAGTGATGCAGTATGTGGTCTGGCATTGTCATGTTGGAAAATGCAAGGTCTTCCCTGAAAGAGACGACGTCTGGATGGGAGCATAAGTTGTTCTAGAACTTGGATATACCTTTCAGCATTGATGGTGCCTTTCCAGATGTGTAAGCTGCCCATGCCACACGCACTCATGCAACCCCATACCATCAGAGATGCAGGCTTCTGAACTGAGCGCTAATAACAACTTGGGTTGTCCTTGTCCTCTTTAGTCCGGATGACATGGCGTCCCAGTTTTCCAAAAAGAACTTCAAATTTTGATTCGTCTGACCACAGAACGGTTTTCCACTTTGCCACAGTCCGTTTTAAATGAGCCTTGGCACAGAGAAAACACCTACGCTTCTTGATCATGTTTAGATATGGCTTCTTTTTTGACCTATAGAGTTTTAGCCGGCAACGGTGAATGGCACAGTGGATTGTGTTCACCGACAATGTTTTCTGGAAGTATTCCTGAGCCCATGTTGTGATTTCCATTACAGTAGCATTCCTGTATGTGATGCAGTGCCGTCTAAGGGCCCGAAGATCACGGGCATCCAGTATGGTTTTCCGGCCTTGACCCTTACGCACACAGATTGTTCCAGATTCTCTGAATCTTTGGATGATATTATGCACTGTAGATGATGATAACTTCAAACTCTCTGCAATTTTTCTCTGAGAAACTCCTTTCTGATATTGCTCCACTATTTTTTCGCCGCAGCATTGGGGTAATTGGTGATCCTCTGCCCATCTTGACTTCTGAGAGACACTACCACTCTGAGAGGCTCTTTTTATACCCAATCATGTTGCCAATTGACCTAATAAGTTGCAAATTGGTCCTCCAGCTGTTCCTTATATGTACATTTAACTTTTTCAGCCTCTTATTGCTACCTGTCCCAACTTTTTTGGAATGTGTAGCTCTCATGAAATCCAAAATGAACCAATATTTGGCATGACATTTCAAAATGTATCACTTTCAATCTATATTCTATTGTGAATAAAATATAAGTTTATGAGATTTGTAAATTATTGCATTCCTTTTTTATTCACAATTTGTACAGTGTCCCAACTTTTTTGTAATCGGTTTGTATGTATTTAACAGTAAACTTTCTGTACCTGTTACATGGGCAGACTTCAAGCCCTCTGACAGTCCATGAGTTCACACTAACAAATAATCAGACAGAGTAAAAATATTTGCCGTGCTGTCCGAGGAGAAGGCTCCGAGTTCGGTATTTGGCCTGAACCCAGAGTACTCCACCAATATCTTTGATTAGGATAGGAACCAGGTGAGTGTGAGGAGATGGGGTGGTGGAGGGATGCAGAAAAAACTGTCAAGAAATATTGGTGAATCAGCTACATTTATAGGCTTCCTCCGTCCACACAAGTACGGTTTTAAAAAAAACCTCTGTCCACACGAATACCCAAAAACACGCTATGAAGCGCTGTCAAAATCCATGTTGGCCAATCAGAAGCCTGGAAAAAAGTTTATTACTGGTTCTGGTAGGGTAAAACATTGTCATTGTAAAACATTTTATTAAGCATTTTATTATTATTATTATTAATTCCATAAACCAGAACAATACAATGTGACATATTCATTCAAAGTAAAAAAACAAACAAAACATTGTCATAATGTGACTGGGACATTCTAAAACGCTTGACGTGAAAAACGCTTAACGTGGCTGTCATGATACAGAGATACAAGATCCAATTGCGAGTGAAATAGTCTTTATTTAGACAACTCCAACGAGTGACAACAGGAGAAGAACTGTAGAAGGTGCAGAATAACCCGGCGGTGCAGAGTCTCCAGCTTTGGCAGAGAATAATATCCGACCAGTCTGGACAATCCAGTAGTAACTCAGGAACTAGGAAGGCTGACAGAGAACAAGACAGGACATAAGCAACATCTGACAACACTCCACAGAAACGCCAGCCAGATAAAGGCAGTGCAGATGAGCTAAACCTTTGACCGCTTTGATTTACTCGTCAGGTGCGCTGTAACTAGGCAACGCTGACAACCACACACAGAAATGAGCACACAGACCCATGAACCGTGACAGTACCCCCTCCCATAAGAGCACCTCCTGGCGCTCCCAGAGGAACTTACCTGACGATTATAATCATCGATAAGAGAGTGATCCAATATGTCTCTTGCAGGCAATATGTCTTCTCTTCTGGACCATAACCCTCCCAGTCCACCAAGTACTGGAATCTGCGTCCCCTCCGCAGAGTCCAGAATATGATTTACCGAATAAACTGGTTCCCCATATACGAGTCACGCCAGTGGGGGAAACGGGGTTTGCTGATTAATGGTAGCATGAAAAATGGGCTTTAATTTGGAAACATGAAAAAAAGAATTAATTCTCCTGTATGCCGGAGGAAGTTTAAGGTGGAACACCACTGGACTAATGATCTTGGTGACAGCTAACGGACAAATGAATTTAAGAGCAAGTTTATTAGAAACGGTACAGAGAGGAATGTTCTTAGATGAAAGCCACACTTTTTGACCGAAGACATAGACAGGAGGCCTCGACCAGTGGCGATCAGCTTTGGCCTCGGTGAGTGCCCCCGCCTGGAGGAGGGTCTATCTGGCCCTGCTCCAGGTGCGTCGACACCTCTGGACAAAGGCATGGGCAGAGAGAACTGCGACTTTAGACTCCAAACTGGGAAAAATAGGTGGCTGGTACCCTAAAGTACACTCAAACAGAGACAGGCCCGTGGCAGATACTGGTAATGAGTTATGTGCGCACTCAACCCATGAGAGCTGCTGGCTCCAAAAGGATGGAATCTGAGAGACCAAACATCGCAACATGCGTTCACCCCAACAAATGACAAAACTCACTCCAAAATTTAGAGGCAAACTGAGGTCCCCTGTCAGAGACCACGTCCCTCGGGAGGCCATGAATGCAAAAACCGTGGTCAATGACAGCAACCGCTATTTCTCTGGCAGGCGCTAATTTAGCCAGAGGGATGAAATGAGCCGCCTTCGAGAACCGGTCCACCATGATCAAAACCACCATGTTCCCACTTGAGGGTGGGAGACCGAAATGTGGGACCAGGGTCTCGATGGAACTGACAGCAGCTGAAGGAGTCCAGCCGGGGATCGATTATAAGTCTTAAAAACAGCACAAACAGAGCAAGCCAAAACAAAACATTGTATGTTGCGAGCCATAGAGGGCCACCACAACCGTTGTTTAATAAGAAACAGAGTACGACTCAGCCCGGGATGACAAGCTACCTTGGAACAATGACCCCATCAAATGACATTGGACCATAAAGTCTCTGGCACAAATAAATGATCTGGTTGGCATCCGGCCGGAGGTGTTGCCCCTTGTGAGGCCATGCAGACCTTCAATTCAATCTCCCATGTAGCTACAGAAACAAAATTCTTCTGTGGCACAATGGGCTCAGAAGACGGGCGCTCCGAATGGTCGAAAATATGGGATAATGCATTGGGCTTGATGTTTTTAGAGCCCGTCCGATAAGAAATAGAAAAATCAAAACGATCGAAAAATAAACCCCAACGGGGCCTGCCTAGAGTTCAATCTTTTAGCGGACTTGAATTCAAGATTCTTATGATCAATCCAGACGACAAAAGGAACCCCTGAACCATTCTTCCAAGGCAAGCTTGACTGCCAGCAGCTCTCTATTACCAATATCATAGTTACGCTCAGCAGGAGACAAACAGTGAGAAAAATATGTGCAATGATGCATCTTGCCATCTGAGGAAGAACGCTGGGATAGGATGGCACCAACCCCCACCTCTGATGCGTCAACCTCCACCACAAACTGCCGTGATGGATCATGGGCGATAAGGATGGGAGTTGAAACAAAGCAGCTTTTCAGTTTGCCAAACGCAGTGTTTGAAAGGTCCATATGCTCATCCTGAAACACAGAACAGGACACAGAAGGACAAGCAGACAACAAACAAGAAGCATGGCAACTCTCACTCCTAGAGAAAATAGAATTCTGACTCCAATTTATATGAGGGTTATGAAGCACAAGCCAAGGATGCCCTAGGACTACACCTGTGACCGTTTAGATTGACTCGTCAGGTGTGTTGTAACTAGGCAACACTGACAAACACACACAAAAATGAGCACACGGATCCATGAACCTTGACAGTGGCTTAATGTACTAAGACAGTGATATTAAAAGACCAAACTCAGTAAAGAAACTCATACTAATAAACCATACTATGTACAGAAAAGCAGATAAGCCCAGTAAATGAACGCAATGTGCTTAATTACACATTAAGCGTTTTCATAGAAAACCGTTATAACGTCACTTAATGTAGCCTACTAAGTGATATTAAAAGATCAAATTCTGCACAAACAAATTTTTCCTGTATAGTATGCTTTATTAGCATAGTGTTTACACTACGGTAAGCTTTTTCACATTTTAAAGCATTTTAGAATGTCCCCATGCAGTGAGGGAGTAGTACTGCATTCTGACGTCTCTGTTCTGCAATATAATGGGAAAACTGTGCATGTATCTGTATACATGTTATAAGCCCTGTTAGCACAGTTATTAGCATCAATATTTTGGCTACGTCCTTGCATAAACTCGCCTCACGTAAAACAAAGGAGACACAATCTGACGTCAAACAAAGGAGATAACAGTGCGCACTCTGATGTCACTGGCCAAAATCTCCAGTTTCACCACCTACACGACAATGCTGTAACCGGAGTTTCTAAAAATCTTCACCCTGGCCGGAGTTTTCAAAAAGGTTTGGTTTCAGTTACCGGTTACTGTGTATGTGTGTGGACGAACAGCCAAACAACATAAAAAAAACTGCGGTTTTGAAAATACCCATGTTCGTGTGGACAGGGCCTAAGTGGCAAACACTGGAATTTATTGCTCTAACATGATATAATGAATATGAGAAGAATGAAGCTGATGCTGTGAAAGTGCTGGATTGAGGAGAGTTACTAAAGATCAAGAAGAGCTGCTCAAATCTGACAGTAGAGCAGGTTATTGGCTGAAGTGTGGAGGTGATGAGCTTTGATTTCTGTTTTCTGTAGAGTTTCCAGTCTCTCTCAGCTCCTCCTGAATCTACAGACGTAAATGACGATCCCTTCAGTTCTTTCTCCTCTTTTGATGTCGTGAGAGAATCTGTCCGTCAGCTGAGGGACATACTGGACGATTTCTGCAAAGAGGAGCTCAAGAAGATCTCTGACAGAGGTAAAGTCCTGGAGATTCATCTGCTCTTAGAAATGATCCTCCATCATCTCATATCATGTAGAAGATCATATTAGAAATGTCTTAGGAACGGATGCAGGATCATTTTCTATTGATATGATAATCACACTCTTCATGTCTGTTGATTTCCACAGTCACTTTCACCAACATTGTTCCCAGGACCAGGAACGACTTCCTACAATGTAAGTCACTGAGAAAACAATCATAAAAACTCACTGAGTGTGTTCATGTTCTTCCTGTAGAAGGAGAAAGAAAAAATGACAGAAGAGTTTTATAGTTGATGACGTAAATGATGATTTGTACAGGATATCTGGTAAACTGTACTGAGACAGTAGTCAAGTTTACATGTACACTTTTTTGTCATTCCAATTAAAATCATTCCGACTGAAATATTCGGTCGACTGTTTACATGAGATGTTATCTAATCCGATATGGTGTTTACTAGGGATGTAACGATATCAAAATCTCACGGTACGATACAATTTCGATATTGACCTCACGGTACGATATTTATTGCGATATTGTGGAAAAGCTCACGGTATTGTTAAATAGCTCACGATAGTGTTTGCGATGATAATAGCGAAAAAATACTGACATTTATTCTGCTTTTGCCAGTCAACAGGCAATTTATTGTTGTATTTATGGATCCATGACAACATAAAACGCTGATCACATAGTGCTTTTAAAGTGCAAATTGTAGTCAGGAACATCAGTATTCTGTATAGTAATATTTGGTTGCATAACTGATTCTTCTGTGCAATGTTCAAGTTAAGAAGCAACTAGAACAATTGTAAACAATAGGGAATTCCCTTTAAGTGCAAACAAAGATCAAGTTAAGTCAGGTTTAAATGTGCAAGGCAAATAAAAGCAGCCTTTTAAAACTGGTATTTAGAAACATAACTTAAACTTAAATAAAATAGTCAGTCAAAAAGCCTTTTAAAAAAACAATCATTAAAAATTAAACTATCATTTAGCTTATGTTCACGTTTTTCATCAGAATATCTACATTGCAAGGGAGAAGAAAAAAAAACAGTAAAAAAAAGAGACCTCTGGGCATTTACAATATCCCCTGCTGTTGAAAATACCCTTTCACTGGGCACCGAGGTAGCGGGTATACACAGGTAGGTCTTTGCTAATGAAGACAGAATAGGATACCGCCCTGCATTGTCTCTCCACCACTTAAGAGGGCAAGCAGACAGAGAAACTAATGCTTCTTTGCAGTAAGAGTCAATTTCTGCCTGAATTCCACCTGTGACTTGATTACTGCTAAAAGAAGAGCCAAGGAGGTCCTCAATGGCATGCTTCTTAAGAGGAGGCACAAAGCTCGCGCTGCTGTCGTCCAGATCTGCTGGATGTGGGCTCCTGGGCAGCACATCTTGGTCCTGGTTCATAAATGATAAAAAGACATTATATCAGCATTTTGTTACATTTAATTGTATTTCTCTCAATTTTCTCTATGGCACAGCGTTAACATTTTTTACCTGTTGTTGCATCTGCGATGCTATTCTTTCAAAGACGTCCTCTTTCTCTCCACTGCCTAGATGTTGCAAGGTCCGAAAGCGTGGATCCAAAGCACTGCTCTCCTGCATGAACTTTTCATCCTCTCCTTGGTATCTGTCAGTAAGATCCTTCAGAATGGCTACCTTCATCAGAGCAATGGCATTTGAGTCGTGATTATCTGTGGCCATGCCGTCTTGAATCATTTGTTTTAGTGGTTAAATGAGAGATATTGTTGGTTGCAACTCATCACAGAGAACAGTTGTGGCCTTTTTTATTGGTAAAAGAATCTTCACAAGATCCTCTGCATTTGCAATGTCAGATGTGTCCAAAGTGTCAATTTCACGTGACTTGTGTCTCAGTTCATCACTCAGTAGGGCTGCAGCAACAGCTTGTTGCTGTTCAAGGTAGCGCTCCACCATGTCCAGAGAGCTATTCCATCTTGTCACTACATCAATAATGAGTTTATGTACAGGGAGATTGAGTAGTTTTTGTTTGGTGGTCAGCACGGCTGTGGCTGTAGAACTGCGGTGAAAAAAACTAGCTACATGTCTGACTCTACCGAGGAGGCGGCTCACTGCGTTGACCTTTAAACCTGCTTGGGAGGCCAGGTTTAGTGTGTGCGCAAAGCACCGTATGTGAGGGGACAGTTCGGCTTCCTTTACTGCTACTCGCATGTTGCTTGCATTGTCAGTAACAACAGCGATTCTTGTTCCAATCTTGTCCAGCCCCCACTCTTTGACTGCAGATTTAAGGACTTCGGCTATGTTTACGCCAGTGTGTGATTCGCTAAGCTGTCTAGTTTGTAAAACGTAACTCTGCATTTCCCATTCACTCGTCAAAACATGTGCCGTAATAGTGATGTAACTGTGAGTCGCTCTGGAAGTCCACCCATCAGTGGTAATAGCAATGCACTCAGACTGTTTAAGGTTCAACATGACACGTTCTTTTGTCTCACGGTAAAGAGCAGGGAACACAGTTTGACTAAAATGAGCCCGCGACGGCATTTGATACTTCGGCTCAAGCTTGGCCACTAACCTTTTAAATCCTTTGCCATCTACTGCAGAAAAGGGACGTAAATCACACGCTATGTATTCCGCGATGTACCTCGTGATTTCTTGAGCCCTTGCGCTGTTGTGTGGCATAGTTATTGAAAATGCCTCCTTCAGGGTTTTTTGACCGGACAGGACTTTCTTTGTGAGAGAATCTGCAAACTTTTCGGGATGATGGGTCGTCAGATGACTTCGCATGTTGCTTGTGTTTCCTGCGTTGTATCGCAGTTTACTGCGGCAGTGCTTGCACATAGTCCATTGTCTGTCCACCACCTTCTCTCCTTTTGCGTTTTTTGACACGGCGAAACCAAAATGTTTCCAGACATCTGATTTAAAAGCTGCAGGGGCTGGCACAATCTCATCTTCGGTTTTGTTGTTTTCATCCTTACAAGTATCGCTGTCGGCCATGCTGGCTTGCTGTGAGCTTGTGTGGACAGCGTGCAATCCTATTGGCTTAACAACGGTTGTTGTGACGACGCAGCGCAAAGGATCGTGGTCTATGTAGTTAACAATGATTTGTTCCACGGGACTGTGTTTATTCCTCTTGCTTTTTGACGGACACCTGTCCTTTTAATATTGTAACCCAACCACGACGATATCGAGACACGTTTACCACCGCGCGATATCGTCAATATCGTTACATCCCTAGTGTTTACATGTGCCGGCGCTTTGAAAAGGAATGACTTTATGACATGACTTTGCACATTCGCTTTTGTCCTGTTTACCGCCTTGTATTCCTGTCAAGATGGAGTTCCGTTATTTCTTATGCGCACTTTTTTATGTAAAGTGTTGCTCTTAATCAAGCAACAGTGTAAATTTGTAGTATATTACTGTTGGAAGGAATGAGGAAAAGATGGGCGCAGGAAGCTGACCTTTTTGGGTGGCAGTGCATCTCTAAAGGAGCATCTCAATACTAATGTACTAGTTTGGCTATGTTAAAAGATCAGATTCATAATTCCTGACTCTGATGTGTTTTATCTCCATCAGATTCCCATCAGTTCACTCTGGATCTGAACACAGTGAATAAACACCTCCGTCTGTCTGAGAATAACAGAGTGATTACTGTCACTGACACACTCCAGCCGTATCCTGATCATCCAGACAGATTTGATGTGCGTCAGGTGTTGTGTAGAGAGAGTGTGAGTGATCGACACTGTTACTGGGAGATTGAGTGGAGTGGTGCTGGTGTGTTTGGTGTGTTTATATCAGTGTCATATAAGAGCATCAGCAGGAAGGGACTGGGTAACGAGTGTTGGTTTGGATATAATGATCAGTCCTGGAGTTTGAGGAGCTCTTCCTCCAGTTACTCATTCATACACAATAACAGAAAGACTAAACTCCCTGTAAAGCCCATCATCAGCAGGAGAATAGGAGTGTATGTGGATCACAGTGCAGGAACTCTGTCCTTCTACAGCGTCTCTGGAGACACAATGATCCTCATCCACACAGTCCAGACCACATTCACTCAACCACTCTATCCTGGGTTTTGGTTTAGTTATTTTGGATCATCAGTGAAACTGTGTTGGTGAATCAGTGTGTGTTTGTGAGTCATGATGAGTGACAGTGTGTATCTGTGCTTTTCTCAAACTCTGTTTGTGTTCAAAATCAGTCATTCAGTTCTTATTGTAGTGTCACGTTAATCATTTTCAATATTACTATCAAAATTACTGTTCTGTTGAATTGATAACAGACTTGATTCGTTAAAATGAAACATTAAATAAACATTAATTTGTTGTATACTTGATATCAGTTTATTAATAAATGTATAATATATAAATCCAGATCATGTGATCATACAGTAATCTCTTGATCAGTGAAAGTATTAGCACAATTATTGTAATCTAATCCAGTTTACTTTAAATAAACCTCCTCCTGAACTGAATTTACAGACCTGATGCTCTGACAACTCTGAGAAAAGATAAAAACAACAATGATTGAGTCAGTCATCATCAGTTCAATCCAGATAACTCAGAAATATATTAGGAATGAAAGAAGGAAAACTGTGAGCTGAACTCTGAAATCAGTCCAGATGAATCTCATCATTACTGTAAATGTCAGAATTGTTGGAGTTTCTTTGTTCAGTGGTTCATGCTGCTCGTCCTGATCTAGAAAGTATCCTGACATGATAAAACCATGTTTTTCTACATGAACTGTGTTAATACCATGCTCTGAATTCATCATGTAGTGTTGTGGTGAATAATGTCAGTGTTTTCTTTCTCTATCTGTCATGTGATCATCCTGCTGCTGCTCTCAGTGCTGTAATGAACACAAATAATTCAATATATTAATATACTTCACTTTCATCAGAGCAAAGAGAGTCAATGATGAAGTGTTTCAATAGAAGATGTCAAAAACTCATGAGATTCTTCTGCATCTAGCAGCACCTTCAGAGATGAGACCCATGTGATCTATATCATGACCTTTGAACCTTCCTGAAAGATGAGCCAATCCCACTCGATTATGACCTCTGACAGTATTTCTACATGTTCAAGAAACCTTCTGTACCTGAAAAACTTGATGTAATTTCTGTCTTTGATCTGTTGTATTTAATCCTATTGTGTGTAATTTGCTTCTTTATTCTTATTATTTTAACAAAAAAGATTAAAAACCAAAATATGTGTATTGTGAAATATCGTTATTCTTATCGTTATTTGAATTAAAATGTCTTACATCTTGAAATAAGATTTTGCTCATATCGCCCACCACTATTTGCATATTAATACGGTAATATCTGGTATAAATGTATTTTACAGTTTTGTCTATAAAACAGAATCTCACACTCTTTCATTAATAGTTCTTAATATTTTCCTAATATGATATGAATTTGTTTGTACATTAGACAGCAGCGTGTGAACAGGACTTTTATTTTGGTGTGTCGATACGATGTCATAAGACTGCGTCACGCTCCTGCATCTGTTATGAAAGGTTTGTGTTTTAAGATTTAATGCGTTTAAATCAATACAAACTGGTTTTTTTACAGGATTTGTAGCAAAATGAATTATTATTGATATATTATTATAATGCTTTATCTAACATTAACTGACTCTCATTTAAAGTGAATCCATACATTCCCTATATGGTGAATCAGTTTATCATAAACACGAATGTAGCATGTAGTGATGAGAGAAACTGAGCTTTTCGAAATTCAAATGAGTCAAATGCTTTACAAAACGACTCACTGATTCAAAGCGTGTACAAATGCAACGAGAACAAACACAAACGACAACTTTTACAAACCAACTAATGTTCTCATGGATGTGTAATCTTTTATAACATACAAATCGTAACTAAATATAAAGTGTATGTATAATTTGTTCTTTTATGAATATTTAATGATAGTTTTGAGTGTTTTAGTCTAATAATCAGGTAATTTAAGTTCATTAACTCTGACTGACTCTCTCACCAGTGCACTGAACTAGATCTGATTGAGACACTCAGAGATTTAGATTGGATGTGTTTTCTTTCCGTTAATTATTGTCATCTTAAACACAGAAAAAATCCTGGTGAATCGACTTGAGATCCACGTGACATTAATAAAAAGATGGCGTTTATTAAAGAGGAGATTGAAGAAGTGAAGATTGAAGAAACATTCAGCGTGAAACATGAAGAAACTGAGGAACAAACAGGTTGGTTTCATTCTCAAAGCTTGATTTGATCCTTATTAAAATGATATTGAGTGATATTTTTAAAGAATGTCATAATTAAAGTCGTTTAATGTGGCATGGAGCGGGATGTGGACAGACATGTTGAGACCACATGACCAGACAAATACTAATGCTGCTTCAACCTGAGAAGATCCTGATTACTTATCTTGCATTGGTCATTAGTTTTGTTTAACATTTGTTGTTATGACATGTCACACATTAAATTAGGAAAAATGATACAGGAGAAGCCTAAACAATACAAAAAGTTAAAATGAACTTCTGAATTTAGCAATGAAAAAGTATCTAACAAAAACATGGAGGCTACAGTAACTGAAATTCAGATGGTCAAAAGAGTTAGTTTACAAACAAAATATAATCATTAATAGTTTTTTTTTTACTTCTCATCCTTAGAAGTGCTCAGATTAAGGTTATCTAGGACGAGTTTCTTCTCTCTGATGAACACAATTGGAGAAATATTAATAAATAATCTGAGGCATCCAAGCTTTATAATAGGAGTGATCAAGACTAACATGTATGACCTGAAGAAAGTTTCTCCATCCACATCCATCCATCATAAACGTGTACTCCACACGGCTCCGGGGGTTAATAAAGACCTTCTGAAACGAAGCATTTGCATTAAAAAAATCCATATTTAACAAGTTATGAAGTAAAATATCTAGCTTCCGCCAGACCACCTTCTTTTTTGCGTAATTTGACTATGGAAGAAGGTCTAAACAAAAGCTGCTCCTCTCTGTATGTTTTTCAGTCATCTCCATCCACGTTCCTATGTAAATTGCCTGGGCTTGTTTTGTCCATTAGATCGAATGATCTGAAAAAGCCCATACATTTACCTGCTCATAGACAATCCCGTTAAAGAAATCAGGACAGAAGTGGTCGAAAGTGAAGACAGATTAAAACACTAGGTGTAAACAGAATGTGTCTCCCTCATCTACTTGTGATCCAATCGACCAAAACGCATCTTAATACCAGGTTAAACAGGGTCTAACAGCGATCGTCACTGTCAAAATGATTAAGATGACCAATCAAATCAAAGGAGGCGGGGGTTAATGTTCTCAGAAGATGAGTGCGAATTCCAACTCAACGCTTTAGTTTTAGTAGTGAGAAAGAGTAGGTGGTAAGATGTAAGTAGCTAAACATTTATTCACGAGAATAGAGTGCATATAAGTGCAAAGAGTGCAAATAAATTGATTACTTCATCAAATGTTCAAGATATGGTTACAGCCTTCTTTAGGTGATTTTTGAAATGTCAAGAAGATGATTAGGAATAAATGGCATGATGCATTATTGTAGGCCCCACATGGGTTTTCTCATTTACATGGGCGGGCAGAGATGCACGGTGATGGTTTCCACTAGTGGGGAAAGTTTCGCGTAGTCCTTCTCCTCTGTGTCATCAACCGTAGCGAGGGTCTTTGAAGAGGACAAAAAGGATGCGCGCTGAATGGGGGCGTGCCACGCCTTCGTCAGTTCTTTATGACCTACTGGGAAAAACGGGGCTGGTCGCCGGCGGGGTTCTTCCAGAGCCGACCAGACCAAACCCAGCTCACTCGGTGCCTTGGTAAGGATGCGGATGAGTTCCAAGTCCTGCTGAGTTTTCCTAATTCTCTGCATCAGATGCCTCTCTAGAGACATCGAGACAATCCTTCNGTTGATAGCTCGCGAGCGCAGGTGAGACCTGAACAGCACACGTTGCTATCTGTGTTTAAACTAAACTCATTTAAGCCTTGCTGATTTAAACCTTCAAGAAGAAGATTTGTGTGCGCTCATCCGAAGCGCGAACACGCTTATTTCAGTCAGCGCGCAAATACTGAGTTCTCTTTCAAGTCTTGCGCTTCAGCGGAAAAATTCATACAAAAATGATGTCAACATGCCCGTCTTGGCGAGTATCCTATAGCAAACATAGTCGGTTATGTCTTAAGTGAACGTATATTAGTCGAGAAAGACAGCGCATGTGTAACAGTATATGTACTGGATCGTGCATGTCTTAAAGGGAAAAAAACTATTCCTTCTGCCTGTTTATAATGTTAAATCAAACAACAAATAACAAAGAAATCACTCACTGCTCTTGATTGAATAGTTTTTGTAACTTCAATAATGATTAATCTTTATTTTATACAGTAAAGATAATATGCAGTGTTATTTTATATTTGATTACTTTATCCATTTTCTGTACCTGAAAACTACTGTTAGATACCTGAAAAACCTGAAAAGCACTGTTTATTTTATTTGAATATTTGCTTTATTGTACTTATTTGTGATGTTGCTTGTAGTTTGATTGTTTGTTCTTATTTTCTTTATTTTTATTTGACAGTAGTCCTATTTTCCCTAAACATAGAACATACCGAACCGTACCGAAACCGTGACCCTAAAACCGTGATACGAACCGAACCGTGAGCAATTTGAACCGTTGCACCCCTAGTTTCCACTAGTGGGGAAAGTTTCGCGTAGTCCTTCTCCTCTGTGTCATCAACCGTAGCGAGGGTCTTTGAAGAGGACAAAAAGGATGCGCGCTGAATGGGGGCGTGCCACGCCTTCGTCAGTTCTTTATGACCTACTGGGAAAAACGGGGCTGGTCGCCGGCGGGGTTCTTCCAGAGCCGACCAGACCAAACCCAGCTCACTCGGTGCCTTGGTAAGGATGCGGATGAGTTCCAAGTCCTGCTGAGTTTTCCTAATGCTCTGCATCAGATGCCTCTCTAGAGACATCGAGACAATCCTTCCGTCAGCTCGCTGCAGCCCTGTTGCTCCACTCCTTTTTTACATCTTGGCTCGAGAGGGGAAGAGAACTGGAGAGCTTGCGAGGCTGGATCACTTTCTTTGAAAAGATCGTGCTCTCGGAGTGCAAGCAGCTGGTCTCTGTCAGTGCAGCCTCTGAGTGGGCACGCTCCAGGTAGCTGACGCATTCACAGTGCTCGTCCGAGGGATGCAAGGAAGCCCTGCATGAGCCAAACTTGCAGCTTTGCTCTTTTATTTTGCTCTTTTGAAATCGGCTTGTGCCGTAAAATATTCCTCTTTTCGCGGCTTGCACCATGAAATTGGTCTTGCTTTTGCTGGAAAGCCGCAGAGGAGAAACGATAAGTTAGCTGCGAGGTGACGTTGGTTCTGCTGCAGGAGACTGTTCTTGAAGGTAAGAAAGGCTTCCTCATCTTTGGAGTCAGAGCGGGGAGGTGATCTTCACGCTGAGGGAGAGAAATTCTGAACAGATGGCTTTTTGCACAACTTAAAGGATTAGTCCACTTTCAAATAAAATTTTCCTGATAATTTACTCACCCCCATGTCATCCAAGATGTCCATGTCCTTCTTTCTTCAGTCGAAAAGAAATGGATTTTGATGAAAACATTCCAGGATTATTTTCCTTATAGTGGACTTCAATGGCCTCCAAACGGTTGAAGGTCAAAATTACAGTTTCAGTGCAGCTTCAAAGGGCTTTAAACGATATTAGACGAGGAATAAGGGTTTTAGGAGAATAATCCTGGAATGTTTTCATCAAAAACCTTAATTTCTTTTCGACTGAAGAAAGAAAGACATGGACATCTTGGATGACATGGGGGTGAGTAAATTATCAGGAACATTTTATTTGAAAATGAACTAATCCTTTAATAACTTAGCCACTGTCTTTCAGTTTAGAGATGTTTTACTGGCAATCAATATTCAATATAAAATCAATATTTTTGCATTTATGTTGCCAAAGAATTCAAGTATTTGCAGCATTGCAAAAGTCAATCGTCAACCTCAATCACGAATGAGATGACTGTTTCAGGAGCCTTTGGCCCTGTTCCCACCTGCTATTAAGATGCATTTTGGTCGATCGGATCAAATGTGGACCATGCTAAAATACAGGTGTAAATGGGGTCTTAAAAGTTTCAAGCTTGTCCTCTTTCAACCACTTTCAGAGGTAGTCCAAAACGCATTTCTGCTCTCATAGTGTAGACGCTTGTGGTTGAATGCGCACGGACAGCCACAAAAGACCAAAAGACTGCCTACTCTTTCCCTACTGATCTAACATGTAAACATTATAGGAAGCACACTAGCCAGATGGGATTTAAACTTTGTTGCCAACCAAGTTTGGTTTGAAGATGAAAAACATACCAAGCACAATGTTCTCTCACCTTTCCTGATTTCTAACACTCATTCACAGCGTTCGGCTTGGTCTTGCGGCTGTTAGACCAGAAATGAGAGCTGCTGCTCTCCGTAAGTTTTTCAGTCATCTCTGGTCGCATTCATATGCAAATTGCCTGAGCTTATTTTGTCCATTAGATCAAAAGATCTGAAAAAGCCCATACATTTACCTGCTTATAGACCCTCTCCTTAAAGCAATCAAGACATTCAAACTTTATTACCTCCTTCTACCTTTCTCCTTTTTCAACCTTTAGTTTCTCCATTCTCCATTTCTCATATTGTGTTTGAGCACACTGGAGCCCAATGCTTATATATACACTGCCACAGCCAAATTTGTTTACCATCATTTATCAAGACAGGATGAGCAGGTAAACTTGTGACACTGGAGTTAATTTGTATTTGTCTCTTTTCACCTTAGACTTGACGGCATTGAAGGAGGAGAGTCAAGAACTCGATGAAGTGGAAGAGAAAAATCAGTATGAGATACATCATGATTGCATAACTGGAGAAAAATCCACACAGACTGAAAAGATTTCCTCACAAAAAAGAGCCCAGAAGACCAAATCTAACGGTTCTAATCTAACACAAAAACAAAACCTTGAAATCCCCAGGAGAGTTCACACTGGAGAGAAGCCTTACACCTGCAAACTGTGTAGGAAGAGCTTCTCACAAAAAGAAAGTTTTAAGATTCACACGAGAATTTGCACAGAAGAGAAGCTGTTTGAATGTGTTCAGTGTGGAAAGAGTTTCAAATGTAAAGAAAAGCTTAATTACCACATGAGGATTCACTCACGAGAGACCTGTTTTAGATGTCGTCAGTGTGGAAAGAGTTTCCCAGACATGAAACGCCTTAAAATGCATGTAAAAATTCATTCCGGAGAGAAACCTTTCACATGCCACCAGTGTGGAAAGAGTTTCCAATTCAATAAAAAACTTGCGACTCACATGAGAATTCACACAGGAGAGAGGCCTTTCACCTGTAAATTGTGTGGGAAGAGCTTTTCACAAAAAGGAAACATGAAGACTCACATGAACATTCATGCTGGAGAGAAGCCGTTCACATGTGTTCAGTGTGGAAAGAGTTTCACACGTAAAGGAACCCTTGATTCGCACATGAAAGTTCACACCGGAGAGAGTCCTTACAACTGCAAACTGTGTGAGAAGAGTTTTACATTAAAGGGAAATCTTGACTCTCATATGAGAATTCACACCGGAGAGAGGCCGTTCATATGTGTTCAGTGTGGAAAGAGTTTTCGATGTAAAGAAACACTAAAGTACCACATGAACGTTCACTCAAGGGAGAACTGTATTATATGTCAGCAGTGTGGAAGCAGTTTCACAGACAAGAATCACCTTAAGAAGCATGTAACAACTCACACTGGAGAGAAGCCTAACATGTGCCATCACTGTGGAAAGAGTTTCACAATCAAAGCATTCCTTAAGGAACACTTAAGAGTTCACACCGGAGAGAAGCCTTTCACCTGCTCTCAGTGTGGAAAGAGCTTCACACTGAAAGTAAACCTTCAGACTCATATGAGAATTCACTCCGGAGAGAAGCCTTACACATGCCATCACTGTGGAAAGAGTTTCAGATTTAAAGGAAACATTAACAGTCACATGAGGCGTCACATGTCTTCAGTGTGAGAAGAGTTCCAGATATCAAAGAGACCTCAAACATTTACAAAATCATTAGGGAAAAAGTTTTAGAGTGTGGCAAGAGGTTCATTAAATTAAGCAATTTCAAAAATCACATTCACTCAGGAAATAGCAATTTAATTAGGATCTGTGAAATTGTTTTTTGCATTCACACTTAGAAATACATCTGAGAAGTGTTTTTTCACCTGGGTCTGTGGAAAGGCTTTTAAATGCCATGGCATTTACATTTGTCCTCTAATATGGTCCACTTGAAGGAGTTAAAGAAAAAGAGTAAGTGAATTTGGACACTGATTGTGCCGTTATGTGCATTATGGGTATTCTCTAGCCATTGAGTGTACATCAGTTGTATACTCGGTATTGTGCTGTATTATGCGATTGAATGAGTGTACTTGATAAAAGTTCACTATGGTTTCGGACACCACTACAAATGGGTGTCCCCTCAAATAGTGCCCTATTTAAGGGTATAGAGATCCTCCAGAACAGTCACTTTTTTCTCACATGGATGGGGTTCTCAAACCTGATGTTTTTTCCCCCCATGGGAATTAAATGAATATGCCTGCTCTGCTCCACTCACTCTGTGCAACCAGATATGTCATAAAGTATAGGTCTTCAACCTTGCTCCTGGAGACCCACAATCCTGCTAAGATAAGATTAGTTTCACCCTGCTCCAACATCCCTACCTGCAGTTTTTGAGTCACCCTGAAGACTGATTAGCTGATTCATGTGTGTTTGATTAAGGTTGGTTTCCAGGAGCAGTCTCGAAGACCTATGCCATAAGGCACTCTTGCATATTGCATACACTCATCCATGTCTTTATGGACCTTGCTTTGTGCACTGGTGGAACAGGAAGGGGTCATCCCCAAACTGTTCCCACAAAGTTCAGAACATGAAATTGTCCAAAATGTCTTGGTATACTGAAGCATTAAGAGTTCCTTTCACTGGAGCTAAGGGTTCAAGGCCAACCCATGAAAAACAACCCCACACCATAATCCTCCCTCCACCAAACTTTACACTTGGCACAATGCAGTCAGGCAAGTAACATTCTTCTGGCAACCGCCAAACCCAGACTCATCCATCGGATTGCCAGACAGAGAAGCGTGATTCGTCAGAGCCATTGTTTTGTCTCAAGATGAACACCAGTAATGTTTTTTTTTTCAAAGATACGTTTATAAAAGCTACTTAAATATCCTGATTGAACTAAGGCCTAATCCTGGCTTAATCTAACCTGTCTGTGAAACCAGGCCTATATGATAAATAATTTGCTGAGATTAAAGGTTATAATGCTACATTATTGTTGTTGTTGTTATTACCTGCAGTAATTTATTTCATTATTTTATCTTCATTTACAAGATGTCACAATTCTAGCCTTACTGAGCAATGCTGCAACACATCCTTTTGCACCTCCTGGTGGTGATTTTGTGAACAAACATCACATGTGATTGGGTTGTAAATAAACTGTGGTGGTAGCCGCAACAGCAATAAGCATTTTGGTTGACTACCTATGTTACATGTGAGATTATACTATTCTCTTAATTGGTAAAATATAATATTTTTGGTTAAATTTGTTAGAAAAAAAACAGTCATAAATGTACATGAATTGATTTAATTTACCCAATTTAATTTACAACAAATTGCGTTTGGATCTTAAACATACCTTTTGATGACTGAATTTGACAGGCTCAGTTCTCGCTCACCAGCGAGATGCATTTGCAGTACGCCGATACATGTGCACATTCTGTACTCTCTCACAGCAATGACACTGATGGTTTTCCAGCAAAGATACATTTCTACACCTGGCATCTTACAAAAAAACGTGCGCCACAACAGCATAAAAAACAGCATAAAAAAATAAAAGGAAGGTCAACCTTATTACTTACACATATACAATAATTTTTCTATTTTGGTCTAGTTGTGGCATCAATACCCTTCAAGATTTATATATTGGTGGCATTTTTGCATCTTTTTAACCACTTACAGACAATTTCTCACTTCTGAAGCAGCATTCTTTTCAGATACTTACAATTTTGAAGCTTTACTCAAGGCTACATTTCCAGATTTTCCTCTCGTGCCTAATGATATTCCTTTAAATAGATTTTTTTCACTGTGATTTGCACAATAAAAGTTCTGATCTCACAATTTTATTTTCAAATCCATAGTCTTCGTCAAGAGTCTTTAGATGCTATTATATAGATATCAGAGGAACTCAGGGTACATAGATCATCTATATGTGCCAGACATGCGCTTGTTCAGTGCACCTTGTCTATTATTAGCAAAGATGTATAAGAGTGTTTTCTCCTGCATGTGACAGATGCTGTCAAACTCCAGTAACTAGATAAGACCCTTATTCCTCGTCTGGTATCGTTTAAAGCCCTTGAAGCTGCACTGAATCTGTAATTTGGACCTTCAACCTGTTGGTAGCCATTGAAATACACTATATGGAGAAAAATCCTGGAATGTTTTCATCAAAAACCTTAATTTCTTTTCGACTGACGAAAGAAAGACATGAACATATTGGATGACATGGGGGTGAGTAATTTTATCAGGAAAAGTGTATTTAAAAGTGGACTAATCCTTTAACTTCAAGTAACCCGAGAGGACCAGTGTTGTCAACAAACACTGATCAGGAGACTACCATAAATGGGCCACGGGGGTACGGGGATTCCTGACAAAGCCACAAGGGTAAGCGTGATTACTGGTTACCTGCTCGTATTGCACAGGTGCATTTGACTCCATTTCTTCTAGGCCTCTCTTCATTGTCTGTCTGAACTGAACTTATCGGTTTCTGCATATTAATGGCAAGGCTGTTAAATTCTGCAACTTGTGAGACTATCCTCTCTTATAAGTGGATGAAGTCAGATGCTGGGAATGTACATGGTTCCATATCTTACTCGCTCTGTTTCTTTCTCTAGTGTCTTAGCATCAGAGAGTGTAAAAGTTAGAGCACCATAAAAAGTGCCCTCCTTTTCACTGAGAGCTGTTGAATAAGTGCATGGTTGTGGTGGAAGAAAAGGTGGGGATCAGTGGTGGTGGTGGGCAACTCGATGATTGATAGGTCAACGCCGATCTATAGGGCAGATGTCCAAATTCAGTTGCAACTTTGTCCACTAAGTATCTGTTTGATGCCAGCAGCAGTTTGTACATTTGGATGTTGTTTTCGTGAAGGTCATTAGCAAATGGATAACATGGTAGAGGCGTTGGAATAGGGCAATATATGTTAGGTATGACTCTACTCTTTTGGGGCTAGTACCATAGTATGTGAAGGAATATGCCATGTATGTGACAGGGAGGTTTTACTAAAAATAGGTGGAACGAACGTGTATTCCAGTTTGATATAGTGTACCAAGGTATAGAGTTGTGACCCAGGCAAGCTTTGCAATTGCATTTTGATTGTCCAATTTATATATATATATATATAAACACACATACATATATATATATATAGACGTAGAACTACCATGGAATCATCCGGCAACCAATGCAAGCACAGTTCGCTAACAGAGAGTGAGTGTGTGCAACTCACTGACTTGTTTCGCAGACACAATAGCCAACAAAAAAATCAGTCTTCAAGGACATCCATTTAATGTCAATGCTTTGCAAGGGCTCAAACTGGGAAGAGCAAAGGAATGTAAGCACAGGTGGCAGATCCCCCACAGGGTTCAGACGTTGTGTACCCTTCAGAAAACTGCAGACAAGACTGTGAGATCCAAGAGAAGATCTACCAACTGGAGCATGATATGCAGCAATCGCAGAGACATACACTTTCAAAGTGGAACCTGCCTTGCCCTCCTCCAGTAAATGTTGATGAAAATTTAGGATGCTTGGTATGTCACATATTGCAGGATCAAACCCCTGCTCCCCACACCATGCAGAAAAAAGCTTCCAACTGGATGCATAAATCTGTCGTGTGTATGAAGAGAGATGGTATGGATAACCGCAGGTTCACAATGCTCCAGAGAAGGATTTAAACCAATGGCCAGACCCAAAGCTGCAGACGAGCTGGATCCGGATGCCAGACCCTTGCCTCCAGCTGGGAGCGGTGGTCCTTCCTGAGGGGAAGTTTCCATGGATTGCCTGTCAGTAACAAAGGAAACCATGGTCTGGCTGGCAAACGTGGTGCCACGAGTAGCACTCTTTGCTTGCACAGTGAGATCCTGTGTAACGTCTCCCATAACAGAGGGATAGGTGGGAAAGCATATAGTAGGCAGTTCGGCCATTCCTGAGACAGTGCATCCTGGCCCAAGGGACTGGACACTTCCGTACTTGTGAACCATATGCGACAGTGAGTGGTCATCTCTGAAGCAAAAAGATCCACTGGGGCAACTCAAGACCTTTGAGATGTAGCGTGCTGGAGGAAACATTGCTCTGATGTGGCATAGTGAAATGGGTCTGAACTGCTTTTTTTAGCCGTACAACCACATTGAGCGCTGGGACATCGCACATTCCCTCGTAGTGCCTCATCAGGAGACACCACCAAAGCTGCAACAGGCTGCTCTATCTCCGGAGCATGACTCACCCCAATGGAATCTACTTCAGCCATTGATGCTAGCGTCCGAGCAATCTTTGAGCACCACTTATGTGGGCCAGAACCAGTGAGGGCATTTGAAAATTCAGCCACAAAATCTTTACATTGTGGCATGGCGAAAGAAGCTGCAGCTGTGGCCTGTCTGAAAAAAACATTCATTTGGGCAGACTGGACCAGTGACTCATCAAGTCCTAGACAAGAAATTGCCATTCGAGGTATCATCGAAAGAGGACTGGGCCTGTCCAAATGACTGAACTGACCCTCCACTAGACCCCTCTGCTGCTTGATAATGAGGGAAAACATCCTGAGGAGATGGTTGTGCAGCAACATCTACAGCATCTCCATGATCATGAAAAAAGAATCTGAAGCACTTGTAGAAAGCACATACATATCAGAATGATGTGAGAAACAAGAGGAATATAGAGACTCTTTCACAGTTTCTTGATTCTGAACATTCTCATCCTCCTGTGTCATCTTCACAGGTGTACCAGATGTGACAGGCTGAAGCAAGTGAGGCAGGCGTTTTAGTTCTGCCATCTCTAAAGAAAGCACAGAAACCGTCTTAGAAAGTTAATTTTCCTCGACATGCGAATGTTTATCACTTTGCGATGTGGCCCTCTTCTTGGATGGGAGGAGAGCACCAGCTGTAGCAGGCAGAAGCTGAAATAAGATGAGTGAAGTATATTGCTTTCTAGATGAGTACTAAATGAGTCAAGTATATTCCTTTCACTGTATTTTTTCTGATGTATCAGTGATGATAATCACCAAACTTAGAAGTAAATAACTTGAAAACATGTCCACATATCTCGAGAAATGACATAGCAAATATAATCCCTATTTATATTTGAAAAGCCTAAATATTTCATGATATTCAAAGTAAAAACATTAATGAGGTATTAATGTAAGCATGAAATATAAGTTATGTTAATAATTTTCTCACTATTGTGACGCACACCGATCAGGCATAACATCATGACCACCTTCCGAAAATCACCTTCCGTGTTGGTCCCCCTTTTGCTGCCAAATCAGCCCATCGAGGCATGGACTCAACTAGACCCCTGAAGGTGTGCTGTGGTATCTGTACAAGATATTAGCAGCAGATCCTTTAAGTCCTGTAAGTTGCAAGGTGGAGCCTCCATGGATTGTACTTGTTTGTTCAGGACATCCCACAGATGCTCGATTGGTTTGAGATTTGGGGAATTTGGAGGCCAAGTCAACACCTCAAACTCGTTGTTGTGCTCCTCAAACCATTCCTGATTCATTTTTGCTTTGTAGCAGGGTGCATTATCCTGCTGAAAGAGGCCACAACCACAAGGGAATACCGTTTCCATGAAAAGGTGTACACAGTCTGAAACAATGCTTATTCTGACACCATTCTATCAGACCCAGCATTAACTTCTTGAGCAATTTGAGCTACAGTAGCTTGTCTGTTGGATGGGACCACATGCAAAATGTTCACTTGCTGCCTAATATATCCACTAATATACCCACTAACGGGTGCCGTGATGAAGAGATAATCAGTGTTATTCACTTCACCTGCCAGTGGTCATAATGTTATGCCTGATCGGTGTATATCTGAGTGAAAAGGCTTCTAGAACAAGAACAAATGTATGATTGTGGTTTGCTATTGGTGGATCTCATTTGAGTGACAGGTTGCCCCTTCCTCACACTAGTAAACACGTCGTCAGAGAAAAGATGTCACCGCTAAAGGGAGGGGAATTTATTTTGATTAAAGATTACGAGCGCACATAAATTTAACAAAATATTGATGTGCACAGATAAATCATTTAAAATAAATACTGCAATATTTATATAAAAAAGACCTGCTTTACAGACACGTCTGTTTCACACACACGTCACTCAAACACAGAACCAGGAAACAGGAAACTCTTCAGTTGAGGGAAAGAGAAACTGAAGTGTAGTTGAGCTGTTGCGTGATTGCGTCTCTCTGTATTCATGCAGTAAAATGGCAGAAGCCAGAATTTCTCAGGATGAGTTCCTGTGTCCATTGTGTCTGGATCTCCTGAAGGATCCAGTGACCACTCCCTGTGGACACAGTTACTGTAAGAGCTGTATTACTGACTGCTGGGATCAGGAGGATCAGAAGAGAGTCTACAGCTGTCCTCAGTGCAGACAGACCTTCAGTTCAAGACCTGCTTTAGCTTTAAACACCATGCTGGCTGAAGTGGTGGAGAAAATGAAGAAGATCAAACTTGATGCTGACTGTTATGATGGAGCTGGAGATGTGCAGTGTGACGTCTGTACTGGAAGAAAACACAAAGCCGTCAAGTCCTGTCTGGCGTGTCTGGAGTCTTACTGTCAGAATCACCTTGATCAACATGAGAGTTTCTTTAAAAGAAAGAGACACAATCTGACTGATGCCACTGGACGACTGCAGGAGACAATCTGCCAGAAACACGACAAGATCCTTGAGGTTTTCTGCCGCACTGATCAGAAGTGTATATGTGTGCTGTGTATGATGGATGAACATAAAAACCACGACACTGTATCAGCTGCAGCACAGAGGACAGAGAAACAGGTATGAACTTAAAGAGGTCCACTTATGCTCATTAACAGGTTCATAATTTTGTTTATGGGGTCTACTAGAATAGATTTACATCATTTAATGTCTGTTTTCCCCCCTTTCCTTCTGAACACTGTTTTAGTTTCAGTTTCTTGCCTTCCAAAAACCACAGTCTGCTCTGATTGGTCAGCTGGTCGCAGTCTGTTGTGATTGGTCTAATGCTTAGAGTGCATGTTGGAAATGTAATGCACTTTATCATAACCAGCAATGTGGAGGTAGAGGGATGCTGGAAGCATTGTCGCTGGAATGGCACAATGACTGCTGCTTATATACGCTTGTAATGGTGATTGACAGGAATTGACAGACTCCGTAATAGGACTTGTTTAAACCAGCATTTACTCATGTTATTACAAACTGTCTCATTCATGAAGATGCAAACTTTTTTTCTTATCTTTTTTACCCGAGGAACACAAAAGAAGGTATTTTAAGGAATGTCTCATCTGTCCGTATATTTAAAGTCAGTAAGGTCCAAAAGTTTCAATCTTCAAAAAGACATTAAGAAAAGAAATCAATAATACTCCAACTGGGTAGTCTAAGGCTGTATCCCAATTCAGAGCTCTTCGAAGGCTGCAAAGGTCAGACCAAGCATTGTTAAATGGGGCGGTCTCGCTTAGGAGGACTGTTCTTGTCACCTATCAACTGTGACAGCTGCCGTTGACGACTGGCAGTAACGTTTGAACTGGACTTTTCAAAAGTTATATAAAACTGCCAAAAATGAAACAGGGTTCTCAACCTGTCTAAATATGTTCACCTTGGTATAAACTATATAAATTCGCATCTTAGTAAGGTATGTCAACATTTGAACCGCTTTATATATTTTTAACTTTTATTTTTACACTTGTATCATTAGAAACATTAGATTATTCGATTAAGTAGAACTCATTACTTACATTTAACACAGTCGGCCTTCAAAGGATGCAGCCTCTAAATTGGGATGCAAAGTGTCATAAAAAATCAAATATGGTGACATATTTAGCCATGAGAACATGCATGAGCAAGTGAGGTTTAATGTTATTGACGTGCCGCCATATTTGATTTGAGCTCAAAATATATTCTTTTGTGTTATGAAAGAGAAAAACTAATTTGGACAGACATGAGGATGAGTAAACAATGAAAGAATTTACATTTCAGGGTCAACTATCCCTATTAAAACTAGACATTGATTAAATAATTCTGGCACTTATGATTGAACCTATAATCTTATCATGCAAGATTTTTATCCCCTCATTCTCACCACTTCACTGATACTGGATTCATATCTGTTTACTTGATGATTTATGTGATGTTTCTCCTGTCATTGGTTTGTCCTTTAGCACCTGTTGAAAGAGACACAGAGGTGGTTCCAGCAGAGGATCCAGCAGAGAGAGAAAGATCTTCAGCAGCTGAGAGAGGCTGTGGAGTCTCATAAGGTGAGTCTGGAGAAGAAGAGAAGTTTGAGAAGTCTCAGTCAGGACTCAATTGTGTGATTGTGATGTCTGCACAGACAGCATTGGAGGACAGTGAGAGGATCTTCACTGAGCTCATCCCCTCCATTGAGAGAAGCCGCTCTGAGGCCACACAGTGGATCAGAGATCAGGAAAAGACTGCAGTGAGTCGAGCTGAAGGACGACTGGAGCGACTGGAGCAGGAGATCAATGATCTGAGGAGGAGAGACGCTGAGCTGGAGCAGCTTTCACACACACAGGATCACATCCGTTTCCTGCAGGTAACAGAGATCTAGAAGAACAGGATCATAGTGGACTTGAGCAAGAGACTCACAGAGAAACATTTCATGAGAGCAGAATGAGCCGTTGACTGAAGTGTTGATCTGTGTGTTCGGTTATTATATCATCATCAGTCAGACTCTCATCTGATCATCTTCTTTTGAAAGAGATGCACTTACAAATGCAGTTCAGCTCTGGAAATCTCTTAGGAAACATTTTTCTGAAAGATATACAGCTATATTTCCCTTCACTTATCTCTTTAACTTTTTATAAAATGTTTTGTTTACCAAAATCATATCATTTTCAAACCTATTAACACATTAATGAATTTGTTAGTGAAGTCCTCAAACAGGAAGTGAGGCTATATATTAGCAATGATTTCAGTGTATTTAAAACACAAAACCTGACCTTGGGATCGTGTCCTAAGAGTCCTTGTGAATTTCAGAGCCACTAACTGTTCAAAAGTTATAAATAATGGTCAATCTACTCATTGCCCTCGAACTAATTTTCCTGATCAAATCTACTCAGTCCTGCTATGTGACTCCATTGATGCTCTTGATCTGTTACATTTTTGTTAATGGCAGATGTTTGATCATCAAGTGTTTTACTAGAAAGTTCACATATAGTGTAAGTGTCAAACGCTAGAACTTATAGCTCTATCATGACATAATGAATATGAGAAGAATGAAGCTGATGCAGTGAAAGTGCTGGATTGAGGAGAGTTACTAAAGATCAACAAGAGCTGCTCAAATCTGACAGTAGTGCAGGTTATTGGCTGAAGTGTGGAGGTGATGAGCTTTGATTTCTGTTTTCTGTAGAGTTTCCAGTCTCTCTCAGCTCCTCCTGAAGCTACAGACGTAAATGACAATCCCTTCAGTTCTCTCTCCTCTTTTGATGGCGTGAGAGAATCTGTCCGTCAGCTGAGAGACAAACTGGAGGATTTCTGCAAAGAGGAGCTCAAGAAGATCTTTGACAGAGGTAAAGTCCTGATTGATGAATTTATTTTGACAACTAACAGAAAGTTAAACATTGAGTATTTACTTTTTCAGTTGCAAGTTTTGAAACAGACTTTACAGTTGTAATGAAGAGTAAGCGGAGTGAGAATCCATCTGCAGCTTTATTTTTGTCAGAGTCAAACAGTACAGGGTCGAGACACAGCAATGGCAATAGAGAAGGCAAAACAGAATCGTGAACAGGGACAGACTTGGGTCGAGGCAAGCGGCAAATATACACAGTCCAGAAATCAGGCAAAAGGTCAGAGCATTCGGCTTACAATCACAATCCAATGAACAGGCAATAGCAGACTTAGACTTCGCTAAGGTGGTGTGTGTGTGGCGTGCTTAAATAGTGTGTGTAATCAGTCTCAGGTATGAAAGTCTATGGGAAATAGAGTCTGAATAGAAAAAGTGAGGAGAGGGAGCCTCACCTGTAACAGAGCCAAACAAGAATTGCTAGAGTGAGTCTATACTGTTGAGCAAACTCATGTGACAAGTCTAATAAAGTGGAGGTAGATATAGTCTTGTCTTGGACAATTATCTTCACTGGAATTTTAACACATGAGGAGGAATAATTTAGCTGCGCATGAGCATTCACCGATTTGGAGTTGTATGAAGTGGGTCGAATAGGACATGATGTCTTCAGGTGTCCGGCTTAGACACAGTTTGGAGTTCCAGATTTAATCCCTTTCTGAACAGCAGTTTTAGAGTATCCTCCAGCCAAGTTAGTTTGTGCCACGAGAGTGCGAAACAACATTGCATATTCCGATGCCATTTTCTTCCCCTGACATAGAGCGAGCAGCTGGTCACCAGCACGGATGTTTGAATACTTCTCTGAAGTGCTGAAGAAATATATATCGAAGGAAGGGAAAGTTGTTCCGTCATCTCTCTAAACAGTGCTGGCCCAGTCTAAAGCTATTCTGGTTAGCAGCGAACAGACAAAAGATATTCTGCTCGAATTTCTGGGATACAAGGTAGGTTGCTGGTTTACATACAGAGAGCATTGTAACAGGAATCCCTCGCCGTCAAATTTTTCTGGGAATACTAGACGTGGGTTCATGGTGGCGGGAGGATTGGGATGTTGTCATCGGGAGTAGTCACTGATGCTGCCACAGTCTCTGTGCGAGTAATGCATAGGCCTTGTGGCGTTTTGATGAGTTCCTCAGTCAGAGAGGTTAGGCGATTGAGCTGATGCTGATGCATAGCAAGTTGGTGGGCTTGTGCTGATAGTTTAGAGGACAATTGCATGATAGCTGCTGGATCGCTGTTTGGCGAAGTCTTCTGTAACGAAGAGTCAGCAGAGTAAGAATCCATCTGCAGCTTTATTTTGGTCAGAGTCAAACAGTACAGGGTGGAGACACAGCAATGGCAATAGAGAAGGCAAAATAGAATCGTGAACAGGGAGAGGCTTGGGTCGAGGAAGGCGGAAAACATACACAGTCCAGAAATCAGGCAAAAGGTCAGGGCAGGAGGCTTACAATCACAATCCAATGAACAGGCAATAGTAGGGGCAGGCAGCAGAGAATCAAACAACAGGAAACAGTCCAAGATGAAACACAGAGTAACCATCCACAAAAGAAATGCTCAGAATTGACCACCTTTGCAAATCAAGACTGTGTGTGTGTGGCGTGCTTAAAAAGTGTGTGTAATCAGTCCCAGGTCTGAAGGTCTATGGAAAATGGAGTTTGAATTGAAATGGTGATCTGGAGGAAGCAGAGAGGGAGCCTCACCTGTAACAACAATCAAACTCAGAATTGATGAAGAGTTCATTGATTATATGAAATTCAATGAAGGTTGTAATTATCTGCATGTCTCATTCATGAAGATGCAACTATGGAAAATCAGGCATTGGGGGTTTTGAGAACCAGAGCTAGTGTGAACCCCTTTATTAATATGCCTGGAAGTGAGGAATAATCCAAAATTGTCAAATTCACTAATTATTCCATGATCTAATTTACTAATATCTCTGTTACAATTGTGTACAAAATAGTTGTGTTGTAGGCACTAAAACAGTCCATTACATTATAGTCAAACTTATTTTTATGTTGTACCACCACAGAATGGTAGTTCTACCACTGCCAATGACAATACTGTACAACCACTTCTGTATGGAGGTGCTGTTAATGTCATGTGCAGGCAGACGATAGCCTAATGATAACTCCTGTGATCTTCACAATAATATGAAAAATACCACTGTATTTGAAAGACGGAATTTGAAAGAAATCAAAAGATTTGCAAATTCTTTTAAATGTTTTGTCAGTGAGACAGACAAGTGTATTTGCACAGCAAAATAATAAGGCCTATCTGTTTCCATTAAAAATTTACTGTATAAACATTCTGAAACTTTTTTGTTACCTTTTTTTCACCTATTTACCTTACATGCAAAATAGCATAAATTTGATTTGTTTAAAACAATTAAAAATAATATTTGGCTAGTGGAAATGAATGAGAATAAAGGCCTGCTCACACCAACATTGATAACTATAAAGATAACTATAACGATAACTATATTAGTGTCCACACCAACGGATGACGTTGTTATTCTGAGCGCGTGCCTGTCTGTCGCTTTAAAGTCCTCATGAAATCGAAATCTTAGTTTGTCTTTTAGCATGAATACGTTAGTCTTATTGATATCTATAACACCAGCAGCCATTAAGGTGGGCACAAGCACCTGTTAATTCAGGAGTGAAACAGCTGCAAATGTGAGATTTTACTAGCAAATCTTTAGTCATCTACTAGAGGGGGCAATTTGACTATTCTCCTAGCTAATCATTGGCTATGGTTACAACAAGTTTGGTGCAACTAAAAGATAAAAGTGGGGGACGTGTGCCCTAAAAGGTTGAAAACTCTTGATCTATAAGCTAGTGTGCTCAAAAACAATTACAATATTCACATTTAGAAGATATAAGCATTCAAAACTTACAGTGTCTCACTTCTGCCGATATGGATTAATGATTTTGATGACATCACTCTACACTTCAGCTTCTCATCAGATTTTCTGTCCAATCAAATGCTCTCTAGAATCTGAAGCCCCGCCCCCTACATTATAAATAGACACTGAAGCTGTGGCTGAAATCAGTCACTTGTTTACACATTTACTGTTTTCTACATGGTGAATGACACATAGTGCACTATATAGGGGATAAGGAATGATTCAGACAGAGTAAATATGCTTTCCATTGACGCGAATGAAGTCTGGTTTCACGTTAGTGTTCATTATATACACGTGAACATTATATACTTGTAGATGTGTGTGTGGTTCTAAATGAAAAGAAATAAAAAACATAAATAACAACATTGTGAAATAAATATCCATCTATATTCATTCCAACAGCTTAATAGTAACACATGCAATTGTGCAAACATGTCACAAATTATACTGAATATAACTGCTTGATCAAGCCAAAGTATCAAACTATACAATATAGATAAATGATATCTACACTAGATCCACAAATCGTTAATATACACAGAGAAACATTAGCCGTAAATATCACATATCAGCGCATCAATTTCCACCAGAGATGCGCATACAAGATTATTCTGTGATCTATGCTGCATTTCTTACAGTAATCACACTCTTCATGTCTGTTGATTTCCACAGTCTCTTCCACCAACATTGTTCCCAGGACCAGGAATGACTTCCTACAATGTAAGTCACTGAGAAAACAAGCAGAAAAACTCACTGAGTGTGTTCATGTTCTTCCTGTAGAAGGAGAAAGAAAACATGACAGAAGAGTTTTATAGTTGATCATGTAAATGATGATTTGCACAGGATATCTGGTAAACTGTACTGAGACACTGATGATATACTGAACATGAAGAGTTCAGATACGTTAAAAGATCAGATTCATAATTCCTGATTCTGATGTGTTTTATCTCCATCAGATTCCCATCAGCTCAATCTGGATCTGAACACTGCGAATAAACACCTCCGTCTGTCTGAGAATAACAGAGTGATTACTGGCACTAACACAAAGCATTCGTATCCTGATCATCTAGACAGATTTGATTATTATGATCAGGTGTTGTGTAGAGAGAGTGTGAGGGATCGACGCTGTTACTGGGGGATTGAGAGGAGTGGTGATGTGGATATATCTGTGTCATATAAGAGCATCAGCAGGAAGGGACGGGGTGATGAGTGTGTGTTTGGATATAATGATCAGTCCTGGAGTTTGTACTGCTCTCCCTCCAGTTACATATTCTATCACAATAACATCAAGACTGAACTCCCTGTAAAGTCCATCAGGCGTAGAATAGGAGTGTATGTGGATCACAGTGCAGGAACTCTGTCCTTCTACGGCGTCTCTGGAGACACAATGATCCTCATCCACACAGTCCAGACCACATTCACTCAACCGCTCTATCCTGGATTTGGGGTTTATATTGGATCATCAGTAAAACTTTGTTGATGAATCAGAACAGACTGTAGAGAGACTCTAAAATGCTTTGAGCTCATGATAAATCAGTAACAGTAGTGAGATGTTATAGAGTCTCTTATTTTCTCTTCATTACATTAATACTACAGCTAAACTTCTGTCAATGAAATAACATGTCAAAATAAATGTGTGTAATGAATCCTCATATTGACAGTAAGATCAGTGTGTGTTTGTGAGTGAGGGTGTGTATCTGTGCTTTTATCAAACTCTGTTTGTGTTGATGGAAATCAGTCATTCAGTTCTTATTGTAGTGTGACATTAATAATTTGTATTAATACTGTCAGAATTACCTTTCATTAAAATGTATTGTTCAATAAAAAAGTCATTTGTAAAATTAATAAATGTCAAATATTCATTTTTGGGTGAACTATCCCTTAAATGATGAAGTTTAATGTTTCAATAGAGGATGTCAAACACTCTCATGAGCTTTTTTTGCATCTAGAATCACCTTTAGAGATGAGAGACCAACGTGATCTATACAATGACCTTTGACCTTCCTGAAAGATAAGCCAATCCCGCACGATTATGATTATGTCAGTATTTCAACAGTACATGTTAAAGAAATCTTCTGTACCTGAAAAACTGTTAACTTCTGTTTCTGATCTTGTATTTATTGTGTGTAATTAGCTTTGTTCTTATATTCAATAAAATAACCAAAATATCTATATTGTGATATATCATTATTGTTATCCAGGGCTGCCAACTTTTGAGTTTAGCTTGGAGTTATGGGTTGGGGGAGTTATGGATTAGCATTGAAACAAACAATGGTAAGTTAATGCAACTCGCACATTATATGGTTGAATGGTTGTGTTAAATGTTGAGATAGTTGTTGTTTGCATAGGATTTCTAAAAATTAGCTAACGTTGTTGCATGAAAAATGGCGTGATTATATTTGATCATATGCCCCGTTCAGGTAAGACTAGCGCAAGTGATGGTGTGATCATATTTGGTTCAGGTAACATCAAAAGCCAGTTCCTCACACCATGCCACACAATAGCAGAGTGTCACTACTCAAGCTCCCCCCCAAAAAGAAGGGGGATCGGGGTGACGCTCTTAACCGCTGCTTTTGAAGGGTACGATAGATCTGAGGACCGTCATTATCGCAAGAGGTCCTGACGCCAGGGTGTCAGGCCTCTGAGGGTAGTCCTTTCGGAAGGGAAATGGTTAACACCTCATTATGCAGTTCCCTTCAGTCACCTCAGGGGGGCGTTCTGCTAACCCTGCCAGCTGGTGTGCTTCAGGGCACAGCGGTCCCCAGCAAGCATATATCCCAGTGTCCGTCCAGAAACGTAGTGGTGCTAGGATGTTTGCCCCCTCTGAGGAGGGTCTCAGAGCGACCAGTTTGGTTGTTCCCAGCCGGTTCAATGCTTCAGAGCATCGGATTGGTTGCTTGAAAAACACCAGAGGTAGAGAAAGGTTATTATACCATTCAGTTTGGGTCTCACCCGCCCAGGTTTATGGGGGTCCTACCCACAGTGGTAGGCCCAAGCAGGCTCTCCTTATGGAACAAGATCTAAAAGCTTTGTTGGAGAAGGGAGCCATAGAACGTGTACTTCCAACCGACATAGAAACGAGTTCTACAGCCGTTATTTTTTCATTCCAAAGAAGGATGGTAGGTTTCATCCTATTTTGGAACTGCGTTATCTGAACCAGTCAGTTATGAAGCTCAAGTTCAAAATATTAATATTGAGACAAAACGTTTCACAGATCAGGTCCGAGACTGGTTTGTCACAATAGATCTCAGGGGTGCATACTTCCATATATCCATCCTTCCACATATCCATCTTTCCACAACACAGAAAAATTCCTGAGGTTCACTTTCGGGGGCGAGGTGGTGGAGCAGATATGGAGGATGTTTGGCCGGGCACAAGTAGATCTGTTTGTGTCTCAAGAGACGTCTTACTGTCCACTTTGGTTTTCCCTCACGCATCCAACTCTTCTTGAACTGGATGCTATGGTGCAGAAGTAGCCTAGGCTTTGTCTGTAAGCATTTCCCCCAATCGCTCTGCTCCCGGGACTTTGGAGAGAGTTCACCAGGACCAACTCACCTTGATTGTCCTATGATGGCCGGGCAGAGTGTGGATCTAGTGTCTCACTAGATCTCAGATCTAATGTCTCTAGTTTTGGATATTGATATTGCTATTTACCTGTTTCAAAGAAATATTATTTTGCTTGCTTTTAAGATAATGCCAAATATGCTTTAACATAGAAATGCTTGAATGCTGTATGAGTGGAAAAAAACCGTAGTTGCATAAATGTACGGTATAAACAATTGTATTTGACTTTCTATGTTTATTATGGTGTGAAAAACAGAAACAAGTGTAAATAGTGTGGGGAAAAAGTGGGAAAATTAAGTTCAACGAACTCAATTTTTGTAACCAACAACAAAGGTTAGTGACAGGGCACATGGGGGTGAAGAGAAAGTATTAGAACCACAAGCGGAGGTGGAAGTAAGGAAGACTACAGTAAAGAAGGGGAAAAGTGCTAGAAGAAGACAACAGCGGAAGTGACAGCGGAAGGACATCAAGATGATTCAACAGGATCTACGAAGGCTGATACTCCTACAATAGGAAGAGTTGGTGGGAGAAAGGAACTTGGAATTCCCCAAAAAGAAGTATAAAGCATATACTTCTTATATGCTTTATATGAAGTATATGAGCACCCCTCAGGTGCTCATATACTTCATTAAGTGTGAAGGGCATCTGATACCCTATCGAGGGGCACTTAACAGCATCTGATTAGAGTTTTACTTAAGAGCTTTTAGTTTAGCTGATTTTAAGTTTTATTTTATTTTTCAATAACTGTTTTGTATTGTAACTAATAAAATAAGTGTTTATATTGTTACTATTGCCTTCCGTGAGACTTGACTTATTACTACAAACTGAGCCTCAACAAAGAACAACCACAAGGGAGTCTTCCACATCATTTCTAAAGAACTTTAAACTGCGGGTGGGTGAGTACTTTATGGTTTAGGCTAGATTTGACTAACCTTACCCTACCTGACTAATCATAGTGTAAAAGGTGTAAGACAATAAGGGCACACTAAAGAACACTCTCCTCTACGGCTCTCCTTGGGAGATTCCGATCAGTAGGGACCTTTTGTCTCAGGCAGAGGGCAAGATATTTCATCCCCACCCAGAACTGTGGAACCTGTGGGCTTGGCCTCTGAGGGGGCCAGCTCATAGATTCTGGTCTCTCAACTGATGATGTTGAGACCATCCTCTACTCCAGAGCTCCCTCCATGAGGAAACTGTATGCGCTGAAGTGGAGAGTTTTCACTTCATGGTGCAGTGGTCATCAGTTGGACCCAGAGATCCTGCAAGAGCGATTCACTGCAGGGTTATCTAATATAAAGGTCTGTGGTAACCATAGCTGCTTACCAAATTCCTTTGGGTGGTATGTCTTTAGGAAGAGACCCATTTGGTTACACGTTTCCTCCGTGGCACCCTGAGGCTGAGGGTATAACAAGTATAACAATATTTATTGACAGAATTTGCTGTACAATAACTTCACTCCAAATGGACAGTCGAGGCGTGAGGCGTGCAGAGACGCTGGCGTGCAAAGTGGTGACGAGCTGGGTGGCGCAGGGCTGCAACGGGTATCAGAGACCAAGGATAATCCAGCCCAGAAAGCAGGGCACACGACGACAGTCCAGTAATCCGAGAACCAGGGAGAGACAAACAGCGAGCACGACACCAGGACAGCCTGCAACAAACTGACAAAGACGACAAGGAGACACGCACATTTATAACAAGCACTAACAAGACACGGCTGGCAACAGACCGCAATCAGACCATAAAGGGTGACGCCCACACAATCATTCACTCACACACATGCACACACAACAAACACACGAGGGCGAGTAAGTGAATCCATGAACCGTGACAGCTGCACAGAGAATTCAAGAGTTGGAGGTTGGTTTGTTCCACTTTCTATGATAGGTTCAGTAGGTTCAAATGTTGCCTAATGTCAAACTATCAGGGACCTCTTGATAACAAAGAAACCAGTCTGAAGTGTTTCCTTTCTTGGGTGAGCCTAATTCTTTACTACTATT